>JARHVA010001310.1:2797500-3397500 GCA_037957365.1 Torreya grandis
TAAGTCTAATTCTAATACTAATTTGAAGCCAAATTCTAATTTTAGTCTAAGCCAATTCCAAGTCAAACAAGGTTGACTAGATCAATACAAATCAAATCAAATTTGACATTTTCCAAAATATAAATGCCATTCAACTCTTCTTCCAAATTTTAAATTCAATCAACTTTCCAAATCAATTAAATTTTAATTGAAGTTAAATGATCTCTTTGATTAAACTATTCCCTTTGAACATTTGCATTAACATACTCAATCAAACATTCAATGTCCACTAAGGTCAATTCGATGTACCAAGCTAATCAAATCTGAATATGGTTCATCTTGAACCACATACCAAACCAATTATGTACCAAGATATTTAAATCTAAAATATGTTCATCTTGAACCACATGCCAAACCATTCTAACTATGATTAGGTTCATCTTAAACCACATTACTATTCTAATATGGTTTGTCTTGAACCATGTACCAAGCCATTACATACCATATTATGTTAGTTTTGAACCATGTACCAAGATAATCAAATCCAAATCTGGTTTATCTTGAACCACATACCAAACCAATTTTGTACCAAGACAATCAAATATAAAACAAGTTTGTCTTGAGTTACATACGAAAACCATTCCAATTTCTGTCCAGTTCATCTTAAATCACATACCAAACCATTCCAATTCTAATATGGTTCATCTTGAACTATGTGCTAAACTAATACAATTTTAATATGATTCATCTTGAATTTCATGCTATCCATTCCAATTTTGATATGGTTTAACTTGAACTACATGCCAAATGATTTCAATTTAAATATGGTTTTTCTTGAACTACATGCAGATCCATTCTAATTATAATCTAGTCTATCTTGAACTACATGCCAAGATATTACAATCTAATTAGGTTCATATTGAAATAAGTTATAAATATAATTTCAAATTAGGTTAACTATGACTAAAGTTAGCTTCAAATCCAAACAATTGTAACAATGCCAAATTAGGTCTGTTTTTACCAAATCTAATTATCCTGAGTCAATCACATGCCAATTCAAACCACTTCTTGTTTTTCCATTAAATCTCTCACACTTGTCAATTGGGAATGATGATGTCATGTCATCCATATTTTCTTTCATTTTAATCACATCATGTTATTTTGGCCTTTTTGTGGCCAAGCTAATTACATTGGATCAAGGTTGTCCTCTTTGGGCCCATTTTATCTAAACTAAGACCACTCTCTTTGGTCCAATTATACTAATGACCAAGATATCCCTCTTTGGGATTTTTATCAAGACCAATACTACCCTCTTTAGGCCAATTTCAAATACCAATACCAATATAACCCTCTTTGGTGCATTTCTACCAAACCAATTCCACCCTATTTGGGCCATTTTCATTCAAGACTAACTTCCTTTCATGAATTCTTACTCAGGTGTATTTTCTTCTATCTTAATCCATGGAATTTGAAACTAATTTAGATAAATCCCTATTCAAACCATAGTATTAAAAATCATTTTGGGAAAAATCATTTTTTCAAAATTGTAATTGTTTTTTTAAAAAATCATGATTAATCGAGAAAAAGTCAAAAAAGTAGAAAACTATTGAAAAAATGTGGAAAAAGGAGAAAAACATTTTTTTAAAAATTTAAAGGCATAGAGATACATATTATGCATTTCAATTGAATAAATAATAGATACAAATTATGAGATGAAGTTAAATGGGATTGTATGCCATCAAAATTAGCCCACTATTGTCATTTACAAAGGGACAAAAAATGGGAGGGAGTCAATGAAAATAAGGTATACTATGGATCAGTAGGTGTAGATGTTTAATCTCCAAGGTTAGAGCCTATCCTAATCTGAGAGACAACCTTAGTGTCACACCCAACCTTCTCCAGCAAGTCAAAGTCAACTTTATCATAAATAGGGTCATCATTATTTGCAATCCATTCAGATTTTAGATTGATTTTGTCAAGTTAAATCATCTAATCTTCCTTGATGGTACCTAAAATTATCAAATATAATGCATATCTTAGTAATTGGATAATAATACTTTAGAAGAATATAAATCAACTTTTCATATGAATTGAGAATTAAAAATACAACATTTCTTAAGATCAAGTTTTCTTCATCTTCAGGTAAAGATTGTGGTGGACAAACACCAAATCATTCATCTATTCTTTAGTGCCTCAATTGCATTTTTTAGAATATAAATGCTTGAACACACTTCAACTATGCTCACAAGCGGGTTGGCTAGCTCAAAATGTGCATTGTCATCCATCAAAGGTGTTTGGTTTTTTTGCCAGAGAAATATCACCATTGTGCTAAAAAAAAAATCAACATTGTAATGTGTCCAATTCAATGAAAATTTAACATTTTTACTGTATGTATATAGAAAAATTGCCTACTTGGTTTGAAGGTCTTCCTCCTTATGATGGCAACCTTACTAAAGAATAAACCCCTTGATTACTTGTACATTGAAAACTCTCCCATAGCTACCTCAAAATATCCCTGGGAAACATTCTCTCCATGCACTTAAATAGGCCCTTTGTGACCTCCACATCATCTAGAAATTAGCTTCTAAATAACATTAGATTCAAAAAATATCTAGTTGCATGGAGGGGAGAATGTATCTAGCAATCCCATCTTTTATCAACTATCTCCCATAATGGCACGTACTTATCCTTATTATTCTCTAATCTAATCTTAATAGCACCTTTGGCCTTATCAATTATCTAATATAGATAAACCATGGGAGTTTATCCCCATCGACAAGTCACAAAATTTGAACTCGAGGCTTAGAGAATTATTTTTTTTAATCTACCACCATTTTTCCTTCAATATGTTTCACAAAAGAGAATTCCATCCCTTCAATTGAAATGACCATTCATATTAAATTTATTTATTGTTTAAAAATATTTTACAACACAAGGAAGTGGGTTGCAAACCTTGTCACCCCTCGTTGAAGAAGTTTTTTGCCATATATAATTGTGTGCATTATATTAAGCACTCCTATGTGGGATTTTCTTAAAAACCTCTTTCACCCATATAATTTTGCCTATATCATCTAAGGTCAAATTAAGACAATGTGACACATATGGATTCCAAAACATAGTTCCATATTTATTCATAAGAAGCCTCATGTCAGCCATGCAACAACAGTTTTATTTATAATGAATTAGACCACATTTTGTGGTTCCACCTCAATCATAACCTCACAAAAAAAATGAAACAGTGTCTTGTCCAATTTTATCATCTCATATTCATCGACACTCTTAATAAAAACTATGTCAATGTCACATGACACAAGGAAGTTGATGAGTGTGTAGATTCATCTATCCATCCATCTGACATTATAATGCATCTTAATTTTTTTCCATTCCTTACAATTTTTTACAAGTACATTGCTCACATCCTATACAACTTCCTTCAATAAATCAATATCCAAAGCCTCGTATGATGGGGCAATGAACCCAAAAGTTACAATTGCAATTTCATCTACCATACTTTGTCAGTATGGATATCTAGCCACATTATATGATAAGCTAGAGTTGTACCAAAATTTGAAGATTGACTTCTTTGTCTCCTCATGAACAATATTTTTCCAATCTATACTCTCTAGTGTGGTTTGTACTCCATGTGTAGTGTGAAATTTAAAGAAGGCATGAATGTTTCCCCTACCTATATTTGGGCCATGACGTACTAATCCAAGGGTAGATTGTTAAAAATTTATAATGAGAAATATTTCCACCATATGTCATAGTTAAAAATATTAAATATGTTCAAATGAATGTCAAATATAACATCTATGATAGAGGAGGGTTTGGTTTATTAGTTACGGTTAGGTTTAATTTTTTTTAAGTTTTGGGTGTATTTAAGTTCTTTTTAACTATAGACAACATTTCAAATTGCCCCATCATATGAGGCTTTGCAGATTGATTTGCTAAAAAATGCCAAAAAACCATGTTGAAAAAAGTGTTTTGGGCCAAGTATAAGAATTAATCGTGTTTAAATTGCACTTTTTGCTACTATGATTCAAACAATATAAGAACACCGTCATTTTATGACTCATAGAAGAGGGAGCTAAAATTATACATAAACTTCATGTGGATAAATTACATACCTTTATTCAAAAAGAGGAAATACTAGTATTGAAGAGACAACTTATAGACCCACCCCAACATAACCAAGTCATTACTTTTCAAGTGCACTAGGATAGTCAACCCTTCACTAATTGGATCATGATTATTTTAATGACCTCTCTAGCTACTATTTCATTTGATAACTCCCTATCTACTTACTCAATATCCAATCCAATCTTAAAGCCATAGTAAAGCCAATCATCACCCCTCCAAGGGCCATTATCTATTAAAGACCTAAAGGTGTCCAAGTCATATACCTACTTTATTGGGATATGTTATGATTCCCTTATCAAGCATGATTAGATATGTAATACCCCTCTCAAATTATTAGTGTTTTATTGATGACATGTCATCATGTAGATGACCAGCATGTCAAGTGTGTCATTACGCTCAATATATGAGCGAGATGTATTATGGTTAATGGTTAGTCTTAATCTGATTACCTCATCATGGTTAGTCTTAAGTTTATTACATATCATGTAAGGCTACCTTGGGTTGTGTGCAGTTAATGCTTACAACAATTTGTAATATCAATTTTTGTGTCACTTATGTAGGGGTTTCTGTATTGATGAGTCACTCTTGCCAAGGTAACTAGTGGACTAGATTTGTGTTAGTTTAAACTCGTTGCTAGAACTCATCAAGTGGTTGTGTTTTGTCAAGTCGGTCCCAATTGATTGACTTGTAGCTTTTGAGTGTGTTGACAACAAAATCTAGTTTTAAGATGGGAATAATAGCACTATTGTTATTGTGACCGAGCCCAGATAATATATAGTAGTGGGCATAAATATGATTTTATATTAATGCATAGTTTTATATATATAATGTTACTATGTAGATAAACATATTTAATAAATAAACTTACTTATTTTAAATAAAAAAATAATTTATTTCTAATTTTATCATTCTAATATTAATACATGTTGGTATGATCATATTTATGTGTTCATAAAAGTAAAAATAACATTATTGGTTTCATATTAAATTCAATAAATTCAATTACTTGATCCTTCAATGTAATAATTAATCTAATCAAGTAAAAAAATAAAAATAAAATAATGACAAATCCATTTATGAATAATAATAAAGAAAGGAGAGTGAAACCCTAACCCTAAAAGAAAATGATAAAATAATACATCTATTTCATTTAAAAGTCAAACAAAAAGAGCAAAGGGGCATTTGGAAAATTGGCCAAGGGAGAAGACTAGGTAGAAGGAGGAAGAAGGGAGATGGAGGAAAAAGAATGGGGATAGAGCTTCAACAATACGCAAGGGATTCTTCTCCCTAAACCCATGTTTTTTTTATGAAATAATGAACAAATGAAAATAGGAATGCATTTTCAAATGTTTTGTTTTCCCAAAAAAAATACAAACCCTAGATCTATTTCAATTACCTAATATATTTCCCAATTGCCTTCCGAATTTGAAAATAATAAATTTTCAATTTTCTTTTGTTTAAAAAAATAGATATATATGTGTTTGGGTATAAATATATATGTATAAAAATATATTCATAAAAAATTACTACAATATCATTCTATTGTTTACATATTAATTTTATGGTTTAAAGAGAAAAATTTTATTAAAAAAAAAAAAAAAAATCTATATATAACATTTGTATTTATTTATTTTAATTAAATTGACATAGGGGAGTGACAGTCATGCCATCCCAACTCCCCTCCCATTATAGGGAGGGGAGGAGGGACAGACCAGTCGTCCCACCCCCCAGCCATATGTTACAAACTAGGTTGATGGCCATGGCCATGACCCAAAGCCTTAGGCCCGGCCACTGGCCATGGTCCGCCAGCCAAAACCCTAAGATAAAGTTTTTATTAAAAAAATTAAAATAAAACAAAATAGATAGATAGGTTATTGAATACAAAGATTATATTTAGTTTAAATAAAAATAAGGGGGTTAATGAAAAATAACAAAATATTATATTATGTAATTTTCATAAATATAAATAATATATTATTTATTAAATATTTTTATGTTATTAAATTGTGTGTGTATTATTGATTCTTATTTTTTGTTAATATTATATTAAATGTTAATTATGAATAAAATATTTAATTTGCATGTGTGGGTGTGTAAATGAAATAATATTTTATGTTATTTTTCATTAATAACTTATGTAATATTAAACATGGGTCAAAAATCAATTTTTTTACATATATGTATATAGATAAGTAAAATAATATTTTATATGATTTTGGCTAATTTAATATTAATATTAAATGGATAAATACACATATAAAACATGTATATATATTTGTATTTTTTGAATATTTGTAAAGCCTATACTTATAGGTCTATTTTTAATTCTACTTCATTAATATTATCATGATTTAGATTTGAAGGTATATATAAATGTAAAATTGAAGTAGTTAAAAAAAACTTTTTGATGTGGAATGGATATTTGATGTGGAAGCATGCCTGTAAATATATAATGGTGGATATTTAGTCGATATGAGGCTATATCATGGAATTAAAATACCTATCGGCATTGGGTGAACAATCGAGACTCGATCTTTCTTTGTTATCGTTGGGAACAAATTTATTTTGTGAAGAATTTAGAGGTTTTATTGTGATTTCTAACTATGTAATACATAAAATTTAGTAACAATACCTTAGTTTGAAGTTGTGATGGTTTAGTTCACTTTAGGTAACCTTGATAATGATGTTAAGACTGGGTTTCACCCTAATGAATATATAAATGAGTTGATACTACATTTTATAATCCGAGAATTTTATGAATGGAAATTGACTTTATAATCAATACTTGATGGGAGTTCAGAAAGAAACTAGTTATACAATGTATAAGAATGTCGGTTTTGTTCACTTGTGTTAGAATTAGCTACAGGATCTAATGAATCTAATAGAAAGCATAAATAAGAGATAAAATAGTAATAGTAATAAACAATAAATGTATATCCAAGACAATAATAAAAATAAATAAATAACTCAAATATGATGAATTACTCTGATAATTTAATATTATTCTAACATGGAATACACAAATAGCCATTTATTATATAGAGCAAAGTATGCAAGATAAAGATCAGGTAACTCACACAATACGTGTAGTTCAACTGATATCTGTCTACAAGAATAGTGGATTGCAACTCCACACTAACAAGACAGGTATCAACACAAGTTGACTACTAGTTAATCAATCTTATCTTATCTTACCCTGAATAGTGGAGTGGAACTCCACTATAACAAGATAGGTGTCCAAGTTGACTACTAGCTAAGTAAGCTGATCTTATCTGGTGTAAATTATTAATAAACATAATAAACTAATTACAATAAATAATTAATGCACCAATTTAAATAATAAATACAAATAAATAAATGTACCAACAGCTTGACCTGAAAAAATTGTATAGTACCATGTATTGGTAAGTTATTATTATTATTAGTGTAATAGTAATTACATTTATTATAGGTTGAGTAGACTTCAGGTGCTAGTAGCTATGTGTTGTGTGGATGTTAATTGTAATATTTTTTTCTCTTTGGATAGCTTATTGAATTGTCATATGTATGTTGTTATTAGTCATTAGAAATAATATTTAAAATTATTTATTAATTTAGAATAGTGAAATGTTTAGGGAATAGAAATTTCTTGTTCAACATAAGTTGACTCCTTCTATTTAACTATTTTCATAGTGCAAATTGGCAAGATTTCAGAGGCAGATAAAGTATAGTGATATAATATTTTTATGTTGAATCAGTAGCGTCTTGTATGCTATTTAATTTGAGTTTAAATAGATGGTGACTATATGTTTGTTGGCCAATGGATCAATTATAAAGTTTTATTCCTAGGTATTGTCATTAATCTGATGTGACTTACCTTTGAAAAATCCATGTTAGAGTTTATGTACTTGATATCTATAATGGTTATAATATTATTTAAAGATATCAATGTATAATAATATTCCTTAATCTAAATTGTCGATGATTTATTTGTAATATTTAATGCATTGATGATAGATGTAAGCTAGCGCTAGACTAATATAATTACTTCTAGTAGTGATTTGAAAATTGTTTTATCTATGAGCTAAGAACCTTGTTAAGGAGAAAAATTAAACATCATTTAAGTGGAAGAAGTAATCATTATGATAAACAAATATTTTGATATCTAATATTTATAATTGAATGATAACGTTAGTGTTAAAAATACATTAATTGAATAATAAAATAACGTTAAGAATATTATATGGCAAGAACATATTGGTAATGTCAGACTTGAAATATAGTGAGTTTAACTTATCTTGGTATTGTGAAATTATTTATTAATCTTAATATGAAGTATTAGTCATACAAATAGCATTGATTCAAACACTTACAGTTAAAATTAGTGAGTAAAACTAATATATTCTAACCTAGATTATCACTGAGTGTTTTGATGTAAACATAATGACTCACATAGCTTAATCATTGTAGAAACTCAGTCTAGATAGGTTGAGCATGGAGAGTCTTGAGGCATCTCTTAAAATTTTGTTAAAAGAGTGAAATGAAATTGAGACTTAATTTATTATCTTAAAAGCATAGTTAGATACATCATCCTCTGAGATCATTTGTCGATGGTTATATAATTGCATGCACTCTTATAAGATTCAATGTAAGTTTACACTAAAAAATTTCTATTCAAAAAATTAACTAATTCAACTTAGAAATAGGTTTCAATTAATAATTAAACTTAATTTTTTTTGAAATAAAAACTTGTAAGCTCTAGAAATATTATTTATGAATTAGGATCTATAACCGTAAATTTTTGACCCCATTCTAATTATCTTTGGTGGATCCAATTCTGGGGACATTTAAGAAGTTTTCTACAATTGATTCCCTTTATCAGCCTACAAGTCAATTTCAAATTGAGTTGCCAAAAATAGTTAGAAGAGTCTTAGAGAGAAACCAGAACTTGTTAGTAACTATTTTTGTCTTGAAATTTATATAGGAGCCTTTGGTTTCAGGTTTTATGTCTGTTTTCTATTTTTAGTGACCCATTTTTAAATCAAAGTTAATCAAAAAAAATGTTGTTCTTGTTTTTAGTAAAAGAGGTCATTCTGGAAGACTTAACATTTCTTAAATATGAATATTAAAACCTCTTACCTTGAGTTTCATATTCATATTTAACTTTTTGTAATTGTCTTTCAACTCTGTTAGATATTTTTGGTGAATCCTCCTTGTATCTTATTCGTTAATAGTTTTCTAAGAGTATTAGATTTATGTTGTTAATTCTAATTTGGTTTAAACATTTTATTTCACTTTGTTATTACATTAGGTCTATTTTATGACTTATATGAGTTGTCATTAGCTTGAATAATTGATTTACAACTTTAATTTAATTTATGATATTTTTGGGATATTTTATCCAAAGTCATTTTGTGAGTCATGGTGTATATGTGCTTTCATGGTTTTTAGCATTACTCTCTTTACTTAATTAACCTTCACCATTTTTATTATCACGATCTCATTTTGTGTTGATTGTCATGTTATTATATCCAATATGCCATAGTGGTTCAATGTTTAACAATTGGACTTGTGAAGAGCGTAATCCAATTTCACCAAGTTTAAATAATCCTTCTTGTTATGGAGTCTAAGTTGTGGACCTTCGATGTTGGATTATAATTATTAGGCATGTGTCTTATCATTTAGTGTGTTTTATTTGTCTCAAGAGGTTGAGGTATAGATCTAATATGTTATGATTGAAAAATGTTTTAGAATTTAAACCCTTTTACAATAAGTGTTATTTACATATTGTCGTCCCTTTTGTAATCGTATGTGATTGTTAATTATTTTTAATAGTATTTTATTTCAATGGAGTGTCAAAAGAAATTAAAAAATTAAAAAAAATGGTGTGGTTTTATGTGTACCTGAGATGTAAATTTTGGCATTACATTTTGGTACAAAGCATGGTTAAACACTAGAAAATTTGGAGTGTTGGTGTTCCACTATATGCATTATGCAATTCTTCTGACATGTGTACAAGTGAAATGACACAGTGAGAGTGGGCATAGTTCCAAACATGGACTATGCTGAGAAGCACTAAATTCTAGTTGTAAGATTTATTCTATTGGTGTATGGGAGCATCCTGATAGAGATAACCCCTTATTATTTGTTTGCTATTGTGGTGGAGTATTTAGCCACCATGGATCATTGGACCCTAAAGTGAATAGAATGATGAAATGATGAACTTTTTTGATTAATTATTTTTCTCTCATGTCTCATTAATAGATGTTTATGTTGATCAAATTTTACTATTCCTTGATAGAAAATAAATATTTAGGGAGAAAAAATTTATGCATATATGTTTGGGTATGATAAATACATACTATAATATATTTACCATATACTTCTAATGATTATGTATTAGTTCAATGAGTGAATATGACTCTAATAATAGAATGTGTATATAATTAGCAATATAATAAAATTGATTTTTTTAAACCAAATTGTTAGTTATAGTAGTTCTAAACTAGTATGTTCTTGTTAATGTTTCATTGTTCATCTTGGTTAAGCATGAGCCATGAAGTTATAAAGAGGTCTTATCCTATTATGTTTTAGTTTTAAAATTTAGTTAACACTATTGTGTTTTTATCCTTGTGCATATTATTGTTATATAGCAAAATGGTACTAGAATGATTTGGATGTTTATGTTTTGAATAAGAATATTGTAAGATCCGATCTTATCTTTGAGTTATGTAGTATGAACCTTGTGTGTAACCGTAAATGATTCGAGAGTAAGTATATGAATATGTTCTAGATAGATTATTTTTGTTACCCTCTCTTCATTATGAAGAATTAATGTACCTTCCTACATAGAGATGGAATCTAAAGCGAGTTAGATCAAGCATTAGTAAAGAAAACTCAATAAATGCATAAAGAACATAACTAACTAAGACAACTCCTTTAATGGCATTTGAAAATGATAACTAAGATCTATTTAAATCAAGAATATACCAATGAACCTTACCAAGAGCATCCCACCTCCAAATGTTGCTCAAAACATGATTTTACCCTTGATTTGGTACTCAAGTAATTAGCAATAAGGAGTGGATTGCTCCTCCATCATCTCAAGTTCACAAATTAAAATAGGCTCATGATATTTGATCAATGATATGCCTATAGTGAATCCATCCTATTAAAAATTAAGCATAATAACTCTACATAAAGCAGACTTGTGGAGAGAAATTTGCATAATAAGTTTAAACCAAAAGAGCTTAAAAATGGTAGTCTTGGCCCTCCTATTTATAAATTTTTATAAATGATCAGAATGAACCATGACCCTCCATCTTAAGATCAATATGTGTGGCCATGAATTAATTCAATTTTGGAGGCTCAAATCATAAATACCTTCATTAATATTTAAAATAAAGGGGCATTAAAGAGCCATGGGGGGCCTTAAACCTGATATTTACTTCATTTATGGTTTATGGATGCCACCTCATAAATGATGTCACCTGATGACATAGATATTAGAAATCAATTTCCAATTAAGAAATATTTAATAACTTCCTAGATTTTTTATTTAAGACCTTAATTTAGATAAATTTGCTTAAGTGAGATTAATCAAATTTTATGCAATTCTTTGAAAATTGGTTGCACATTTTAATCAAACTGGTTGAAATGTAAAGTTAATGGGTTGTAATTTGATTGGAGTACAATTAGAGTAAGGTTTCAGTTGTATATAGATCAATATCCCATTTAGGATATTGTCAACATGAAAGAACACATGTTTTGATGCTTTTAAATGAACCACAGGTGCTCTTTAGTGTTTAAAGAACACTTCTCATTTTAGAATCTAAATATTCAAGGCATGAGTTGTAGGTATTTGGTGATTAAGGTGCCTATGATGAAAATAGTAATAGACAACATGTACTATTCCATAATATTTATATATTTTGATGGTCGAGAGCCATCCTGGTTCTTAGTACTAATTTTAACAAATTGACCTAGATCCAAACTATTGACTAAGTTAAATGATTATGAACAATGTTTTATAATAAAGTGAATTGTTAAAAAAAGGAGCAATAAGAAAGGTAGAGTAAGAAAGAAATAGTGATTATTGAACCTTGATTGTAAACATATTGACAAAGTTTTTAGAATTACCAAGAGTGATCTTAACCAGTATATAGTGTGAAGTATCCTAAGCTCACGTCTCACTACAAACCAGGCCTAATTTTCAAGATAAGATGATGATATCAGTAAGAATTTGATTTTACTTTTAGGTTTTTGCACAACATCTAGATAGATAATGCACATTTATGTTGTAGAAAAAATAAAGTGAAGTAAACCCAGTTTCATTCCACTAAACTAGCATTACACAAGTTAGCAACCTTATAATTAATGATCTACTTAGAATTTTAGAAACTATTCATATTTACACTCAAACAAGCAATTGAGAAACTTTAGCAATTGAAACACATTAAACTAGACAATTCCTATGGAATTCTTTGATCCCTTTGTATTAATTTCTTAAAACTATGGTACCAAAATAGTTTGAAGTCCTCCCCTTCTATAATTGGTAATACATACCCCTTTTATAGGAAGCCAGGTAGTATATTGGTCAATTTTCACACTTACAAGTGTACAAAAGACAATTTTCTTTTTTACAACTATAATACAAATATCTTTCACAATCTTACTGACCTAGAGGCAATCACGCCAATAAACTAGTGTGTGTCTTTATAAAATAGACTCCTTATGGTAAGATGTAACTAAAAGATTACTAACTTGAAGGTGAGGCCCCTCAATATTGAAGGATAGTCATTCCTAATACATATTGCTCATCAATTAGGCCTAAATCCATCATAGCCCTAGTGATGCATCCTTTTTCTTGATCCACTAGCTCATCAAAATCCTTGTCATTCTTGTCCAAGACCTCCTTGATGCTCCTTGATTCATTGATTATCTCCCTTGCATTAAATATTGACCCTAATATCTTGTTATTTTCTTGGCTTAATTGGCCTTGACCTTTGCTTTTGATCTCTCAAGTGACCAAAGTAAATCTATTTTGGAATTCTTCATCACTAATTATTCCTAGGGTAGTGGGCTAGATAGGATCCTTGAGCATATTTCCTAGGAATTTATAAATTCTAGAAATAAGTCCCTTGTCCTCTTCAATAATCTATTCAACTTTTGATTGTTAGGTATTCAATGTCTGGATCTTATCCCCTATGATTATAAATTTGGCACTAAGGTGCCCCCTATTGATAACATTGAAATTGGGAATTTGCTTCTTGATTTGGATGTTAAGGAGCTAGGCAATTTTACTCTCAGATGCCTATCATTGAACACATAGTTGCTTGGCAACTGAGACTTGGTTTTATAACACACTCTACCTTAACCTCATAGACTTTAATTCCTTGAACATCTTGTGAAATGAATTTTCAAGCATTTTGATTATTGTATCAAACATTGAGATAATTGTCTAAGTCTGTGAACTTTCTTTTTCTTGCTCTAAGTCTTGAATCCTTTATTTTAATCCCTAGATTCCTACCTTAGCTTATTGGTAATGGGCCTCAATCAAGATTTCTACATCCTCCCCATGGATGGTGTCTCTTCCAATTTCCTACCCTCTGATAGGGGTTAACCCAGTGAATGGTTCAACTTGTTGGACGCTGAACTCTTCTTGTCCAATCATAGCAGTCCTTGTGGTAATTATTTATAGACTTGATGTATCCTAGTTGAATTGGACCTTTATGTCAAGCTTCTTAAATTATGGTTGTTTAGGTACTTCTAAACTTGTACTGCCAAAGGCTCTAGGTGTGTCCAACTTTTGGCCTTCCTTGGCATGAAGGATCTAGATCTTTCTTTTTGCCTACTTGTCCACAATGTCTTGAATCCATGGCTTGATTTCATCATGGACACCTAAACCAACTCATGTCAAGGCCCATTATGGAGAGAGAGATGGGATATTCTATAGCTTCCCATAAATAAACTAGTTAGGGATGATTGGTCTATGGATTGGGTTTTCATCACTAAAAAGGTTGACCTCACTAGTAGGGTAAGTGAAGGTCAACCTAGGCTTCTTCCTAGGTACAAGAGGCACCAAGGCCAATTCTACCTTTTGCTTCTCCCCATCTAGTGGGGTTATCTCTTTACTTGATGTAGTATCCTCTTCCCTATTAGAACCATATGCCACTTCTATGTCAATAAGGGCACCTTCCAATGTCTCACTTGCTTCAAGGGTGACCATGCCAATGAATTCTACTAGGGAAGATGGTCTCTATGGGGATGTTGAGGGTGGAGGGCCCTCTCTAAGTCTATGTTCTATCTTTGGTTCCCTAAACATAGCTTTGCCTTTTCCTTTGATATCTTCAAGCCGCCCAACCTAGGGATGCTTTATTGGTTCCACTTGTTGGGGCTCAGGTGACTATCCTTCATTAGGTGGCTCTTGATGGGCAGTCATGGATGGACATGGTAATAAGTGATAATGTAGAGGGTGTAGTTACCATCTTTCTCCTAAGGTATTGTTGTCCCTTATCAACCTATGCTCCAATTTGATGTTGTGACCTTTGATTCTTGAAAGTACCTCTTCAAAGCTTTTGGCTCTTATGTAAATCTCATCACCCATACCTAGCTAATGTCAATACTCAATCTTTGGGACCTTCTTATCTTGAATTTGGTTGATCATTGTGTTCTTAGGGTCCCACATATTGAGTTCATCTAATTGAAAATCTAAGGAATTTCTATGCACCACCATGACCTCCAAATGCTTCCAATATCTGATTATGACTTTACCAATGTCCAATAAGAAGGGGTGGGCTTAAGCTATCTTCTTTTCTTTGCATGTACTATCTACACCTTAGATAATTTGAGAGGCAATCTCCTACTCTATAATATTTTTGGGGACATGAATGGGTAATTGATAGGGCTAAGCCAGAATCCCTTTTATCCTTATCATGATACAATCTGGGTAGAACCACACATCCCCCATGGTTTCTACTTGCTTCTTTATGAGAGGATGAAGTCTTGGCATAGGGATGCCATTAATTACCTCATAAATGGTTAGGAAAATACCATCATAGATAAATTTCATGTGGTTCCTATATTTGAATATATGCAATTTAGAGTAGTGGTGAGAGATTATGGTCCTGCCATCAAGGGACTAGTTTCTTATGCTAGGGAAGGTTATCAAGGTCAAGAGTGAATCCAAGGGATAGGACATCATATAGAATTACTTGGAAGTCATTATTTTAATGGTTGTGAATTGTTTGGCTAGGAAAAATCCTATCAAGTCTCTTATAGGAGGGGTTAACTTCCTTTCTAGCATAAAGTGAACATAAAATACCCAAATCTTGCTCACATAAGTAGTGGAAGGGGCACCAAAGGCTCTATTTAATAAGGCCATGGCTATCCTAGCACCCTCCCTAAATTGGACATTGGGAATTTTTCCATCATGGGATCTAAAAACATGGGAGCCTTGGATTAACTAGGGTGTGAAGACTAAATCTAGATCCTACGTATTATTCCAATCTCTCAAGGATGGGAGATCGATATGAGGTAATGGAAGTTTGTATTAGGTCTCAAGGGCCATGGGAGAAATATATGAAACCCTTTTTTTGTTTCCTTCTTGAATTATCCATTCCCCATTTATTCTACATTCTACAAAAATAGGAGCAAGGATGTTGATATAATGCATTACCTCTAGTTTAGCTATCACATGGTGGAGGCCTACCATCTGTATCATGACTCTATCATTGTATCTCTGGTGTGTAGTGCCATTCCTATTCTCTTCTTAGGATATGGGTTATAATTCCTCCAAAAAGAAGAATAATTTTGACTAGTTCTTGACTCCATGGATATTTAGGGTTGCTACATCTAGCTCTATATCTTTGAAAATCCTCCCTTCATTGTCAAAAGTTAGATAGAGTTTAGCTTCCATCTTTATTTGTTTCCTACCTATTGCCATTGATGATACTGAATTATCTTTGCAAAATTGCTAAGAGTTTCACTAAGGCACTTACTTCTCAATGGTTCAGTTATGTTATTCCAATTGTTTTATGACCAATTGAGCCAACTCAGTTCCTCTTTATAGAGGGCTTAGGGTTTTTGAGCTTTAATGGTGAAAATATCCAATTCTTAACCTTATATGTGCCTTAGAATTGATGGGACCCTTTTCTTCATCCCTCTGTGCTTTCAAGCTTAGGATATCTTTGATTTTAACCCTTCATGCTTATGTGGAGCTGATGTGACATGGCTCTGTGCCTTTTATAATAATTTTCATAATGGCTAGTTAGATACTATCCATTGGCTTTTAAAATCCCTCCTTATTTTTCCCTAATAACCCAAATCCAAGTTCCTACATTCTTATCATCCCATTGATCATTGGGTACGTGGTCATGACACTTGGCATCCTAACAAATCTTTTTTATGCTGCATATCCTTGTCAGTTGCCACCTTGGCTATGGGTAGGCCACATGTCAAGCTCATAGAGATTTGAAAAGTCATTGAGCTTAACACATTATTGGATCAAATCCAATGGGCAAGCGATCATCATTGATCTTTGCAAGGTCCAATTCATTTAGCTGAGTACCTTTATTTAGTAGGTCCCATCAAATCTTCATCTTTTAACTATAAAGCTACCATGCATCCTCCTCACAGTGTTTTATGTACCTTTGTCGATCACCTTAGCCATAGGCAGGCCACATGTCAAGATTGTAGAGCTTTGAAAGTTAATCAAACTTGATGTCTTGTTAGATAAAATCCAATAGGTGAGTGATCACCGTTGATCTTTGAAATGTCTAATTCATTTAATTGAGGACATTTATTAAGTGGGTCCCATCAAATATTTATCTTTCAAATAAAAATCTACCATGCATCCTCCTCATAAGACTTTGTATACCTCTATTAGTTACCTTAGCTGTGGGCAAGCCACATGTCAAGCTCGTAGAGCTTTGAAAGGTCATTAAGCTCAATGCACCATCGAATCAAATATAGCAGGTGAGCGATCATCATTGATCCTATAAAGAGCATGAGAAATAACCATTAGACCTGAGGACATGAAGACTTAGGATAAATTATTAAGACTAAGATCAAGATTAATTTCCTGGGCCTTAGTATTAATAATCTAGTCTAAGTTAGATAATTTTCAAAAGGTACCCCCATAAAGTATGTTAGTTTAGACCATGAAAAAAAAGGGGAAGGGAATGGATAAAGTCTTGAGTCATGTTGATTTGATTTTAAAACATGATGTAAACCCTTTTGTTTATTGATTTATTCAATTATTCCCATCAATATTTGGCTCTTGAAAATATTCAAATTTAAACTTTGGGGCCACCTAAATCCTATTTATTCTAAGGAATATGCAAAAAGAGACTTAAGCGAATTCATTAGCCAGGTTATCTCAGAATGAGGTTAAAAAATTCACACACATAATCCATTCACAAGTGTATAATCTACAATATTTATAAAAGGGGCCTCAATGCATGGTTACTTCAAAAAAAGATACACAAGTTTCTCAAAGGTCCCCAAGATTAGGATGAGTGGGGAATGTTGGTCCCAATAAATGGAAACTTTTGAGGGGAAACATAGCAATATGCTTAGAACTTCTAGACTCTAAGTTCAGATAAACATTGAGGTCACCATTCCATTTGGCCTAAAAACTACCCCTAGATCTACCAGTGGTTGAAATAGACCTTATGCTAGTGGATTTAGGGTCTAAACATCAAGACATACCTAAGCCATGTTTGTGCTTTGATTCCACTTACTGTTTATCATAAGATTTTAAAAGTACCCCTAAATTCCTTCCTTTAATCATTTATGTTGACTCGGGTATATTAAATATCATGGTTTGGCTCAGGGATGGCTTAGGCATTGCTCTATTGCTAGCCAGGCATCCATAGCCCCAACAGAGATACCTTTGGTTCCACTCGTGACCTTGTTCTACTACCAACCAAGTGTCCATAGCCTTGGTGGAGGCTACCTAAATCACCTTTTTAAGAAAGCTTCAGTTTTGCCTTGTAGTTCCACATATTTTTGTTTTTTTTAGATTTTTTTATACTTTTTAGTAAGGTTGGGGACCAAGATAGCTAGGTTTAGGATTTGGTCAACATTTGATCTTGGGAGGATCACTCAAGGTTACAACTCTCATCCTATACAAGGATGTTGGTTAAGTGCTAGCTACTGGCATGTTTTTTATAGTTTAGGTCTTAAGTCCTAGGTACAAATTCTTTTAAAACTAGTGTGGATCTAGGGTCATGACTCATATCTCATGGAATGACCTCACTTTTGTCTATTTGTACCTAGTTTCTCAAAGATGCCTCATAGTGTTAATTTTTTGGATTGGGGTTGCCTTTATGTGCGGTTCACACCTTCCCTTTTAGGATTGGGGCAATTATAAGTACACTTCATAGTTTCTCAAATTTTAGGAGATAACCCCAATACACCTTGAGATCAGGGAAAACTATAGGCAAGCAACACACAAAGGAAAGAAAAAAAAATGAAACAGATCAAGGGAAATAAATAAATATGAACAAGCTTATATACAAACCAGGGATGAGAAAGAAAAGATACTTGAAACAAACTAACTAGCCTACCTATTCAAATCCAACCACCTTGTACCTTACTCCATAAAGACCTTATAAGGGGTGGTAGAGAATTAGTGCTTGATGTACTTCCCATTAGTAGGTAATATGACCTCAGCCCCTTGCAAATCTTTAAGCTTGAAAGTGTTGTTCCCCAAAAATTTTGTGATCTGGGATGGGACAATCCATAGGGGTGTGAATTTTCCATGTTTCCCTTTGGGTTCAAATGTTGTGTCCCACAGGAGGACTAAGTCTCCCTACCTAAATACTTTGACTTTGGATTTTTTTTCAAACCACCTTTTCACCATGGCTTGGTGTTTGTTAAAGTTAGCAAAAGCCTTTTCTCGATCATCTTCCATTTGGATGGTGTCTAATAACCTAGAAGTGGCATGCTCTTGACTTTATTCCATGTATTCTTGCATAAATTTGTATGTAGGTATCTTTAGAGTGATGGGTAGAATGGGCTCTTGTCCATACACCATCAAAAAAGGAGAATCCTTCAAATCCCACTTGATCCTTGTCCTGTTAGCCTAGAGTGCAAACTTGAGCAGTTTGTGCCAAGTTATAGATTTGTCTTTTGTAGACTTCTTGATGACCTTCATCAAATTTTTATTTCTTGATTCATAAACACCATTACCTTAGGGATAGTGATTGGAGGAAAACTTAAGTGTAATACCATGGTCATAATCCCATTTGATAATCTCAATTAATATGAATGCAGGCCCATTATCACATACGAAAGAACTAGGATCCCAAATCTAGTACATATATTATCCTCTAAGAAAATAATTACCTCTTATATTCTACATTGCTTGGTGACCACTGCTTCAGTCCATCTAGTACAGTAGTCAGTGGTAGTCAAGACATATTTGTGACCCTCAGATGAGTTGGGGTTATTTACTCTAATATAGTCTAGACCCCATTGTGAAAATGGTTTATCAATCATAATTGGTTGTAGAGGCATATCTAATTTTATCTCTTTGGTGTTGAATATATGATAAGAGTGGCATTCTCTCACATGCTTGTGAGCATCCTTGAAGATAGTGGGCCAATAATAACCAACCCTTAGGATCTTGTGAGTTGTAGTCCTTCTAAAGGGGTGTCTGTTGCCTAGCTTTTCATGAAAAGTGGCCATTATTTGGGTGGATTCTTCTTGTGAGACACACCTTAGGTAGATCCCTTCAAATTTAATCATGTACAAGACTCCATCTTTGATCAGGTAGTGTGTTGTCTTAAGTCTCAAGGCTCTCTTTTGCTCTCTAGATAGGCCTGTAGGACAAACACCATTGATCAAAAAATATATGATTGAATCATACCACTCATTATTTTGGAAACTTTGTTGATCCACTTCCATGATGCTTAGCCTAGGGTTAGTATTGGCAATAATCTGGATTAATCTTTGGCATCTTACCATCTTTTTTATCTTCATCTCCAAATAAAATTCTTACAAAATTGGCATCCACTTAACTCTACGCCCTCCTAGCTCATTTTGACTCAACATGAGTTTTGTAGTAGGATTAGGTAGGATGGCATGCACCTTATTTTTGAGGATGTTGTGCCTAAACTTCTTTACTACCTTTACTAGTGCATATGCATGTTTATCAATCATAGAATAGTTTAGCTTAGCATTCTTAAAATTAGTACCTATGAAATCTATTAGGTGATCACACTCATCAACTTTCTAAATCAATATAGTAGCCATGGTATGATCAGATGCAAAAGAGTAAAGGTATAAATCTTTTGAGAAATTGGGGCTTATAAGCACTAGGGCCTGACCAATGGCCTCCTTGATGTCATTAAATGCCTTTTTGGATTCTTCATTTTATGTTAGTTTGGCATCTTTCTTGAGCATGTCATTCAGTGGATTGACAACCTCTATAAAACCAGAAATGAACTTCCATACGAAATTTATTTTACCAAAGAATGACTTTAGTCATTTCTTACTATTTGGGAGCTCAATTTTGGATATGACTCCTACTTTTTCATAGTCTATGGAGATGTCAACTTTGTTTATAATGTGTCCTAACAATTTCCCTTCAATTGCATATAATATGCATTTCTTAAAATTTAAATAAATGTCATACCTCCTATATCTTTCAAAAACTTGTTACAGGTGCATGAAGTGGTCTTCTCTATTTTTGGAAAAACCTATTAGATTATCCATATAAATGATGATTCACTTACCAATCAGGTCTTGAAGGTGTGATTCATGGCTCTCTAAAAGGTAGATCATATGTTGATCAGTCTAAAAGGCATCCTTTTGTAAGTGAATGTTCCCCACTTTGTTTTGAAAATTATCTTCATCATGTCCTCTCTGTTGACTAGCACCTAGTTAAAGCTTGAGAAGCCATCTAAGAAGGACATCATAGCTGACCCTAAAATTTTTTGAATTACCTGTTCAAGTGTAAAGAAAGGGTAATTGTCCTTTTTTATGCTCTATTGAAATTCCTAAAATCAATACATAGCCTAATCTCACCATTCTTCTTCCTGACTGGCACCAGATTGGCCACCCAAGTTGAATGTCTGATAGGAAAGACTATCTTAGCATCTAATAACCTTTTGACCTCTTTGAATATCATTGGTTCTAACATGGGGTTCATTGGCCTTTATTTTTTCCTGAAAGGTTTAAAATTTTCTTTGAGGGGTATGGTATGGGTAATGACCCTTGGATCAAAAAAATTTAGGTCATCATAGGACCACACTATAACATCCTTATACTTGGTAAGGAGTTTTTTGGCCTTCACTCTCTCAGAATTTATGCAAGATTTTCCAACATTCACTAATTGGGGTTCACCTTGGAGGTTGATATCTATTATGTCATAATATTTTCCACTTACTCTAGGAACTTTAGAGACCTCAAATAGTTTGTCTTGATCAAATAGCCTCTCTAAAGCAATCATCCCTTTGGGGATTTTATTCTCATTTAGTTGAATGACTTGCTATCAAATATTTTCCCTCTAGTTGTATTTTCATCAACTTCATCGATGACATGGGTTTCAAATGCCCCAAAATTGGTTAAGAAATCCAATATCTGTTGGTCATCACTAAAGACTTGGAAATGATTAACATTATCAGGCATTGATGGACATGGGACTAGTTCAATAACAAAATTAGAGTAGCCTAGATTAAGCATAAGATTTGTTATAGTGGATGTCAATTCATCTAAAACTTAGTTTTATTCTCTTAGAATAGAAGTGATGTTGAAGGCCTCAAAGGATTCAATCAGGTCCCAAACTCTAAACTTTTAATTTATGAGATAGGAGAGTTTACATTGGTACCTACTTCTGAACTAGTTGACCTCTAGCTCAGAGTCACCAAAAACTAGTAGTTATTTGGCTTTATTTTTATAGCAAATTGCAAGCCAAGGATGAGAGATTCATACTCAACAAGATTGTTGGTGCAAGGGAATTGGAGCCTATAAGAGGCATGGTACCTTTTGTTTGTAGGTTTGGTTAAGATAATTCCCACACATGATCTAACCTTGCATCTAGCAACATCAAAATGCAATTTTCATAACCCAAGGGGATATTCCCTTTCCTTTGGATCATCTATCCTATTAACTTCTAAGTTGAAAAATCCTAAGTATAAATCTATTATGTTGACCCTTTCATTTATAGCATTATACTCTATTATCATATTTTTCGTTCTTGGTTCCCTCTCAACTCTAATTTGATTTGGGACTCCTTTCTAAGGTAACCACAAGTGAGAACAATTAGTGGACATATACCCATTTAAGGCTTTAGTCCATTCTCTGCTCAATAGGATCCCATAGGCATTTGGCATGTCTACTACTTTAATGTCAATGAATTATTGAATTATAGGTTTAAAATCTATTTATATGTGAACATTCAAAAGTTCCTTGATCATTTTTACCCTTGATTTGTCCAAATAAGTAACTATCCTATCAGACTTGATGGGAGTTAGGCCTAGTTGTTTACATATACCAATAGGCATGATATTTGTAGAGGCACATGAGTCCAACAAGCAATTGTGCAAGTTTTTACCAAACATCCTAACCATGAGTAGAAAAGGGGGGAATTCAGCTTTGGCCTTATGTGTTATCACATTGGCATGATCAATCTTGGGAGCTTTACTAAACTTCAAGGATTCTAACAGTAAATCTCTTTGCTCTATGATCTAGGTTAATTCATGTAAGGTGATGTTGGCCTTGATTTTCTTCATGTCTTCAACAATATTATAGCCCGTCTTACTCAGTGACTCAGTATTAGGCCTAGAGTGGCCTCCTTTGTGTAGCTCAAGGTCATTCCTTAAAGTAGTGTCAGGGGGTGGCATAATTATTATGAGTTGAAATAGTCAAAGGTTTCCTCTATTCTCTATTACTCGATGGGTAGGTATTTTTTAGGAACTATTGAAATGCATGGATTTATTTAGGGATCTCATCTAGTTCATTTTCCCCTTGTAAAGGCAAATCAAAGGTCTCTGCCATGTGGATTTGGTCAAAGGGATTAAGACTAGATGTATTTGCATTGTTGTCTTAGTTAGGGACTACTTAAAATGTATCTAGTTGTTCTTGAAAATATTCAAAGGATTTACAAAACTCAATGCAATTTATATCACCATGTTCAGTAGTAGCATGCACTATGTATTAGTCAGGAAAAGCAATGTATATGAGATTAATGCTGATAGTTTTGTTACCAATAGGGGTTTTGGTAATCTTGTTATTATAAAATATATCATTGTGAAACCCATTTCCTAGTCAATTAAACTTTTGGAAGGTAAAGTTTCTCCCAGAGCTTTCAGTAGTATTGCCTACCTATTTTCATAATTAGAAGAAGTCGATGTTAAGATTTTGAACCATTTTTAGTTTGGACTCATTCTTTCCCTTGGGGGTCTCAAAATTATGGACCTAGTTACTATATGAATTAGGAGAAGGTATTAAGACCTTTTGATCATTGACAGGAGACCCATTAGTAGCTTAATGACTTAAAAATCCTAGATTTTAATTAGGGGTAGCGTAACCAGTGGGCATGATGTTTATACTTGGGATTTAGTTAAGATCTAGATTATTTTGGTAATTATTTGGAAAAAGGGTCAGGGCTAACATATGTGGGATAACATTGGGGATGGTGTATGCTATGTGACCTTGTGGCTGCATCTGATTACTGATAGCTATTTCTTTGGAGGAGCTAGAAGATGTTGTTGTACATGTACTGGTGCAGTTGTTTATCTCCAAGTGAGAGATTGTTAAGGTGTGGAGCTAAAAGCTTCACCAAGTGAGTGGATTGCAGAAGTTACAGGTTTACATAGTCACCAGCATCGGTCAAGAGCGACCGACATCGGTCAGGAGCAGACCAAGAGATGCCGGTGTCGGTCATAGATCGGCTGACATCGGTCATAGGCAAACAAGCAGGAATCGACATTGGTTACCTGTGCATCCAAAAAGCTATTTTTGTGGACAGAACAGAGTGTTTGCATGGTAGGATTAAGTGATAGTCTTAATTCCGCATCTCTATTATTAGTAAGAATGTTTAGAGCCCTTGATTAGGAGGTGCATCTAATGGTTATAGTTGTATGCTCATGTTTCCTGATTATTATATAATAGGATAGATCTTCTTAGCTTATTGTAGTGAGTGTTGAATAGTACAGAATTGTATATGTGAATCATTCCAGGTTGTTGGAGTTGATTGTAATTGAGAGAGAGAGCTCTTGAGGGAAAGAGATCTAGAGAGAGATCTGTACATCTAAGAGAGGTGTGGAAGAAAAAAAGTTTCTTCAATTGTATTCCTTCTGTAAAGAGTTTAATACAAGTTTTCAGGGTGGTTTCTTGTATCTCTTGTTCTTTGCTATTTATCATTCTAGTTACTTATCTTTCTAGTTAATTTCGCATTTTATTGCTTTCATAAGTGTAATCAACATTGTTGGTTGATCCCTAACAAGTGGTATCAGAGCTCAGGTTGACTAACAGGTGTTTCATATCTGGTTAGTGTGTATTGATTACAGGGTACTCACAGGGGTTTCTGCAGGGATTTCTATTTGAGTGGGAGAAGCAATGGCAGAAGAAAGTAAACTGAGATTGGAGAAGTTTAATGGCAATAATTATCAACATTGGAGAATGCAGATAGAGGATTATCTGTATCAAAAAGATCTATACTTACCGTTAGGTGGGATTGCAAAGAAGCCCACAGACATGGATGATGAAGAATGGGAAGTTCTTGATAGAAAGGCTCTGGGGTCCATAAGACTGAGTCTAGCATCTAATCTGACATCTAATTTATCATAGGCAAAGTCTATGGTAGAGTTAATGACTACTTTAGCAAATTTGTATGAAAAACCCTCAGCTTCAAATAAGGTATATCTTATGAAGCAGTTATTTAATTTGTGAATGCAGGAAGGTGGATCTGTATCTAATCATCTAAATGATTTCCATGGAATTGTAAATCAATTAAGTTCAATCAAAATAGTGTTTGATGATGAAATTAAAGCTCTTTTAATATTATGTTCTTAGCCTGAAAGCTGGCATAGCTTAGTAATGGCAGTTAGTAATACTACATCTGCTTCAAATATTGTAAAAGTAGAGGATGTTGTTAGTGTAATCTTGAATTAAAAAATTCGCAGGAAAAGCACAGAGGAAAGATCAGGGAATGCTTTAAGGTTTGAGAGCAGGGGAAGGCAAAAAGAGAAGAGCAAGAAAGGGAGATCAAGGTCTAAGTCAAAGGTGAGAGGTAGATCCAAATCCAGAAATGGCAAGAAGCCACAATGCTGGAATTGTGGAAAGATAGGACACATAAGCAGAGATTGCTGGTCAAAGCCTAAGGAGGACAATCAGCATGAAGGAAAAGAAGAAGCAAAGGTTGCAGGTATTACACAAGATGCTTTAATATTCTCTTTGCATAATAATATAGAATCTTGGGTTTTAGATTCTAGTGCATCTTTTCATGCTACCCCTAATAGAGAATATTTTAGTGACTATGTCCATGGAGATTTTGGAATAGTTTATTTAGGGGATGATGAGCCTTGTAAAATTATTGGCAAAGGAAAAGTGTAGTTGAAAATGCAAAAAGGCAACACATGGGTGTTGAGAGACATCATGCATGTTCCCAGCTTGAAGAGGAATTTAATTTTTGTAGGAAAGTTAGGGGATGAGGGTTGTACAGTAACTCTCACATCCGAATCTTGGAAGGTGACCAAGGGTGCACTTATAATGGCCAGAGGTAAGAGATTAGGTAATCTCTATTTATGTAATTGTGTTACTAATAATTCTCCTTTTGTATTATCTACTTCAGATGTGGATGCAAAATTGTGGCACTCTAGGCTCGGCCACATGAGTGAGAAGGGAATGTCAATTCTTAAGTCAAAAGGTAAGCTTTTAGATTTAAAAAGCATAGATCTGAATTTTTGTGAGCACTGTGTTTTTGGAAAATAGAAGAGAGTGAGTTTTCTCAAGACTAGGTCAACAAAGAAGAAGCATAAGTTGCAGCTTGTTCACACAGACGTGTGGGGACCGGCTCAGGTTGCTTTTATTGGAGGATCACAGTACTATGTTTCATTCATAGATGATGCTACAAGAAAGGTATGGGTCTATTGTATTAAGAAAAAATCTGATGTATTTGAGACTTTTAAGATTTGGAAAGCTATGGTTGAGAATAAAACAGGTAGAAGATTGAAGTGCCTGAGATCTGACAATGGTGGTGAGTTCTGCAGCTATAAGTTCAACTGGTATTGTTATATGGATGGAATCCATAGGAAAAGGATGGTTCCAAGGACACCTCAGCAAAATGGAGTTGCTAAAAGGATGAATAGAATAATAATGGAGCATGCAAGGTGTATGAGATTGCATGCTAGTTTTCCCTTAGAGTTTTGGGCAGAAGCTGTTGATACTGTAGTGTACCTAATTAATAGAGGACCCTCTACAACTCTGGATGGAGGAATTCCAGAAGAGGCATGGACAGGTAAAACATTTCTCAAAGTTTTTGGTTGTGAAGCCTTTGTGCACATTGATAAGGAAAATAGAAAGAAGCTGGATGCTAAGTCTATGAGGTGCACATTTATTGGCTATGGCTCTGATGATTTTGGATTCAAGTTTTGGAATTTAGGAACTAACAAGATAATTAGGAGCCATGATGTTGTTTTTAATGAAAAATTGATGTATAGTGATCAGCTAAAGAAGCTAAATCAATCTGGGTAGAGCAATGGAGAATTGGACGAGGTGACGGTCCAAAATGAGCTTACAAGAAGAAATAATCACAGACAGGAAAACACAGAGACCGACGTCGACCAGGTAAGAACTGACGTCGGTAGAATAGAAACTGATGTCGGTCAGACAGTGACTGACGTCGGTAAGGCAGGAACTGATGTCAGCCAGGGAGAACTGATGTTAGCCAGTAACAGGCCTGGAAGTGACTGAGGTCGGTCACTGTCAGAGAATTTGGGCAGACAGCGTGTTGTGAATGAGTCTCAGACACCCATCAGGAGGTCAAAAAGGGTAAGTAAACCTCTAATTTGATATTCTCCTTCATTATTCTATTTATTTCTTATTGATGGTGGAGAACCAGAGAGTTTTGAAGAAGCAATACAGGTAGAATCCAAGAATCAGTGGGAGCGTGGCATGGTTGAGGAAATGGAGTCCTTGAGAGAGAACCAAACATGGGATCTGGTTGAGTTGCCAGTAGGAAAGAAGACACTGAAGAACAGATGGACCTATAGGTTAAAGGAAGGTGAGAATGGACAGATGAGATATAAGGCCAGGTTGGTAGTGAAAGGATTTGCACAAAAACTAGGTATTGACTTTGGTGAGATTTTTTCTCCTGTTGTTAAAATGACTTCTATACAGACTGTACTATCTTTTGTTGCTATTGAGGATTTGTATCTTGAGCAGCTTGATGTTAAGACAACATTTTTTCATGGAGATTTGGATGAATAAATATATATGGAACAGCCGAAAGGATTTGAGGTCAAAGGTAAGGAGAAGCTAGTGTGCAGATTGAAGAAAAGCTTGTATGGCCTCAAGCAAGCTCCTAGACAATGGTATCTGAGATTTGACAGGTTTATGACTGAGCATGGCTATAGTAGGTGTCAATTTGACCATTGTGTGTATTTTAAGAGATTGGATAATGGTAGATATATTATTTTATTGTTGTATGTAGATGATATGCTGGTTGCAGGATCACACATGCAGGATATCTCTGAGCTTAAGGTGAAATTAGCTCACACATTTGCCATGAAGGATTTGGAAGCAAAAAAGAAAATCCTTGGCATGAGCATTAAGAGAGATAGGAAAAATCATAGGTTGATTTTGTCTCAAGAGGATTATGTGAATAAGGTGTTGAAACGGTTCAATATGTAGGATGTAAAATCGGTAAGCACACCTTTGGCTGGACATTTTAAGTTGAGTAAAGAACAATGTCCTAATTCACATGTAGAGTACATGAGTAGAGTTCCATATTCTTCCACAGTAGGGAGTTTAATGTATGCAATGTTTTTTACTAGACCGAATATTGCCCAAGCAGTGGGAGTTGTAAGTATATGGCCAATCCAGGGAAGGAGCACTGGAAAGCAGTTCAGTGGATCCTTAGATATCTAAGAGGAACCAGCAATAGGCATTTGTACTATGGAGGTTTAGATACTTCTCTACATGGTTATGTAGATTCAGATATGGCAGGTGATTTGGATGGTAGAAGGAGCACCATAGGATATGTTTTCATTATTGGTGGAACGGTGGTTAGCTAGATATCAAAGTTGCAGAAGGTTGTTGCCTTGTCAACTATAGAAGTAGAGTATATTGTAGTCACAGAGGCTAGCAAAGAGATGATATGGTTGACACGGTTCATGGAAGAGCTAGGAAAGGAGCAAGAGAGTTGCAGATTGTATAGTGACAGTCAGAGTGCAACTCATTTGGCTAAGAATTCAGCCTTTCATTCAAGAACAAAGCATATACAGCATAGGTACCACTTCATACGACAAGTATTGGAGGATGGTGAGTTGAAGTTGGAGAAGATCCATACAGATAAGAACCCTGTTGATATGTTAACCAAGCTAGTAACAAAGGAGAAGTTGAATCTTCATTCAACTTTTGTTGGTCTTCATAATTGAGTTGAAGATGGAAGAGCTAGAAGATGTTGTTGTACAGGTACTGGTGCAGCTATTTATCTCCAAGTGGGAGATTGTTAAGGTGTGGAGCTAAAAGCTTCACCAAGTGAGCAGATTGTAGAAGTTGTAGGATTAGATAGTCACCGGCGTCGGTCAGGAGTGACCGACATCGGTCAGGAGCAGACCAGGAGATGTTGGCATCGGTCATAGATCGGCCGACGTCAGTCACAGGAAAATAGGCAAGAACTGACGTCGGTTACTTGTGCATCCAGAAATCTATTTCCATGGACAAAATAGAGTGTTTGCATGGTAGGATTAAGTGATAGTCTTAAGTCCACATCTCTATTATTAGTAAGACTATTTAGATCCCTTGATTAGGAGGTGCATCTAATGGCTGTAGTTGTATGCTCATGTTTCCTAATTATTATATAATAAGATAGATCTTCTTAGCTTATTGTAGTGAGTGTTGAACAATACAGAATTGTATACGTGAATCATTCTAGGTTTTTGGAGTTGATTGTAATTGAGAGAGAGAGCTCTTGAGGGAAAGAGATCTAGAGAGAGATCTGTACATCTGAGAGAGGTGTGGAAGAAAAGAAGTTTCTTCAATTGTATTCCTTCTGTAAAGAGTTTAATACAAGTTTTCAGGGTGGTTTCTTGTATCTCTTGTTCTTTGCTATTTATCATTCTAGTTACTTATCTTTCTAGTTAATTCCACATTTTATTGCTTTCATAAGTGTAATCAACATTGTTGGTTGATCCCCAACACAAATCATTAATATTTCCACTCAGAGATCCATCCAAAGGTGTAAAGATATCCTAAATTTGTGTTAATCAACACTTAGCCCTCTTCTAACATTAGTGAAGCCCACCCTATTAATGCTTTTAAATGAACCATAGGTGCTCTCTAGTGTTTAAAGAACACTTCTCATTTTAGAATATAAAGATTCAAGGCATGAGTTGTAGGTATTTGGTGATTAATGTGCCTGTGGTCAAAATAGAGGCAAAGCAACATGGACTGTTCCACAATATTTATAGAGTTTGATGGCCGAGGTCCATCCTAGTTCTTAGTACTAATTTTAACAAATATACCTAGATCCAAACTATTGACTAAGTTAAATGATTATGAACAATGTTTTATACTAAAGTGAATTGTTAAAAAAAGGAGCAACATGAAAGGTAGAGTAAGAAATAAATAGTGATTATTGAACCTTGATTGTAAACATATTGACAAAGTGTCTAGAATTACCAAGAGTGATATTAACTAGTATATAGTGTGAAGTAGCCTAAGCTCATGTCTCACTACAAATCAGGCCTAATTTTGAAGATAGGATGATGATACCAATAATAATTTGAATTTACTTTTAGGTTTTGCACTACATTTAGATAGATAATGCACATCTATTTTGTAGATAAAATAAAGTAAAGTAAACCTAGTTTCATTCCACTAACCTAGCATTGCACAAGTTATCAACCTTAATGATCTACTTGGTGTTTTAGAAACTATTCATGTTTGCACTCAAACAAGCAATTGAGAAACTTTAACAATTGAAACACATTAAGCTAGACAATTCCTACATAATTCTTTGATCCCTTTGTATTAATTGCTTAAAACTATGGTACCAAAATAGTTCAAAGTCCCCCCTTATACAATTGGTATTACATGCCCCTTTTATAAGAAGCCAAGAAGTATACTAGTCAATTTTCACACCTACAAGTGTACAAAAGACAATTGTCTTTGTTACAACTATAATACAAATATCTTTCACAATCTTACTAACCTAGAGTCAATCATGCCAACAAACTAACATGTCCATTTATAAAATAGGCTCCTCATGGTAAGATGTAACTAAAATATTCCTAACTTGGAGGTTGTATCCCTCATTGTTGAAGGATAGTTATTTCTCATGCATGTTTCTCATCAATTAGGCCTAAGTCCATCATAGGCTTGGTGATGCATCCCTCTTCTTGATATGTCAGCTCATTAAAATCCTTGATATTCTTATCCAAGGCCTCCTTGATGCACCTTGCTTCATTGATTATCTCCCTTGTATTGAAGATCAACCCTAGTATCTTGTTGTTTTCTTACCCTGATTGGCCTTGACCTTTTCTTTTGATCTTTTGAGTCACCAAACTAACTCTATGTTAGAATTCTTCATCACAAATTATTCCTAAGGTAGTGGGTTGGATAGGATCCTTAAGCATAATTCCTAGGAGTTTTTGAATTCTTGAGATGAGTCCTTTGCCCTCTTCAATAAGCTCTTCAACTTTGGATTTCCATATATTCAATTTTTGGATCTTATTCCCTATGATTCCAAATTTAGCACTAAGGTGCCCCCTCCTGATAGCCTTGAAATTGGGAATTTGCTTCTTGATTTAGATGTCAAGGAGCTAGGTAATTTTACTCTTAGACACCTGCCATTGAAAACTTAGTTTCTTGTCCATCAAGAATTGGTTTTATAGCATACTCTACCTTAAAATCATGGATTTTAATTCCTTGAACATATTTTGAAATGAATTTTCAAGCATTTTGATTACTGTGTTAGGCATTGAGATAATTCCCTGAGTCTGTAAACTTTCCTTTTCTAGCTCTAAGTCCTTAATCCTTTATTTTAATCCTTGGATACCTACCTTATATTTTTGGGAATGGGCCTGAATCAATATTTCTACATCCTCCCCATGGATGGTGGCTTTTCCAATTTCTTACCCTCTGATAGGGTTTAACCCAGTGAATGGTTCAACCTTTTAGAAGATGAACTCTTCTTGTCCAATCATAGCAGTCCTTATGGTAATTCTTTCTAGCCCTATTATATCTTGGTTGAATTGGACCTTTATGTTAGGATTCTTAAACTGTGGTTGTTTAGGTACTTCTTGAATTGTATTCCCAGAGGCTCTAGGTATGTCTAACTTCTAGCCTTCCTTGGCATGAAGGATCTAGATCTTTCTTTTTACCTACTTGTCTGCAATGTCTTGAATCCATGGCTTGATTTCATCATGCATGCCCAAACCAACTTGTTTCAAGGACCATGATGGAGAGAGAGATGGGATCTTCTAAAGTTTCCCATAAACAAACTAGTCAAGGATTATTGGTCCATAGATTGGGTTTTCATCATTGAAAAGGTTGACTTCACTAGTAGGGTAAGTGAAGGTCAACCTAGGCTTATTCCTAGGTGTAAGAGGCACCAAGGCTAATTCTTCCTTTTATTTCTCCCCATCTAGTGGGGTTATCTCTTTAGTTGTTGTATTATATGGATCCTCCTCCTTATCGAAACCATATACTATTGATACGTTGATAAGGGCACCTTCTAATGTCTCACATGTTCAAGGGTGACCATGCCAATGAATTCTACTAGGGAAGAGGGTCTCTATGGAGATGTTGAGGGTGGAGGGCCCTCTTTGGGTCCATGTTCTATCCTTGGTTCCCTAACCATAGCTTTTCCTTTTCCTTTGATATCTTTAGGCCACCCAACTTGGGGTTGCTCTGTTGGTTTTGCTTTTTGGGGCTTAGATGATTGTCTTTCATTAGGTGGCTCTTGATGGGTAGTCCTAGATGGACCCAGTAATAAGTGATAATGCAGAGGTTGAAGTTTCCATCATTCCCTTAAGGGCTTGTTGTCCCTAATCAATCTATGCTTCAATTAGATGTTACAACCTTTGATTTTAGAAAGTACCTCTTCAAAGGTTTTGGCTCTTATGTAAATGTCATCACCCACACCTAGTTGATGTCCATACTCAATCTTTGGGACCTTCCTATTTCAAATGTGGTTGATCACTATGTTCTTAGGGTTCCACATCTTGAGGTCATCCAACTAAAACTCAAATGAATTATTATGCACCACCATGACCTCTAGATTCTTCTAATCTTTGATTATGACTTTGCTAATTTCCAATGGGAAGGGGTGGACTTGAGCTTTCTTCTTCTCTTTGCATGTCTTGTCTACACCCTAGTTAATTTGAGAGGTAATCTCCTACTTTACAATATTGTTGGGGACATGAATGGGTAATCATTAGGGATGAGTCAAGATCCCTTCTATCCTTATCATGGTGTAATCTAGGTAGAACCACACATCCCCCATGGTTTCTACTTACTTCTTAATGAGAGGATGGAGTCTTGGCATAGGGATGTCAGTGATTACCTCATAAATGGTTGGGAAAACACCATCAAAAATAAATTGCATGTGGTTCCTATATTTGAATATATTCAATTTAGAGTAGTGGTGAGAGATTATGGTCCTACCATCAAGGGACCAGTTTCTTATGCCAGGGAAGATTATAGAGGCCAAGAGTGAATCCAAGAGATAGGACATCATATAGAATTGCATAGAAGTCATTTTAATGGTCATGAATTGTTTGGATAGTAAAAATCCTATCAAGTCTCCTATAGGAGGGGTTAACTTCTTTATTAGCATAAAATAGACATAAGATACCCAAATCTTGCTCACATAAGTAATGGAAGGGGCACCAAAGTCTCTGTTTAGCAAGGTCATGGCTAACCTGATGCCCTCCCTAAATCAGATAATGGGAATTTTTCCATCAAGGGATCTAAAAATATGGGAGCCTTCAATTAACCTGGGTGTGAGGACTGAATCCAGGTCCTGAGTGTTAGTCCAATCTCTCAAGGATGGGAGATCGATATGAGGTAAGGGAAGCTTGTAGTAGGTCTCAAAGGCCATGGAGGTGATATATGTAGCCCTTTTTTCATTTCCTTATTAAATGATCAATTCCACATCTATTCTATAGTCTAAAACAATAGGAACAAATACATTGATACAATGTATTACCTCTAGTTTGGCTGTCACATGATGGAGACCTGCCATCTAGATTGCAATTATGTCATTATATCTCTAGTGTGTATAGGTGCTCCTCTTCTCTTCATAGGATATGGGCTATAATTCCTCCATAAGGAAGAATAATTTTGACTAGTTCCTGACTCTATGGATATTTAGGGATGCTACATCTAACTCTGTATCTTTGGAAATCCTCCCTTCATTGTTGAAAGTTAGATAGAGTTCAGCTTCCATCTTCATCTATTTCCTACCTACCATCATTGATGATACTAAATTATCTTTGCAAGGTCTCTAATCATTTCACTAAGGCACTTACTTCTCAATGGTTTAGTTACGCTATTTTTATTACTTTGTGACTAATTCAGCCAACTCAGCTCCTCTTTATAGAGGGCTTAGGGTTTTTGAGCTTTAATGGTGTAAATATCTAGTTCTTAACCTTATACATGCCTTAGATTTGATGGGACCCTTTTCCTCATCCCTCTGTGATTTCAATCTCAAGAGATCTTTAATTTTAACCCTTCATGCTTATGTGGAACCTATATGGCATGGCTCTGTGCCTTTTATAGCAATTTTCATAATGGCTAGTTAAATACTAGCCATTGTATTTTAAAAGCCCTCTTTATTTTGACTCAATAACCCAAATCCAAGTTCCTAAATTCTTATTATCCCATTGATCTATGGGTACATAGTCATGACACTTGGTATCCTGACAAACCTTTTATGTGCCACATATCCTTGTCATTTACCACCCTAGCTATGGGTAGGCCATGTGTCGAGCTCATAGAGCTTTGAAAGGTCATTGAGCTTGATGTAATGTTGGATCAAATCTATCAAGTGAGTGATCATGTTTGGTCTTTTCAAGGTCTAAGTCATTTAGATGAGCACCTTTATTAAGTGGGTCCCATCAAATCTTCATCTTTTGACTAGCAAGCTACCATGCTCCTCCTCATGGGGCTTTATGCACCTCTATCAGTCACCTTGGTCATGGGCAGGCCACATGTCAAGCTCACAAATCTTTGAAAGGTCATTAGGCTTTACGTACCATTGGATCAAATCTAGTGGGTGAACAATCACCATTGATCTTTGCAAGGTCTAATTCATTTAGTTGAGCACCTTTATTAAGTGGGTCCTATCAAATCTTTGTATTTTGACTAGAAAAATACCATGCATCCTCCTTGTAGGGATTTATGTACCTTTATTAGTCACCTTCATCATTGGCAGGCCACTTATCGAGCTCTTAGAGCTTTGAAAGGTTGTCAGGCTCGATGCATTGTTGGATCAAATCCAATGGGAGAATAATCATTGTTGATCCTACAAATAGCATGAGAAATAACCATTAGACCTGAGGACATGAATATTGAGGATATATTATTAAGACTAAGGTCAACAGGAACCCCCATAAAGTATGTTAATTTAGACCATGAAAAAAAAGGGGAAGGGAATAGATAAAGACTCAGGTCATGTTGCTTTGATTTTAAAACATGACGTAAACCCTTTTGTTAATCAATTTATTCAATTTTTCTTGCCAATATTTGGCTCCTACCAATATTCAAATTTGAACTTTGGGGCCACCTAAAGCCTGGTTCTTCCAAGGAAACTATAAAAAGAGACTTAAGTGAATTCATTAGCCAGGTTAGCTCAGAATGAGGTTACAAAATTTACACACATAATCCATTCACAAGTGCATGATCTACAATCTTTATAAGAGGGAATCAATTCATGGATACTTAAAAAAAGATACACAATATTATCAAGGGTCCCCAAGATTATGATGAGTGGGGAATGTTGGTCCCAACAACATGCACATGTTTTGTGCTTATGAATTAGAATAATTTAGTGGTTAAGAATGTTAAATTTTGTTTTCATCATTTTGACTCAAAAATATTTGAGAAAATTTAATAACTACATCAAATCCATTACCTCATTTAGGGATACATTAGCCTAAATTGGCACTTATATATAGCAAGATCGAACCATTTATCACATTTAAGTGATTTAGCCCAAATTGTGCATTTCACAAATTTTGAATAAGATTGACATTTTCAACACAAGGGTTTTAGGAATTGGATGTCTACACCTACATGTGATAGAATTAATAAACTAATTAGTTTTATTTTGATATAGTCATTTGGGTTACAATTATGGTTCACTTGGGTGTTCATTTTATCATAAAATAGTAGTGGTGAATGCAAGTGTAGTTTTTATGATATATATGACTGCTCTACTTTAGACACATTAATTGAGATTGAACAATGACTTAACAATGTGAATTAAATGTGATAGTGCAACTATTGAGATCCTTGAATTAGTGGTATTATTTGAGAGTTATCAATGCATATTATTGATTTACATTAGAATGAACAACCAAGATTGAACATGGTGTTTTCTAGAAAACCATTTGAGTTAAATTCAATAGTCAAGAGTGACACATTATTGATGAGAGGATTATCTATCAACTGATTCAGAGACTTTGAGATAGTTGGCATATTTTTGGGGCACTTTTGGCACTAGGTTTTAGGCATGAGGTTCACACTTGATCTATTTTTATATAGTTATATCAGCACTTGTTATCGAGAGGCATAAGGAAGATTACTATTGTTCTTGTTTCTCTTACGTCTGGGAGTTAGTCAAGTTTTACCTTATTACCTTTGGGAGGTAATCATGTTGTTATTTTGGGAGCTATATGGAGGATGATGTGATGTTTTCTCCTAATTCAAGGAGGTAGTTGCGTTACTTTTGTTCTCTCACCTATAGGAGGTGATTGAGTTTTATTGATTCCTTCTCCCCTTGGTTAACTGTTTATAGTCACATAATTCAAGTAATGTGATTCGGAGACTTTGAGATAGTTGGCATATTTTTGGGGCACTTTTGGCACTAGGTTTCAGGCATGAGGTTCGCACTTGGTATATTTTTATATAGTTATATCAGCACTTGTTATCGAGAGGCATAAGGAGGATTACTATTGTTCTTGTTTCTCCTACCTCTGGGAAGTAGTCAAGTTTTACCTTATTACCTTTGGGAGGTAATCATGTTGTTCTTTTGGGAGCTATATGGAAGATGATGTCATGTTTTCTCCTACTTCAAGGAGGTAGTTGAGTTACTTTTGTTCTCTCACCTCTAGGAGGTGATTGAGTTTTATTGATTCCTTCTCCCCTTGGTTAACTTATGTTTTCAATTTTTTTATTTAAGAACCAGCATTAGTCCTTAAACTTGAATTTGTATTTAATTACTCTTTTGAAGATTTAAATATTTATAATTTATTTTTATTGAACTTGAAATAAATGAATTTACATTTGATTGCATTTAGATTTAATTTTGTTTATTTTGATGACTTGATAATTATGACTTGGACTTGTTTTGTTTATCGGCACCAACTTCTTTTGAATTTGATTTATGATTTTTTGACTTTTTTATTTTATTTTGCTGACTTGTTGACTCTTAAATTTATTATTTAAGATTTGATTATTCAAAATTATTATGATGTTTTGATCTTTGATGAATCTTGGTTCATGTATTTTTGATATATATGTTGTATTGTGCATAGTATGTGTTAAGGTGTGGAGCCTAAAATATTCACCAAGGAGCGCATTACCAAAGTTGCAGGTTTACACAGTCACCGGCATCAATCAAGAGTGATCGACGTTGGTCAGGAGTAGTTGAAGAGATGCCGGCGTCGGCAGGTGATCAGCCGACGTCTGTCACAAGCAAGCAGGCAGAAACCGGTGTTGGTTACCTGTGTGTCCAGAAAGCTATTTTTGAGGATAGAACTGAGTGTTTACATGATGAGTTTAAGTCATAGTCTTAAGTCTACGTCTCTATTATTAGTAAGACTATTTTTAGAGCCCTTGTTCAAGAGGCTTAACTGTTGGTTGTAAGTGCATGCTCAAGTCTCCTAATTCTATATGTAGAATTAGATCTTCTTAGCTTATTGTAGTTCAATGTGTAAATGTTGAAGAATAGTAGAGAATTGTATAGGTGAATCAATCCAGGTTATTGGAGTTGATTGTACTTGAGAGAGAGAGCTCTTGAGGGATAGAGATCTAGAGAGAGATCTGTACATCTGAGAGAGGTGTGGAAGAAAGAAGTTTCTTCAATTGTATTCCTTATGTAAAGAGTTTAATACAAGTTTTTAGGGTGGTTTCTTGTATCTCTTATTCCTTGCTATTTATCATTCTAGTTACTTATCTATCTGATTTAATTTTGTGGTTTATTGCTTTCATAAGAGTAATCAAATTGTTGGTTGATCCCCAACAAGTGGTATCAGAGCCAAGTTGCAGGTTGTAGAGCTTGATATCCATAAGTGGTATCAGAGCTTAGGTTCACTAACAAGTGGTTCAGATCTGTGTAGTGTGTATTGATTACAAGTTACTCACAGGAGTTTCTGCAGGGATTTCTATTTGAGTGGGAGAAGCAATGGTAAAAGAAAGTAAACTGAGAATGGAGAAGTTCAATGGTAAAAATTATCAACATTAGAGAATGCAGATAAAGGACTATCTGTATCAGAAAGATCTATACTTACCATTAGGTGGGATTGCAAAGAAGCCCAAAAACATGGATGATGAAGAATGGGAAGTTCTTGATAGAATGGCTCTGGGGTCTATAAGACTAAGTCTAGCATCTACTGTGATATCTAATTTATCACAGGCAAAAATAATGGTAGAGTTGATGACTACTTTAGTAAATTTGTATGAAAAACCCTCAGCTTCTAATAAGGTATATCTTATGAAGCAGCTATTTAATTTGCGTATGAATGAAGGTGGATATGTGTCTACTCACCTGAATGATTTCCATGGAATTGTAAATCAATTAAGTTCAGTCAATATTGTGTTTGATGATGAAATTAAAGCTCTTTTAATATTATGTTCTTTACCTGAAAGCTAGCATAGCTTAGTAATGGCAATTAGTAATATTGCATCTACTTCAAATATTTAAAAAGTAGAGGATGTTGTTAGTGTTATCTTGAATGAGGAAATTCATAGGAAAAGCACAAAGGAAACATCAGGGAACGCTTTAAGTTTTGAGATTAGGGGAAGGCAAAAAGAGAAGAGCAAGAAAGGGAGATCAAGATCTAAGTCTAAGGTGAGAAGTAGATCCAAATCCAGATATGGCAGGAAGCCACAATGCTAGAATTGTGGAAAGATGGGGCACATAAGTAGAGATTGTTGGTCAAAGCCTAAGGAGGACAATCAGCATGAAGGAAAAGAAGAAGCAAAGTTTGCAGGTATTGCACAAGATGCTTTAATATTCTCTTTGCATAATAATATAAAATCTTGGGTTTTAGATTCTAGTGCATCTTTTCATGCTACCCCTAATAGAGAATATTTTAGTGACTATGTCCATGGAGATTTTGGAATAGTTTATTTAGGGGATGATGAGCCTTGTAAAATTATTGGCAAAGGAAAAGTGCAGCTGAAAATGTAGAATGGCAACACATGGGTGTTGAGAGATGTCGTGCATGTTCCCAGCTTGAAGAGGAATTTAATTTCTGTAGGAAAGTTAGGGGATGAGGGTTGTACAGTAACTCTCACAACTGAATCTTGGAAGGTGACCAAGGGTGCACTTGTTATGGCCAGAGGTAAGAGAGTAGGTACTCTCAATTTATGTAATTGTGTTACTAACAATTCTCCTTCTGTATTATCTACTTCAGATGTGGATGCAAAATTGTGGCACTCAAGGCTTGGCCACATGAGTGAAAAGGGAATGTCAATTCTTAAGTCTAAAGGTAAGCTTTTAGATTTGAAAAGCATAGATCTAGATTTTTGTGAGCACTATGTTTTTGGGAAATAGAAGAGAGTGAGTTTTCTCAAGACTGGGTCAACAAAGAAGAAGCATAAGTTACAGCTTGTTCACACAGACATGTGGGGACCAGCTCAGGTAGCTTCTATTGGAGGATCACAATACTATGTTTCATTCATAGATGATTCTACAAGAAAGGTATGGATTTATTGTATTAATAAGAAATCTGATGTATTTGAGACTTTTAAGATTTGGAAAGCTATGGTTGAGAATGAAACAGGCAGAAGATTGAAGTGCCTGATATCTGACAATGGTGGTGACTTCTGTAGCTATAAGTTCAACTAGTATTGTTATATGGATGGAATCCATAGGCAAAGGATGGTTCCAAGGACACCTCAGCAAAATAGAGTTGCTAAAAGGATTAATAGAATAATAATGGAGCGTGCAAGGTGTATGAGATTGCATGCTAGTTTGCCCTTAGAGTTTTGGGCAGAAGCTGTTGATACTGCAGTGTACTTGATTAGCAGAGGACCCTCTATAGCTCTGGATGGAGGAATTCCAGAAGAGGCATGGATAGGTAAAAAGGTAGATCTCTCATTTCTCAAAGTTTTTGGTTGTGAAGCCTTTGTGCACGTTGATAAGGAAAATAGAAAAAAGTTGGATGCTAAGTCTATGAGGTGCACATTTATTGGATATGGCTCTGATGATTTCGGATTTAGGTTTTGGAATTTAGGAACTAACAAGATAATTAGGAGCCATGATGTTGTTTTCAATGAAAAAGTGATGTATAGTGATCAGCTAAAGAAGCTGAATCAATTTGGGTAGGGCAATGGAGAATTGGACGAGGTGACAGTCCAAAATGAGCTCATGGAAAGAAATAATCACAGATAGGAAAACACAGAGATCGACGTCGGCCAGGCAGGAACCGATGTTAGCAAAATAGAAACTGATGTCGGTCAGACAGTGACTGATGTCGGTAAGGCAGGAACCGATGTCAGCCAAGGAGAACTGACGTTGGCCAGTAACAGGCCTGAAAGTGATCAAGGTCGATCACTGTCAGAGAATCTAGGTGGACAGCGTGTTGTGAACGAGTCTCAGACGCCCATCAGGAGGTTATAAAGGGTAAGTAAGCCTCTAATTAGATATTCTCCTTCATTATTCTATTTATTGCTAACTGATGGTGGAGAACCAGAGAGTTTTCAAGAAGCAATACAGGTGGAGTCCAAGAGTCAGTGGGAGCGTGGCATGGTTGAGGAGATGGAGTCCTTAAGAGAGAACCAAACATGGGATTTGGTTGAGTTGCCAGCTGGTAAGAGAACATTGAAGAACAGATGGACCTACAGGTTGAAAGAAGGTGAGAATGGACAGATGAGATATAAGGCCAGATTGGTAGTGAAAGGATTTGCACAAAAGCCAGGTATTGATTTTGGTGAGATTTTGTCTCCTGTTGTTAAAATTACTTCTATACGGATTGTATTGTCTTTGGTTGCTATTGAGGATTTGCATCTTGAGCAGATAGATGTTAAGATAGCATTTTTTCATGGAGATTTGGATGAGGAAATATATATGAAACAGTCAGAAGGATTTGAGGTCAAAGGTAAGGAGAAGTTAGTGTGCAGATTGAAGAAAAGCTTGTATGGCCTCAAGCAAGCTCCTAGACAATGGTATTTGAAATTTGACAGATTTATGACTGAGCATGGCTACAGTAGGTGTCAATTTGACCATTGTGTGTATTTTAAGAGATTGGATAATGGTAGATAAATTATTCTATTGTTATATGTAGATGATATGATGGTTACAGGATCACACATGTAGGATATCTCTGAGCTTAAGGTGAAATTAGCTCAAACATTTTCCATGAAGGATTTGGGAGCAGCAAAGAAAATCCTTGGCATGAGCAATAAGAGAGACAGGAAAAGTCACATGTTGATTTTGTCTCAAGAGGATTATGTGGACAAGGTGTTGAAACAGTTCAATATGCAGGATGCTAAACCGGTAAGCACACCTTTGGCTGGACATTTTAAGTTGAGTAAAGAACAATGTCCTAATTCATATGATGAGGTAGAGTACATGAGTAAAGTTCCATATTCTTCCACAGTAGGGAGTTTAATGTATGCAATGGTGTGTACTAGACTGGATATTGCCCAAGCAGTGGGAGTTGTAAGTATATGGCCAATCCAAGAAAGGAACATTGGAAAGCAGTTCAGTGGATCCTTAGATATATGAGAGGAACCAGCAGTAGACATTTGTGTTATGGAGGTTCAGATACTTCTCTACATGGTTATGTAGATTCAGTTATGGCAGGTGATTTGGATGGCAGGAGGAGCACCACAGGATATGTTTTCACTGTTGGTGGAACGGCAGTTAGTTGGATATCAAAGTTGCAAAAGGTTGTTGCCTTGTCAACTACAGAAGCAGAGTATATTGCAGCCACATAGGCTAGCAAAGAGATGATATGGATGACACGGTTCATGGAAGAGCTTGGAAAGGAGCAAGAGAGTTGCAGATTATACAGTGATAGTCAGAGTGTAATTCATTTGGCTAAGAATTCAGCCTTTCATTCAAGAACAAAGCACATACAGCTAAGGTACCACTTCATAAGACAGGCATTGGAGGATGGTGAGTTAAAGCTAGAGAAGATCCATACAGATAGGAATCCTACTGATATGTTAACCAAGCTACTTACAAAGGAGAAGTTGAATCTTCATTCAACTTCTATTGGTCTTCATGATTGAGTTGAAGATGGAGCTAGAAGATGTTGTTGTATAGGTACTGGTGTAGTTGTTTATCTCCAAGTGGGAGATTGTTAAGGTGTGGAGCCTAAAAGCTTCACCAAGGAGTGCATTACCAAAGTTGCAGGTTTACACAGTCACCGACATCGGTCAGGAGCGACTGACGTCAGTCAGGAGCAGTTGAAGAGATGTCGGCGTCGGCAGGTGATCGGCCGACATCGGTCACAGGTAAGCAGGCAAGAACTGGCATCGGTTACCTGTGCGTCTAGAAAGCTATTTCTGAGGATAGAACCAAGTGTTTGCATGATGAGTTTAAGTCAGTCTTAAGTCCACATCTCTATTATTAGTAAGACTATTTTTAGAGCCCTTGTTCAAGAGGCTTAACTGTTGGTTGTAAGTGCATGATCAAGTCTCCTAATTCTATATGTAGAATTAGATCTTCTCAGCTTATTGTAGTTCAATGTGTGAATGTTGAAGAACAGTATATAATTGTATAGGTGAATCAATCCAGGTTGTTGGAGTTGATTATACTTGAGAGAGAGAGCTCTTGAGGGATAGAGATCTAGAGAGAGATATGTACATCTGAGAGAGGTGTGGAAGAAAAAAGTTTCTTCAATTGTATTCCTTCTGTAAAGAGTTTAATACAAGTTTTTAGGGTGGTTTCTTGTATCTCTTGTTCCTTGTTATTTATCATTCTAGTTACTTATCTATCTGATTTAATTCTGCGGTTTATTGCTTTCATAAGTGTAATCAAATTATTGGTTTATCCCCAAAAGTATGCACTATATGGGGGAGAAGAAATAATTTTTAAACGCTATTGGGTCAAGATGGGAACTTATTTAGAATAGTTTCCATTTATTTAAGAGGTCTAAGGAGGGAATAAGGAGGCTTGGGGAGGTCTTAGTAGTTGGGAGGTCTGATTAGTTTCATGAGGTGGCTTGGTGAGATGTGGTTGATGATACAGTTGATGGGGACTTTTATTCCTTGCACACTATAGTGTTCTTGATATTATTCCAGCATTATATGCTCCTTATATGACTTGGTAGTCATTCTCATTATTGCTTGTTGCATAATGGATATGATATTAACTTATAGTGGATCAATAATTATACTCTTGTTAGTGATCTTGATAGTTCATAATATCAATCGGTAATGTGTATGACATATAGAAATTCTTCAGAGTTATGATACTTTGTTCAGTAAAAATGACTTGGCAATATGTTCGATTAGCATTTGACTCAGGATTACATAGTTAAGTGGTATTATAGTGATTATATTGATTCTATGTTTTGACTCTATCTTTCTTATTCCTATCATACCATGGGATGGTACAAAGGTTATTTAGAATAGAAACTTATGTTCTATCATATTAGAGTATTGATAATAGCATTTTAGTGTTATCACTTTTGTGACCATTTTGAAATTGACTATTTGAGTTTTTTAATTATGAGGATTCACTCTGTAACAAATTATTAATATTTGAGAATGTGGTGGAATCCACTATATAATTTTATTTTAGAAGCATCGAGGATGATGCTTTTTTCAAGAGGGGTGAATGTAATACCCCTATCAAATTCATCAATGTTTTTTTGATGACGTGTCATTATGTGGATGACTGGTGTGTCAAGTGGATGATTGTGCTCAACATGTGAATGAGATGTATTATGGTTGATGGTTAGTCTTGATTTGGTTACCTCATCATGGTGACTGAGAATCAGATTCATTGCATTTCATGTAAGATTGCCTTGGATTGTGCACATTTAATGCTTACAATAATTCATTTTATCACTTTTTATGTTATTTATGTCATCTATAGGTTTATATGTCGATGATTCACTCTTGCTAGGGTAACCAGTGGACTAGATTTATGTTATTTTAAACTCATTGCTAGAACTCATCAAGTGGTTGTGTTTTGTCATGTTGGTCCCAATTGCTTGACTTGTATCTTTTAGGTGTGTTGACAACAAAATCTAGTTTTAAGACATGAATAATAACATTGTTATTATTGCATCCAAGCCCATATAATATATAGTAATGGGTTTAAATAAGAGTTTATATTAATGCATAGTTATATAAATATATGTATATTAAATGGTACTATGTAGATAAATAGATTTAATAAATAAATTTACTTATTGAAATAAATAAATAATTTGTTTCATATTTTATCATTCTAAATTTATACGTGTTGGTATGATCATATTCATATGTTAATAAAATTTAAAATAGCATTAGTGGTTTCTTATAAAACTCAATAAATTTAGTTACCTGATCTTTCGGTGTAATAATTAATTTAATCAATTAAAAAATTAAAAATAAAATAATGACAAACCCATTTATGAATAATAATAATAATAATAATAATAATAATAATAATAATAATAATAATAATAATAATAATAATAAATAAAAGGGAGTGAAACTCTAACCTTAAAAGAAAATGATAAAATAATACATCTCTTTCATTTAAAAGTCAACCAAAAAGAGGAGAGGGTCATTTAGAAGATTGGCCAATGGAGAAGACCAAGTAGAAAGAGGAAGAAGAAGGGAGATGGCGGAGGAAGAAGAATGTGGATGGAGCTTCAACAATAGGTAAGGGATTCTCCTCCCTAAATCCATGTTGTTTTTTCAAAATAATGAACATATAAAAATAAGAATGTGTTTTGAAATGTTTTATTTTCCCAAAAAAAATACAAACCTTAGATCTCTTGCAACTACGTGATATATTTCCCAATTGCCTTCTAGATTTGAAAATAATAATTTTTTGGTTTTCTTTTATCTTAAAAAAAAGATGTGTGTGTGTGTGTACATGCGCACGCGTGTGCGTGCGCATGTGTGTGCATGCGTGCATGCGTGTGCGTGTGTGTGTGCATGTGTGTGCGTGTGTGTGTGTGTGCGCGCGCGCGCGCGTGTGTGTGTGTGTGTGTGTGTGTGTGTATTGAAAAAAAATTACTATAACAACATTATTCTATTTAAAAATTAATTTTATTGGTTTAAAAATTAAAATAAATTAAAAAATTAAATAAAAACTATATGTAAATTTTTATTTATTTTGTTTTTAATTGAATTAAAATGGGGGAAGAATGGTTGTGCCATCTCAACCCCCTCCCATTATAGGGAGGGGAAGGGGGATGGACAAGTCAACCCATCCCTCAGTGATATGTTGTAAACCAAGCTGATAGCCATGGCCACAGCCCAGTTCATCTATCATGGGTCACCAGCCAAAACACTAAGATAGGGTTTTTACATTAAAAATTAAAAAATAAATACATCGATTATTTAATAAAAATATTATATTTATTTTTAAATTAAAAAAGGGGGTTTAATGAAAAATAACAAAATATGATATTATGTAATTTTCATAAATAAGAATAATATATTAAATAATGAATATTTATATGTTATTAAATTATATGATAAATGTATGTGTGTGTAATTGATTCTTATTTTTTGTCAATATTATATTAAATGTTAATTATGGATAAAATATTTAATTTGCATATATATAAAAATTTGTATATATGTATATGCAAATGAAATAATATTTTATGTTATTTCTCATTAATAAGTTATGTAATATTAAATATGGGTCAAAAATCAAATTTCATATATATATATATATATATATATATATATATATATATATATATATATATATATATATATATATAAGTAAAATAATATTTTATATGATTTTGCCTAATTTTATATTAATATGAAATAGATAAATACACATATAATACATGTATATATATTCATATTTTTAGAATATTTGTAAAGCCTACACTTATAGGTCTATTGTCAATTTTGCCTCATTAATATTATCAGGATTTAGATTTGAAGGTATATATTAATGTAAAAGTGAAGTAGTTAAAAAAAACCTTTTTGATATGGAATGGAGATTTAATACGAAAGCATGCCTATAAATATATAATGGTGGATATTTAGTCAATATGAGGTTATATTATGAAATTGAAATACCTATCCATGTTGGGTGAAGAATCGAGACTCGATCTTTCTTTGTTATCCTTGGGAACAAATTTATCCCGTGAAGAATTGAGAGGTTTTACTTTGATTACTAACTATGTAATACATAAAGTTTAGTAATAGTACCTTAGTTTGAAGTTGAGATGGTTTAGTTCACTTCAGAGAACCTTGATAATGATGTTAATATTAGGTTTTACCCTAATGAATATATAAATGATTTGATATTGCATTTTATAATCTGATAATTTTATGAATGGAAATTGACTTTATAATCTTAGTATTATTCATATTGATGTCATACCTGATGGGAGTTCAAAAAGCAACTAGTTATACAATGTATAAGAATGTCATTTTTGTTCACTTGACTTGAAGGGATTATGTAGTATTATGTATTAGTAAGTTATTATTAGTGTAATAATAATTATGTAGTTATTAGTGTAATAATAATAATTGTGTTAGTAGTTATGTGTTATGTGGATGTTAATCATAATATTTATTTCTCTCTTTGGATAGCTTATTGAATTATCATATGTATTTTGTTATTAGTCACTATATTTAATATTTAAAAAAAATTATTAATTTAGAAAAGTGAAATGTTTAGGGAGTAGAAATATATTGCTCAATGTAAGCTGACTCCTTCTATTTGACTATTTTCATAGTGTAGGTTGGCATGATTCCAGAGGCAGATAGAGTATAGCGATATAATATTTATATATTAAATCAGTAGCATCTTGTATGTTTTTCAATTTGAGTTTAAGTAGATGGTGACTATATATTTTTTGTTCAATGGATCAATTATAAAGTCTATTCTTAGATATTGTCATTAACCTGATATGACTTACCTTTAAAAAATCTATATTGAAGCTTATGTACGTGATAGCTATAATGATTTTAGTATTATTTAAATATATCAATGTTTCTTAAATTTAAATATTTCAACCTCTTACCTTGAGTTTCATATTCACATTTAACCTTTTGTAATTATCTTTCAACTCTGTTAGATATTTTTATTGAGTCTTCCTTGTACCCTGTTTGTTAGAAGTTTTATAGGAGTGTCAGATTTATACTATTAATTCCAATTTGGTTTAGACATTTCACTTTTCATTGTTATTACATTAGGTCTATTTTATGATTAATATAATTTATCCTTAACTTAGATAATAGATTTACAACTTTAGTTTAATTTGTAATATTTCCAAAATATTTTATCCAACGTCATTTTGTGAGTCGTGGTGTGTAAGTGCTTTCATGGTTTTCAACATTACTCCCTTCACTTAATTAACCTTCACCATTTCTATTATTTTGATCTCATTCTATGTTGATTTTTGCGTTATTATATCTAATATGTGATAGTGGTTCAATGTTTAATAATTGAGTTCATGAAGAGCATAATCTAGTTTCACCAAGTTTAAATAATCTTTCTTATTATGGAGTCTGAGTTGTGGACATTCGATGTTGGATTGTAGTTATTTAATCTATTTATGCATGTGCTTTATCCTTTAGTGTGTTCTCTATGTCACAAGAGGTTGAGGTATAGCACTAGTGTATTATGATCAAAAAGTGTTTTGAAATTTAAACCCTTTTATAATAAGTATTTTTTACCTATTATCATTCTTTTTGTAATCATATATGATTGTTAAAAAAATTTAGTGGTAATTTATTTTACTGGAGTGTAAAAACAAATTGGTATGGTTTTGTGTGTGTCTGAGATGTAAATTTTGAGCATTACAAGATACATCCACTTCTAAATCAAGGTCAAGATAATCAACCAATCATTAACATTTTTTGTTGAATCACCCATGTTTGACTAAACCTACACCATTGATGGTCCACCTATATTCGATGAAGGATCTATCTTTGATGAGCCTATATATAAATATCTCATTATTCATCCATTGCCAAACATTCCCCATTCATTCCAAAACCTTCATTTCCAAGCAAAACGTGAATAAGGTACATGTGAATAATGTAATTTAATGGGTCATTTTTGTAGACACATTTACATTAGAAATAGGTTTCCCTTTAGAGCCATCATTGTTATCAGCATTAGCATCAACATCTAAATCATAATCAAGTTAAATCTTAGAATTAATATTAGAATTAGGTTCCATTCTAGAACCAATATTAGATTTAGCATTAGAATCAGAATCAACATCAATCTCAACATCGAATTCAAATCCATTTTAGTCAGAATCAACTTTAGAATAAAAATATATTAGTGGGTATTATGATATTAGATATATAATTATATCAAATCCACTTGAGTTTGCATTAACTTTAGAATCAACATACCTTAGTAGATGTTGTGACATTGGTTACACATTTTTTGTAAATTAGATTGAAAGCATTTATGATCCTTCTACAGTTATCGAGGACATTTACTTCATCATCGACACAAGTTATCGTAGTAGCCTCTATAAGGACTATGCTACCTCATACCATTCCATTACCATTACACATCCCCTTAATCTTAGCCAACCTCACCATTATATTATTGTATCACCTCCCATGAATGTCAATTGGAACTAACAGAATCACATATTATTTAACTTAGTCCATGGAGACATCTCAATGGTAGAATTTTTGGGGAACCAAGACAACATTTAAGCAAAAAACAATATCTTGGTGAAACCTTGTTTGAGATGATATAAGAGACAATCAAAGTCTAAACTCAACATATTCTAATGAAACCTTGTTTGAGGCACTAGATGATATAATCAAAATAAAAATTTAGCATCTTTTACTGAAACCTTGCTTAAGGTGCTAAGGTAAAATAAAAATGAATTATCAACATCCCTTAGTGAAACTTTATTGAAGGCACTATTGTAAAATCCAAATCAAAACAATCAAGAATAATTTATTGGTGAAAACCTCTTCAAGGCACCAATAATTGAGCCAATTAGTTCCTCATTGCTTGATGAAGACATTATTGAAGTCAATATCAGTCACACAATAATTAAAATCAAGCCAAATCTAAAGTCAATAATAATGTGTGTGATTGAATATCTTAATATTCATTTATTCTTCAACCATTATACATTACATTATTTTTCTATCATTCATTCAACTTCTATATTACATCACCAAATTAGACCATTTATCCCATGCCTACCCTTCTTTACCCTTCTTAACAACACTCTTTTTCAAATATAATACAAAGACACCCTGTTTAGAGGTTTGGAGGAAGTAGAATCAATATCCAACAAAGATCATAATAGTAATAATATAATTCACATCAGTAGTAGGATCTAAATAGAGTTACTATTTTTAGTAGGTATTGGTTAGACAATAAAGTGTCCACACTAAAACATTATGCATCTTGTAATCCTTCATTGAGTTGAGATTCTAAGAATTAAAAAATATAAATATAAAACAATTAGAAGAGAAAGAGAAATAATCATCCAATGGTGAAAACCATGTTTATGGTGCCTTACATAAGTACCATGATGAAAACCGAGTTTCTAACATCATGCATAAATAATTTATTGTCTATAATTACCTTGACACTTTGGGGTAGCCCTCTCTACATTATATACCATACCATTCGATCCATTTTATCCATTCAATCCTATTCAGTCCAGCTAGCCTATTTTATTATGACCATTAGTCTTCACATCTTTACCTTGTTATATAAGTGGAAAGTATATTAAAAACTATTTGGGAAACACTCTAGTCTATTATCTGCACAACACTTTGATAATTGGATATATTTGGTTCCTATGTGACATGTTCCATGGAAACTCCTATTCATTTCCCTCGTTATCATTCATTATGATGTACCATTTTATTTTGTTCTTTTACCATTCAGATTTCAACCTATTGTTGATTCGTAGTATCTCTCATTGTAGGTTGAACTATATTGACCTAAGGTCTATTTAAACTATGTAGGCAATACTCAATTTTATGAGGTTAGCTCAATCACCTATTTTTTTATGTTCTTACCATTTTTTAACCAACCTAAGCCACACTCTCATTATTTTGTGATTATTCTAAGCCATACTCTCACCATTTTACAAGCAACCTAAGCCACACTCTTGTTGTTTTACAAGTTATCACTCCCACGCTCTCATCATTTTATGAGTTATCACTTCCACGCTCTCATTATTTTATGAGTTAAAATATTCTGCATCTATTAATCCTCTATTGATTTGAGATGTCAAAATCCCAAAAACATTCAAAATAGTCCAAAAAACCTAAAATTAGAACAAGGCTTATAATCTCCATGAGAGATATAAAGCCACAAAATATTAAACATTATAAAAAGGCTTAAAATCTATATAAGAGATGTAAATCCATAAAATTCAAATTTGTTTGTCTTATCCTAAATCCAATCATTATCCTTGCTTTATCATTGAGCCACGAATGTTATAAACTATTGGGATGTGTCATTAATTATTCTAATCATTCCATCTACCTTGGGTTGCATCCTCCCCTTGCATGTATCATTGCTTGGGTGCACCATTATATTATCATTATCTTTGAGCCTTCACATATGGATTTCAATTTAGTTAATGACAAGATGGTTTCTGTTGCTTTTTGTTTTCTTGTTTGTTTATTTGCCTATTTTTTTCTTTTATTATTGTTACCTTGGCTCAGTCTATTGTGTTAAATGAGTCCATCACCATGGTGATCCTTGAATTTCATTTGTACTTGCTTCTGTTCATTGGCATACATCAACATTATTATCATGGTTTTTATCATTGGTGCATTTTTTTCATTTATCTATTAGATCAAGAGTCAATCCCCATACACATTATAGTCAGTTCATTATAGTGTTTTATATCATGATTCTTACTATCATATGCTACATTAAAAATTAAGTGATTGAGTATTAAATAAAATGTCACACTATGTTGGAAGTATCTCCCCTTTCAAAATCATTCATTATCTAATCAAATCATTTTTATCATCTTTGACCATATCACATCATCCCATTTTCCTTGATCAAATCAACACAATTAAATATTCTGGCTATATATGTTCATCAAGACATGCATATTTGAATGAGAATGTAATAAATAGAGTCATACACATTATTATATCATCTATTATATTATTTCTCATCCATTTTATCTCATCTTAGGAGAACTACATTGCCCTGAGGTCCATTTTGACTATGTAGGAAATGTTTAGTACCAACTAGTTTCTAAGGTCAAATCAACCACCCTTGTTTCATTCTTATTACCATCAATATTATTCAAACATAATCTCATTAATATTCAATCATTCTTGTGTTATTCTAATCATCTCTTTCATTAATTTTGAGCATTCTCATGTACCTGGTTTTTATAGCTTATTCATTCTTTAAAAAATTATTCTACCATTGCACCTACATTTACTTCATTCATATCATCTTTAATTTGTTTAATAGGTTATATCTTAGAGATATATTTGTCAATCAATCATATCAATTATACTGATGATAATTCCCTAAGCCTGTAGCTTTCACCTTATTTGGGGTATGTCAAAGTGTGCCACTTATTTTGGGATGCATCCTTCACACTTCCCCCTATCTTGAGGATAATTCAATTTTATTCTATTTATCATTTTAAATTTAGTTTGAAAGAATTTTCTCATATGAATTAATCTCATCCATGGGTAAATTTCACTTTTATTCTTGTTTTTTTTCTTCTTTTCAAGAGTTATTCCATCAATTTCATTAAATTAAATGAGATTCAACAAAATTAGGAGTGAAATCATTTCTTTTTATTGTGATCATTTTAGGTGACTTTTTTATTCTTTAAAAAGTTATTGCTTTATCTAGGTTTCTCGCCACACCTTTTCAAACAAGGTAAAAATGTAGAGATCCAATCATAAACACATGATAAGTCTTCATAAAAATCCTTGCATGCCTCAGCTGGACATGAATAATAACATAACTCATGACTCCAAGTTAGAGTATCCAAAATCTCATAGTCATTGAATGTCAAAGATGAGCACTATGAAAAATGGGGGCCTTAAAAAACATAAGATGGTTTTGTATCACTTGGTAAAATTATGTCACATAATGTAGCATAAAAAATATTTTTATAAACAAGCCTCTCTTGCATCAATTCAAAAATCAAAATTTAACATGAGTATTTTTTAGTTAATAAATGATATCATACCCTTTGGTTTGATTGGTTGTCTTTGTGGGAGGAGGAGGGGGATGAGGAGGAACATGTTGGTTTCCCCTATTTGTACTATAGTATGAGTCACCCTTCCCCTTCATTTTATAATAATAGTCTTGTGGAATCCAATATAAGTTGACGGTGAATAATGGGAGTGAGATGGTAGCTATTAGCATTTTTAAGTATAGGGGGAGAATAACATGATTCATGCATGCTCTTTGGCATCTATTAGTGACCAAATTTTATCTATATTGAATGTTTAAACATTGTATATTATTAATTAAGTTAAATATTTTGTATATTTACATTTAGCACTATTATTATGCTTACGATTGATCCATGGAATTACAGAGTTGTTACATATTTTGCATATCAAGGGAAAATAACAAGTAATTATTATAATCATAGCTTGAGTCAAAAATTATAAATTATGTTCATCCATTATATCCATGTATAATTTGTACACAAAGGAAAACAAAAAATCAAGTCTACAAAATTAAAATTATCTTTAAAAACCTAGAATGCTAAGGGTAATATAAGGTTTGGAAATGTTCAAGCAATATAGAGATTTACCAATATATTTTACCCTAATTTATATTAGTGATAACCCCTTAATAAAATAAAAACTAATGTGTATTTCAAAGCATATAAATATATATAAATAAGCATAAATATGAATGCGTAGGATTGGAGTTGATTTAGCAATTACACTTACTTAATATAGAAGGTATAATATAAGAATAAGATACTTAGTAGTTAACTATTTTATGAGGGACTGAGACTATGTAAAGGTGGTAAAACTGGTAGAAAGTTGGATTATGATTCATTCACATAAAAATTATCAATCACTACCATTCTTCATTGTGTTCCAAGTCTAACAATTCTATTTGTGTGAATTTTACACTTCTATTCTGATAAGCCATTATAAATGCTTTTGTTATGCCTATGTGTGTGCTCCCAAGGTCTAACTACGTGGGCAATACCTATAAATAAATCTTCACTTAAAACCCTGGGTCTACTTGTAATTATATAATTAGGCTTGTAAAAGGGGAAGAAATGTGGGTTGAGATGATTGCAACTAATCCCTATTAAATGGTTGACTGTTTCCTACATATCTAATACTCCAAAGAGGGAAGTCAAACTACATGTAGCTCTCCCTATTAGATGAATGTGGAAAATCATACTCCTTTAATGTACACAACATGTTATCTAGCTCTTGATACTTGCAAAATGAAAACTTTGGATTAGGATTGTGGTGTTTTAAACTGGGTTAAGACCTGCTCCTTGTGACTGATTGGTAAAATTAGAAAGAATAGGGTAATGAATTTGAATGTGCAAGTGTTTGAATATGTTTGATATATGCCTACTAGATGGGTAATAGGATTAACAATATTTTATATTTATATGATACTCTTTGGGTAATTTCTCACATGACTAACATGATAGATGGGTGGGTCAACCAATAGGAATGATTTTAATCTAAAATGTGATTGATGTTTGGCATTAGACAAAAATATCATACTTAAGTGTTACCACATGTGGTATGTTTTGAGTCTAACATTATTGTATGGTAAACAAGAACATTGATTTGATGAACTAGATAGGTCTAAGTAAGATAAATAACTAGTTTGACACAAACTATGGGAGTCCTTATACGCAACTTATAAAAACTTAGGAGGGTTAAACCCGTAGAAGGCATGTGGATGTGAGAGATTGATGAATGAGAGTCATGCATGTACACATAATTCATGTAGGTTTATTGTAGGTAAAAACTAACATTTCAAAGAGTCAATTACTAGAATTTAGAATTTACATATACAGATATGTATTTCTTTCATTTTGATCTATATTGTCATCATCAACACACTTTTGCATAACATTTTTGTTGTCATAACACTTAGGGATATCTTATAATAAGGTTATACTAATTTGGATAATGTTATTTCTAACTCACAAGTATTTGTAGAGGGTTTTGAAATTATATAATGAACACAACAAAAATATAGATTCTAGTCATATGGGAATAAAATATGCTACTAATTGTTATACACATTTAAAAAGAGGGATCATATAGAAAAAGGTAGAAGCCTTAAACCCTATATAAATGCATAAAATAAATCTCATACAAATGATAAAAAAATAAGTATATTTTTACATGGAACAAAGGGAAATTAGTATTGAGACCTAAAAGTCAAACCCTAATATGGGGAAAATCTAAAACCATAAGAAAATTTTGTTACCCTAATGTAGAAGGAAACCTAGGGTTTTCACATTCAAAATGATGATTGGGTTCACCAAAATATTTTTCTTATTTTAAACCTAAGCGATATAAAATAATGGAAACTATGCACTAATTTAGATTACATAAAATATGATAATAAATATGATAATTTAAATTGATATAAGTTAATGGAAACTGCAACTACCTTATCTAGAATTTATATGACGAAAAAAGGATGATGTACCTAGTTGATTAGGATTTTTGTTGTTCAAAATAGATGTTAGGTATTTGTAAATGATCTATATGTGATTTATCAAGTGCTCAAATCACAAATAAGGGATAAAAACATGCCTAAGTATTTTTTTAAAAAGTCATATGCCTACATCAGTTGGAATTATCAAGGTTTATCGATAGTTTATTTACTCATAGTGGGGATATGTAACTTTTAGGATCCCTAAAATATGTTTCTACTTATTAACACTTCTTCAATCCTATGTGATAATACATGTTTTCTATCTCTCTCATCCAAACCCTAATTATGTCTAATTGACCATAAAATACCCTTAAAAAGGGTTAGTAAATTGGGTTGGACTAACCCTAACCAATCTTATTGAGTGGTTGGGAATTCCCTATATTTCAATACTTCAAAGAGGGATCAAACTACACATATTTATCCCACTTATGTGTGTATGCACAAAATCATGTATATTCTAGAATAAAGTTCCATATTTTTATCTTTGATACTAGACACCATGCAAATTTGACCTTTTGTATTCATATTTGGATATATGGACTGCTTTACGACTGCTCCTTGAATATTTGAGATGTCTATATGCCTTTTTAATAATGCTCTAAGATAATGTTAGGTTTTTATAAATGACGCTTAACTGAATAATAAACTTAGGGTTGATTTATATACAGGTGATGCTTCATTAATTTCCTAATTTGATTGACCCATGAAATGTGTCTAAGTTGACCTAATGGACACTTCCTAATTTTGAAATATAGTCTTTGAGGGCCCTTGGACACTACCAATAGAGGGAGACACATATGGAAACTAACATTTTCCATATTTACCAATATTGTCCTTGCCTTAGAAGTGAAAAAATAAGGATCTAAGGTATGGACAAAGTTTGCATAGGATTTTGAAAGCATTCATGTATAAACCAAGCTAAATTTGGATAAATATGTCTCATGAATATAGATGGATAAATCAATATATGGGTAGACTAATAGAGGGAAAGTGTGCTCAAGAATTATATTTAAATGTTCATTATCCAAGTATGTCAAAGTATGTCAAAGTTAATGTTGGAAAAGTCTAAGGGACCAAATTTATGTCTCTACAATCCCCTTAATATGTACTTTGATAAAGAGAAGGATGATGGAATCATTGAAATATGCCCTATTGATAACTCCTATCACTCATAAGAGTTTCATGAGCTAAACAAATCAGGGCTTTACAATAATATCTACTACTCAATCATTTATTCAGGAATAAGTTTAAGATTAAGAACCTTATCAAGTATTAGTTACCATACATAATGCATAATAATCTCAATGTGATTTATGCATTGGTGCTCTAATAAGTTGTGAGAGATGTGGTATATGCTGAGTTAAACATAAATTATAATGTTTCTTATGAAAACTAAGGAAATTTAAATGACTTACATTATTAGAGTCACTATAGTTCAGATGATGAGCCATAGGGGTGAAAATATACTCCATCGTTAGTGCTACAAGTCATTTGAAATACATCTATACAACCTCAATCAAAATGGATTTGCATAGTTTTTGATGAGGTTGGTGAATTATCATGGACTCCAAGAGATCCACATAGCACTAGATCATAACATCAATTTGGTATTACATACTTGGCATAATTAACATTGAGCGAGTGTTCCTTGTGGAATGTTTGCAAATATTAAACTTTGCCTCACACTCTATCATCCAATGAGAATAAACTTACTGCTATAGACAATCCATTGACCCTAATCCCAACTATTTTGAGGCATATAATTGTAATTAGATATCACATGGGGATATGTTTAAGTTCTTGAGGATTCCCTTTGCCTTTTAAGCCTCTCAAGTGGATTTATGGAACTGTAGACACTCATTTTTGGTATTCAACACTTGACAATGTGTAACCAAACCTTAAATTAGTTGACTTAAGCTCACGTACATGATTCTTATGTGTCATTCTTTATATCCATTCTCTCATATATGATCATGACCCTTCCAAATTATTGTTATTATTATATAAGATCTTTTTAGTCTCTTATCAAATAACTTAATATTATTCTCATATTGTTTCATAGCCTAAAGTCATTGATCTTATTTCTTAGATAGGTTCAAGCCTCTCAAAAAAATTTGTTACCTCAAACTTGTCTAGTTAGGTAAGAATTATCCCCATTCCCTTTAATAGTTAGTTTATGAAATTTAAGTTTTTCAAATGGGTCAACCCAAATGTTTCATCTGTTAGTTCGGTGCAAATCACCCAAAGAGTTTTCTATATAATCATATTAAACCTAATAATTTATTTATATAATATCTACTTAGACTTACCTAACACATATCAAGTTATCACTTGAAATCATCCCCCAAAGGAGATGTTTTATCAGAAATTGAATTAATAGGTGAATTAACCCTAATTTAATCAATTGAATGGAATATAATAGAATATTATAAATCAACATGCGACAAGTAAAATGAAATAAAAATAATAAATTCAACAAAGTACAATCAAATGAAATATGACTAACTATGAACTAAATGGAAAACTTAGTTGTTTATTATTTTAGATATGATTGTGTGAAGTTGATAGATATCTAAAACTAGAAAATAAGAACCAACCCTATAAGTGTAAACAAATTAAGGTTATAACAATATTGTATATAATTATTATTAATCCTAGGTATCTATCATAAGTGTATTATTTTTATCTTATTCAATAATTTCTCCATTCCCATAGTAATAAGAAGAATCACATTGGGAATGTGAAAGGAACAGCTATTTTGGATTTTCTATTGTAATGTTTGATCTCATTCAAACCTGAATCATGAATTATAATTTCATTGTCATTTTTTCAATAATATTTCTAGCCTATCATTAATATCAAAGCTTGGAAAATAAATTCTCTTTCCTCTCCTTAAATTGATCAGTATGGCCTCTATAGTCTGGTCTTTATTTAGTAATTCGTTTTGCCTATCATTATGGAATACCAATGAAGAAAGAGGGCATTTTTTTCACATTTGATCATATTTGGTTGATCTAACTATTTCTAGAAACATAAGAGTCATCTTTGGCATTATGGTAGTGTGGTACTAATTTTGTGTTTTACTAGACATATACCTAGCTAAATGGAGGTTCTTTTAGTTCCTTCTAACTAACATTGAAAATTATGGTGCCTAGAATATAACATGTTTATGACAAATTTATATCATTTTCAATTTCTTATTGATTGTATTTTACTTTCTTGGAGGGCATTTTCACTCTGCAAGCAACTAGTGATCGAAGGGTGACTCTGAATCTACAAATAACAGGTGTGAATTGATTATTTTTATTTTGTGGTAGATAATGTGGCATTTCCATCATATAACCCTATCAAACAAAAAAAAGGGTGCATATAGATATGGATCAACTGATATGACACAAACTACTCATATATTTATTATTATGTGGCCCTTCTAATAGGCGTTCTAATATACATAGGCTACTATGTTGGAGACTGGAGTATCTACTATGTGGAAATTAAATTTTTTTGACTATGACCAGCTTAGAGCTGTGGCATTTAGTGTTTAGAATTTTAAATGTATACCTAACAATCTTCTATAAAATAAAAATCTTCTTTCTCTTTTCAATGGTTCGTGGTTTTCTTTATTCTCCAAGTTGAAGACTCTATGTGGCACCACATGTGGGAAGGAGTAGTGTTTTTTTGTTTGAATATTTTATTCCAATATTATAAATTATTCTAAATAAGGAAAATGAAGGAAAGAGGCATTTCATTTTAATATTTTTTGATTTAAAAATCAAGTTTTCCTTTTAAATGCCATTTTTAAAATTTGAAAGTTCTTTTTCAATTTGAAATCATTTAATGGACATTTTAAAAGTTACTTTAAGTGAATTTGGGCAAAAACAACCAAATTACATAATTCAATAAGAAATAATGAGAGTTACTCTTTTACCTATTCATCATTATCGATATGCATGAATTTGAAAAATAATAAAAACTGAGTATATTGATGTATGAGGTTTTATTTTTAAGCTGGTGTTAATGACAAGGTAAATCCTTTTTATGTGCCACTTAGGTACCATGTACCACTTTAATCTCATGTAACTTAACACCTATTTCACATACTATCAAGTATATCGAAAGGGATAAACTCTACCATGTACTAGTGGGTATATAGGAAGGGTGGGTCTATAAAGATGTTTGGTATATTAGTATAGTGGTATAAAGAAAAGGGGACCATTTTGGAGTGATAATGAACTAATTGAGGTTAACAAAAATTCAAAACTAAAAATAAAAACCATGCATTCCATCAAATCTATTATTGGTACTACATTGAATAGAAAAAATAGTTGGATATAATGGTCTCAACAAGTGGAGAACACACTCATCTTTAATGATCTATTATTTGATATTTGTGATGGGGATAAATAACTAGCTAAACTACCAAGGATACAAAGGATACTCAGACATGAAAGTAGAAAAAATAGAAGGCATTGGCCTTGATGAGGGAATCAATCAATGAAGATGTGTTTCATCATATTTAGGGGTGAAATACTCTATGGGAAGTATTTCCAAAAACTAAAGGAGTTACATGATCCCCACTCAGTGTTACATCTTGATTCCTCGTTAAGCAAACTATTTGATTATCCATGGATATTTATACTTGACACATTTGATTTGGTTATATTTTTGACTAAGCTTTGAGATATATGTTGTTATGGGACAATAGGATACTGCTTAGGATACATGTTTGCATTGATGTGAGTTAGTTATAGTGTATTTTTTTACATTAAAAACATGTTGATGTGTTATTTTAGTTATATTGTATGATGTATGTATATCGTGTTGATATGATCTAAAGCTACTTGTTATGAGGTTAACACAGGAGACTCATCCCTCAAAGTGTGATGAAGGGAGAGCATCATCAGAGAGGGTGACATATATGGAGATGTTAGAGGATGATAGAGAAATTGGCTAGAACCTTGCACACACCATAGTAGTTAGCACATGTTAGAATGCATAATTAAATGGGTAAAATAGTGTGTTTATTGTTGATTGCATTAGATAGTTGATTTACATAATTTTCTAAGCATAGGTTAAATGATTTATGAAACTCATTTTATGTAATTAATATGTGTGGTCATTAAATGCTAAGTAGAAATGTGATTTGCTTAGCTAAATTAAATACAGATTAATAATTTATGAAATTGTCATTAATTGTTATGGAAACAAAGGATGATTAATTAATTTAGTAAAATTATGGATTTTTTATAAATAATTTTAAAAATAAATAAAATTTCAAAAATTTCCATCGAGAGGAAAAAACAAAGAAAAAAAGAAAAAAATGGTCTAAAATTAGGAAAATCAAAAAGGAATACATTAAAAAATATAAAAAACAAAATAAAAACAAAATCAGAGAGAGAGAGAGAGAGAGAAATATTTTATAAAGACTATGCCCTTTTTACCCTAGGGAGATTAAGAAAAAGTAAACCATAAGTATTTTCAAGAGAACATTGGCAAGAGGGAGGAAAAAGGCATATCACGTAAGGAAGGAGATGTTTAGAGGAGAAGGGAGTTAGTAACCTCGGATAAATAAAGAGAACACATTCAGGTTACTAGGTAGCTTCTTTAACCATGATGAAAAACTTTAACTTCTACATATTTTGCTTTAGAAATCTATTGTTAGTGAATTAAATTTGGCATGAAATATTGATGTGGACATCCTTATTAAATTGAGAAAATACTAGGAATTTTTTCCATCCCTATAAAGATGTTGAGCCACTCCCAAGTTATTTAATTTTAATGGATCTGTAACATGAAAATACATGCTAGTATATAGAGGAGAAGTATGGATAGATTGAGTGCATGTTATTAAAATAAAAATACATGATAAAATATGGTTAGTATATACATGTTAGAGTGAACCCTGGAATAGAAACTCTAGAGCAGTGGCATCTAAACATCTAGATCAATCCATGATGAAGCCACAACTCATTAGATAATTTTAAAATTACACATTTCAGTAAGTTTTGTATTATGGCATCATATTATATATTTTTGATAGCCTGTATAATATTTAAAATGGCATCATTGATACCATACCAAGCTTATATAATTGTGTTTTGACATTGTTGATACTCTTCCTAGATTATATAAGGAAAATGAGTCACTTAAATTTTAAACTCCAACCTATGTAATATTATGGAGTCATTGTATATTGAACTCACAGCTTATATTATGTTTAAATGGAGTCATTGAAGTCTAATTCTCAGCTTATGTAATATAATAAATGATGGCATTGTATTTATGTGTCATTATATACTAGGATACTAGCTATGTTAGATTTGAGCATTGTATATACTAGTTATAAGGGAAGTTATAATTAAAAATGGTGTTGTATAATTTAATAATCAAATTCACTATATTTATGTGCCTCTGTATATTTTAATACTCAACCTTTATAATACATAAATGCCATCACTTTACCTTTTGTATGTGGATTATATGTTGGGTAAAACCTTTGCACAATTGTATACTAGTTGGTAGCATTGAAACCATAGTTATTTGTGTATGTTTATTATAACAAGTATATGAATTAATGAGTAGTTTAGATGTTTTTCTCTATGCTTAGGATCATTTATAAACTCCTGGATATACATATAAATCCTATAAAAACACTTTAGGATGTGTTTTAATGTAAATATACTTATATATAGGTATATATATTTAAATATGAATAGAGTTCATGCATGGGATAAATAGAATTGGTCTTATGATAAGATGTGGGTTAGTAGGCTTAACTAGACTTAAAAATATACAGAGGTTGGAAAGGCATAAAATAATAATGATTTGACAAGGAAATTATTTAATCCCAAATTTTGAGTTAGATGGTTATGTTAGCCACTTTTTGGCCTACATAGCAAGCTTCTTACCTAGATAGAAAAGGTGAGTTAATTCCCTAATGGAATAAAGATCAATTGGATTAGAAATAGGTACAAAAATGAAAATGGAGGGTTCTAAAATAGTCTTCAATGATCAGATAGTAGTTTTAAGAATAAATTAAAAAGTCCTTGGGCTTAAAAGCTTATTTGATACTTGGGAAATGATGAAGTGTTAATTCCTTTAGAGAAATTGTTTCCAGTTTATTTGGCTACGTATTAGAATTATTTTGAGAAAATTATCTCGAAGGTAAAATATCCTAGTCAATTCTTTCAAACATTTTATTGAGACAAAGATCCCAAAAGCAAAAATTCTTTTAGAGGAAATGTTTTGGCACAAAGCCCACAACAAAAAGGTACAAGGAAGGATTTATTTCAAGAAAAGTCGTCAAGACAAAAATCCTGAGGAAATTATCAATGACAATATGCTTGATGTAAAAAACCTTGTGTAAATTGTATTATTTTGGAAAAATTGATCCAGTAGAGAGATGATAGATGCGCAAGTGTCAAATTCAAGCATAGAAAATGATCGTTGGTTTTTAAATATGTAGTGATGGTCATTTGGATGTCAAATACATTCATGAAAATGTCAAAGTTCAAGCCATGGAAAATATTTTTTTATACTCAAATGGGTCCAAGATCAATGGTCTACTTTTAATTGTGAAAAGGATCTAATGGCATGTGTAAGGTCAAGAAGTCAATAAGACATTTGTGCAGCTATCAAATTTAGGCCATGATAAATAAGGATCTATTAGATTTCAAATGTTTTAGAGACATTCATGCAAATGTCAAAGTAAAGCTCAGTAGTCATCCATTAAGTTCTAAATATTGATGATCATGTAGACATCATCGATGTTCCCACAGATGTCAAAAGACAAGCATGTAGACATCAAATTAACGCTATGGTAAATAGCCATTTGATTTCAAAAATCTTATAGACAGTCACTTGGATGTCAAATATGTTTACACAAACATCAAATATGATCATATAGATGTCAAAGTTTTATCTCCATAAAGTAACCATTTGAGATCAAAAGGTCTTTAAAAGGTCTAAATTTGATCTAAATATAATGTTCTGCATGAGTTTACATACTGACACATGAGATCTAATGATTCATGCTAGATTAAAATACTTCAAAAGGTCCCCAAGTTAAAATCCCTTTAAAATATGCAAGTTGGATAATATCTGATGGTGTGGGTTCATTAAACAGAGATTCGATGGTGTGCATTCACTGACAAGAAGGTAGATCTAAGCTAGATCAATGTTCAGTGCTCATTTGTACCAAATATTTGATGGTGCATGGTTATTGATAGAAAATTGAGCCTAATGAGATCTATAGTATGTATGAGCTTATACATTTTGATCTAATAGTGTAGGAGCAAGTCAACATGTTAAAGGGATATTCTAGTAGGAAATCAAGGAGTCACATGTATTTGTACATCCAAACCTAAGAGTACAAGTAGAGTCAATAAGTTAGTAAAATCTATGGGACCAATAAGAATAAAGATAGTTGGGCATAATTTAAATGGTCTGAGTTGGCAATCGACAACCAATGAAATTAAAGGTCAGGAAACTAAGGGACTTTTTAGAGATCAAACACATGACTGAGGTCAAATACCACCATTAAATCTTGTTTAAATTCCATGAAAATGGCATATTAGATGCATTCATGCAAGTAAGATGGTTAAAAATAAGGCCCCATCACCATTAAATTTAAACAAGACCTCTGGTCGATAACTTGGAATTTGTCAACCCTATTGTAGAGTCATTCCATTGACATGTTCATTATTTTTAAATGGAGGATCCTCATAAATAGTAGCCTCTTGGCTCTCACATGGTTTTAGATGAAGAATAGGTGTTTGATATTAGATGAAATATAGACATAAAAGATGGACTAGTGTTTGTGAATAAAGGTCAAGTAGTTCTTAGGTTTTTATGTATATTGTGATTGTGTGAAAACCAATCACTAGATTGGTTTTCATCTATAATAGACCCATGTAAAAGTTGGATAAAATATATATGTAAACATTATCATAGAGGGGTGTTTCTCCTATCATTAGGGTCACATTTTTGATAAATAGGTATTGAGGGCCACCCAAAGCAAATGTGGCACAATTCTATCAATTCCAAGACATGGTCATCATCATCAAATTAGATAAATAATGATATAGAGTCCTAAGAAGGACATCGAGTGGATGGATAATGACAATGAGCATTTAATTATTTTACATAATTTTTTTCTTATTGATAAGGTCATGAGTTAGCATCCTCAAATTGGTGATAATCCATCTAAAGTGGTTGGGCCTCTTTCAATGCACAACTCTCTCTCTCTCTCTCTCTCTCTCTCTCTCTCTCTCTCTCTCTCTCTCTCTCTCTCTCTCTCTCTCTCTCTCTCTCTCTCTCTCTCTCTCTCTCTCTCTCTCTCTCTCTCTCTCTCTCTCTCTCTCTCTCTCTCTCTCTCTCTCTCTCTCTCTCTCTCTCTCTCTCTCTACCTTTTATATAAATATAGGCTTCTAAGCCTTGAAATGGATCCCTCTTTTTGGTATGACTAAACTCAACCAAAATTTGTACTGTAACACCTTTTTGATACAATAAAGACTAAATTCCATCATTTTTCAAGCTAGATTGAAGTGTGTTTTATGAATTCATATATTGTGGTTAAGTAAATGTATGTTCCTTATTTATGCTTGAGTTTTCTCACCTTCATGAAGTGCTTAGTATCTCTCACAAGTCATTATAAGTGCAATTTATAGTTTGTTGTTTAGCTTGAAAGTGGATATTTTCCCTCTCATGTTAGTTTGATAATTGATCAATGCCTTATTATGAAATATTATGTGAGACTAATTTTATTTGGTCTTGAATACATCATATAGTGTGTCTTATGTGAGTTTGAGTGATTGAATCATAAGTGCATCACCTCTTTTACATGCTTTCATAAGTTATTATTAAAATTTCTCTCCCTTTTCCAAGCAATTTCTAGTTTAAGTTTGTATAGGTGATCAATCCAAAATGAAGCCAGCCTTCTCTGAAGGTATGACCCATTATTAGGATACCCACAACCTAAGATCAGTCCCATGTTGGACTAGATTTGAGTAAGAGGACTTGAACAATCCCCTTCTTAGCTGGGGTTCAAATCTAGATCACCAATAGGTTATTTATTATCTATGTTTCTTAATGAAACTGATAGTTGAATTATTTTTTAAAAAGGTTGTTAGAAACCTTATATGTAACTAGTGGTACAAAACCCATTGTATGGATATAACATTATAATAAGTTATGAATTGTCGATGGTATTCTTGATGTGAAATATGAGTATAAACATACATATTAGCATATACACATACATAGGGGTATGTAATTATGGTTATAATTCAATGGGTGGTTATAAACTATAGAATTATGTATAATAGAGATTTATGTATTGCATGCATACAAACCCTGAGAGTATAACTAATACTAGATTGGAGTGTTGTATGTTTCATGTGTGTTGAGACTTGATTTTCTATATCTATCTATTTATATAAGATATTATGTTATCATGGAATTATGACTACATATTAGACTAGTTATGGTTATTAGTAGTTATGTTTTAATCACTAGACTATGGTAATATGGTTATCATAGGGTGTAAAATGTTTGGAAACTAATTGTGGTAGTTAGAAACTATAGTTAAATGTGTATTATTACCTAGATGGTATTAACAATTATCATTATTTTTAGTATGAGATAGATAATAATGTAATATTCATTCATATATTTGATAGAATAAATGTATGCTTTGATTACTCCTATGTTTACCATGTTATGTGATATGATTTCTAGTAGGATGTAAATTATATGAATCTTGTGGGTAAATTATGTTTTACCAATCTTGTATTGATGATAATCAGTAAGGAGTGAGATGTATTTCACTAGCTTACTAGCATCACAATGCCATATGAAGACAATCCAACCAAGTGGTGTGTATGAATTTTGATTGATCTATAGATCATTATTATTTATTATTCTTAAAACTTTGGCCAAAGTATGTTTAGTGAGACATTATAATTTCATAAGTATGATTTATATGTTTGTGCAATATCTTGTAATAAAATGGGTTTTCTATAATACACTACATGTTTATTTTTAGAAATCATATAACACATAGGTACTTGTTTGTCTCTTTGGATTCCCATGCCATCATTATCTACCCATCCATGAAGGGAGGGCCATTCCCTAATGGGATTAGTGCAAGGGATCATTGGTCTATGGTTGGTGTGTAAAATTTCTTGGATGATGCTCTCCCTCCCCATAGTAGTACTACTATTAAGATGACACTTGAGATTGCCATAGATACAAGAGTTTGGAAATTAAGCTTCAGTGGAGCCATTATCTTATATGTACATTATATCATATTGTAATTATTATTGTACATTAACAGTAGTGGTTGTAGACTTTTATCATCCATGGTTGAGTTAATGTAACTACTCTCTATATTTGCATTATGATGTATTCTCATGATATTAGAGATCGGTGATATTTGATGTATTATGATTTATATATTAGTATCACACTTAGAGTATTTTGTATGATCTCTATTTATGTTATCATGATGTAATTATATTTATGGTATATGTGTTTATTTTAAGAAAAAAATCATGTATTTCTAGGCAGATCCCAGTGGGGATGCTATACTTAGAGTTGGAATTCTTTCAATTGCAGTTGAAGTTGTTCAACCTTGAGTTGAAAGATGGTGATATGGTGAGATTGGTTTCAGAGATATGTGCCAAAAAACCATGATGTAAAATAAACAAGTGTCAAAATAGGCATCTATATGATCACATTCATAAAATCCCTTCTTCCTAACTATTCAACCTATTTTGAATCTATACAAGCAAGCAATTAGGTGAAGACTCTCACATTTGATCAATTGGTTAAAAATATGATAGAAAGAAAAAAGGCCTTTGGAATAAAAATTGAATTTATAATAGGATAAATTTGATGTTATGTCAAAGAAAACTCTTCCAAAACATCCAACAAGGCCACATCTTCCAAAAATGAAGGAAATAATAATAAGTATAAGAAGAAGTGCAATGAAAAAGGTGGAAAAAAATTAAAATCAAAGTGGTCAAAAATAGAATGATAAATAAAACCTCTACTATAAATGGTGTGATAGAAAATGAAGCCATGAAACTCATGAATGTAGAACTCCATGGGATAAAATTGAATCATACCATAAGGAGGAAAAATCAAAGAAAACAAAAGAATCAAACTCTACATAATTCACTAGTGAATGTGTATTTTCTAGTATAGATGATGAAGCAAACAATGTCTCAACTATTTTTTCATGGTTTGATGTTTGGGTTCTTGATATTGGTACCACTCTACATATGAATTTATAAAAAGACTTCTTTAAGGAGTTCAGTGAAGATAGTTATGGTGTGGTCTACCTTGCAGATAGATCAAGTTTACAACCATAAGGAAGAGGTACAATAAGACTCAAGTGTCTAAGGTTTCTATATTTCAAACTCCAAAATGTTCTCTACCTTCCTCAATTGAAATGAAACTTGTTGTCCCTAGTGCTCATAAATAAACAAGTCCATTCTATTTTGTTAGATAATGGTGATGTCACTATCAAGATAAAAATTAACAATGCAGTCATCATCTTGACTAGATATGAGGAATGGAAACCACTCAAACTCAGGGGTGAGCCATCAAATTCAAGAAATTAAGCTCATCTCATAGAAGACAAAATGTCTCCAAACATGTTGTGGCTTGAAATATTTGGACACACTCACTATAAAAACATTCATTTATTGCAAAAGAATGGTGTTGTTGGCATGCCTACATTATCTACAAAATCAAATTAAAAGTGTGAAGCCTGCATCTTGGCTAAATAAGTAAGAGAATCATTCCTAAAGTCACAATGGAAAGTTGATAGAAAGTTGCAATTGGTTCACTCAGAATTGTGTTCTCTTCCAATCCTCTCTGATAGTGGTCATAAGTACTTTATTTTGTTCATTGATCACTATAGTAGGATGAATTGGATATACTTTTTGAATAAAAAATTAGAAGCCTTTTATATTTTCCAAAAAATTTGAACCATGATTTAGAATGAAGTTCAAACCTACATCAAGACACTTATGATAAAAAAAGGTGGTGAATACATTTCAAAGAAATTTGAATCCTATCTTGAGCAAAACATGATCAAACACCATCTCATAATTCCTTACACTCCACAATAAAATGGAGTTGTAGAAAGAGTAAATAGAACTATGATGAATATGGTACATGTTATGTTTTGCTACAAAGGGGTAAATCTACACTTTTAGTCCAAAGCAACTAAACTAGTAGTATACCTCTGTAATAGATCACCATCAACAGCTATTGAATCCAAGACTCCATATGAGATGTGGTGTGGTTATCTCCCTTTAGTGCAACATATTCAAATTTTTAGATCCACTTGTTACACATTAATTCCAAAGGATAAAATAAATAAGTTAGACCACAAGAGTCAAAAATTTATCCTCTCGACATATTCTAAATCCTCCAAGGCATACAAGCTATACAATGAGAAAGAGAAGAAGTTTTTTATTTCAAGAGAAGTTATATTTTGTGAGACTACAAAGGACAAAGAGTATATTCATCAACAACTAAGTTGATTTTATAAGTATATAAAGTTTTATGTTTATAGAGAGAGTGATTTGGATGTTCTTGGATAATGAGCAGGGGACACATAGTTGGGAATCTATTGAATTTGTATTATCTCATATACATGAGATTGAAACTCCTCCTCAAGGGGAGAATGAAACTTCATTAGACAATGAAGAGGGGCTATTAGAATAGAGGGAAAAAAGTGATGTAACTTTAAAGGATTAATTTGAAGCAACTAAAATAAAAAAATAGATGCCTAAGTGGTCCACTCAAACATTGAAAGATGTGAAACCTGATGAAGTTGGGAAAATAGGCATAAGGAGTGCACATGCAGTTGCATCACAATTATACAAGTCCCTTGAACAAATTTAAGATATAATTGAAAACCTCACCTTGAATGATTCTCCATAAGAAGAACTCAATGTTGCATTTGATTCAGAACCAACATCTTTTAAACAGGCTGAGAAGTTTGAATCTTGGAGAAAAATAATGAAATATTAGTACAATACATTGGTCAAAAATGGGACTTGGAAATTGGTTGATCCTCTATATGGCTTCAAACTTATTAGTTGCAATTGGGTCTATCACAACAAATACAATGTTGATGGCTCACTTAAAAAACATAAAGTAATGCTTGTCACAAAGGGATATGCTCAAAAATAAGGAATTAACTATAATGAAATCTTTGCACCTATAAAAAATGGAATACCATTCGAACCATGTTAGCTTTTACAACTCACAATGGATGGAAAGTTTACCAAATAGACATCAAAATTGCATTCTTGAATGGTGAACTCAAGAAAATTGTGTACATGTTGGTTTTTTTACTTTCATTTATTATGACTTATCATAGTCACTCACCTAAAGAGAATAAGTAGATTAATGAGTTAACGCATTGGCATATCATATGAGAAATGATGTTGTGTGCTCACCCAAAGCACATAGTTTAAGACTAATTCTCATTAGTTCTATTATATGTTGGTGTATGCATCAAGCACTTTATACTAGGGTTCTTAAACATGCATGCAGATCTAACCATAAATATCATAGTATATCTTAGTTTTAAAAAAATTCTCATTCCATACTTAAGCTAGTCATCACAAAAAAAGATAGGTGAAAATTAAGAAAAAGAGTATTAGTACCATTGATTTCATAACAAGATTACAAAAGTTATTTTAGTAGTACAAGTATTATATCTCATTACATATCAAATATCACCATACATAAGTCTCAATGCATATCAAGATCATGACTACACTCAAGATTATAATTGCAATATCAAAATTACAAAATTACCTCCCTATGTAAAAATAGGGGGTATTTATACATGGTTTTACCTGACCATTTTGTTACATTAATAATATGAAATTGATGAATTACCAATGGTTGGTTCTCCTATATACCCTCTATATGTTATTTATTCATTTTTGTGCTCCTATTTTCTCATTAATCAATGATAAATTCATGTTTGACTATTCTTCTTTGATTCTCGCATGAACTGATTCCTAACCGTCTCTTCTTTATGCACCCTTGTCAAGTCATATGCTATTTTATGAGTCTTGTGTCCTTAGTTCCTCTATGTTTTTTGCATCTTTATTCCTCATGAATTATTTTTTCCCATACTAAGGCCTTTCACATTGCATATCTCCCATGTTTTGGCTCACTTTCACACCTCTATCTTCTATTCCATCTTTAAAAGATATTTAGAATAAATTAATACAAAATTTAGGGTCCAACGTCACCCCACACTAAGACAATAATATGTCCCAAATTATGTGCCATCCTCATGTCATATTTGCTAAACCTAGTACTTGAATTCCTCCCAGTGGTTGAGGGTAGTCTATAGTGTGGAGATAATTTCCTCAACCTTTCCCTTTAGTCATTTCATCTCCTCGAGTTATTAAAAATTCACCCACTTGAGTTGTCAAAAGTTTAAGTTTAGTAGAGGCATCCTTGTGGAACTCCTCAAGCGACCTAAATTTTGTCATAACCTATACTCAGAGTGCCACAAAAATAGTATTAAGTTCCTAGTGATGAGTGTTAATCTTCTTTTCTAGTTCTTCCATCTCGTGAATGATTTTGCATGCTACACTCTATCCTTTATTGTTAGATCATTCTCAACTAGTTGTTGGTACTAGTGTTCTTCCAATTGAATCTTATCTTCCAAAATTTTAGTGGGTCACAGTAATTTTATAAAAAAATCCATTGATGATGGTAACTATGGTAGCAACCTTTGCCAAAAAATCTCTTATACACTTCAACAGACTCATCAAATTGGTCAGTGGCCCAAGTCTACTCCTATTGGTAATTCACCTAGTCTTTGCATTTTTATAATAAAATATATAATAGGGTCTCTAACTTATCAATAGCTTCACCCATAAGAGGGACCCCTTAGCAAGTACTGGATAATTTTTAAAAATTATCTCATAGAGTTTTAGAGTCCTCACTTGAGACATAATTATTGTTTATTACTGGTGCTTGAGCTCTTTTAATTCCTATTTAAGCCTCAACCTTGTGTTATATTATTATCGGTACATGAAAATGACTTTGTGGTGATTTTACTATAGCTATCCAACATCATAGCCATGTAGAGATTTTTTCTTAGTGACCTCAAGATCAAGTTTAATGAGGGCCATGCCTACTTGAGCTAGTGAACATTATCGAGGATCCACCAAAACTACTTCAATAAGGTCCCCCTTCTAACATCAAATCCATGTTATCTAATGGAAGCTCAAAGAAGCATTCCTCATTATAAACATCCATGTAGAAAGAGATTTTACATCGAGTTTAGTTGGAGGATTATTCCTGAAGAAAATACTCCTACATATATAGTTCATATTCTCAGATGTTTTGTTAGAGATAGCCATGAATAGGGAGGGTGTCACTCTTGTTTTATTATTGATGCTCAGATTCCCTAGTATTCCCCTTCCCTTATTAGGATCACACTCAAGTATTTCAAATTTTGAATTATTTTATTATTAACCACTTGGGTCAGCATCTTGGTCACTAGTGCTTAGGGTCACACTTCTATCTACCCCCTCTTCACCAATGGTATTCTCAATGTATACTTATGTATCATCAGGGGTAGACTCTCCTTACTACTCTGAGTATTCCTTCTCTAGCTCAAGAGTGGCTTCCTTTTGGACCTTTAGGGTAGCTTCCCTCTCTGGCAGTGTCTCATGAGTCACCATCATTTGTGTAAATACCCCAATATTTAGCATAGAATGTTCTTGTCCCAAAAAAAATCTAGGTATCTTGGGTGGTATCAAAGCCCTCTTGTTCTTGTACTATAGGCATACCTTAGTCTCTTAGTGGTGATGTGTAAGTCCTTTACTGCTTAGGTTTCTCATCTTATATGCTCCTAATGGCATCAGGCCTTGGCCTCTTCTATTTTCATCACTACCTCCTTTTAGTTGTTATTTTTGGTGGAAGGGGAAGGGTTTCTCTAGTGGCCTCATGGCTTCCTAAAGCCTTATTTTTATTCTTTAGTATGTAATAAAACACATAAATGTGGTCCCCCATGAGAATATGGTGTGAATTGATATTGGTGTTATTCGATTTATTATTTTCCATATAGGCCTTATTTCCTGAATAAACATATAGTTATTGAAGAGTATGAGTCTCATCATTAACGTTATCAATGTCAATGTGCACCTTGCACACATTAGAAATACAATTTATAGAATTCTTAAAGTAATTGGCAATGAAATCATAAGGTAACTTGAGCCACCATAACAAGTTATTTTTGGGCTCCATCTAAAAGTGTATGAGTGAATAATGTTGCATAATAACAAATTAAGCTTGATTCCCCATCTATGCAAGCAAATATTTGGGGATGTGTCATTCATTTATAAAGGCTTCCTTCATCCTTTGAACCATCCTTTCATTTTCAACTTGTGGGAGGGGGAGATGGTACTTGAATAGGTGAACTATTTGAACCATTTTGTAGGGGACATGTTCTCTAGTGGGTAGATGCACTTTAGTTCTTTATTGGCATACTCAAGAACACTAATCTCATCAAACATTATTTAAATTAGAATCACACCTCAAAAAAACTTATGATTATGTAGGTGATGGGCCTTCTCATTATCCTCTTCAATCTTTTCATCAAAGTACTAGGTGTAAATGTACTTTTGCCCCTAGGCCATCTAACTTGCCACATAGAGGTGTGCCATGTCAACCTATTTCCATCTATCCATGCTCCCAAGCTTGGTCATATCCAAACATGTATCTACCTAAATGGTTGGACATTAAATGCTTTAAATTTGAATGGTATGGCCCTCATTTTTATACTCTAATGCCACCATCATCTTCTTAATTACCTCCTGGTCCTTTATCCACATTAAGGTCAATACCCAAACATTGTAACCCTATTACCTTACTAATTTTTTGGACAATGATTCACATCCTATGCCTTTCAAATAAAAAATAATCCTTGTGGGTGTACGAGACCAAAAATCTCACCACTTCCATAGTCTTCCTAAAATAAGGCAAGTGGTAAAGCTAGAACACTGTGGCATCATTCAGTAGATTGAATATCATGAGGTTATAAGTGACCTCATTCCTAGTGTTCTAGTATTCAACCATTTAGTCATGTTAAAATCTCCCTCATTTCCATGTTTATGGTGATTTTTTTTGAGCACTTGACAAGTTGATGGTGATTTGTAGCAACTTTTCCTCTGTCATTCTTTTTCCAAACTTCTGATCACGTGTCATCTCTTGCATGCCTTCTTGTCCTTATGTGCTTTCACTTATGCACCCCTTGTGTGAATTATTCTTCCCAAATCTATCTTTAATTTCCCAAATTTGGCTTTACTTTATTCATCTTGAAACTTACCCCATACTACAAGATTATTGTGGTCCTCCATAGGCATGACCTAATGCAATACTAATAAAAATGGTAGTGTTGAAACAAAAAAGAACCATGTGATGAAAAAACCTACTAAAAATGTGCACAAACAATGCTATTATTTATTTTAAAACAAATAAAAATACTAAAATAATCTAGTGGCATACACCTTATTGATAAAATTGAAGTATTGCATGGAATGGTAGGGTCAAAGTTGACTACCATTAAAATGGCCTGGAATAAATTGGCTATCTAACCATCTTAACTTGTATGAACCTATGGGATGGACATTGTGAATTATGAACTAACCATACCAATTTAATTGAATTTAACAAACTGGCATACAAACTTGGAATCATAGACCAACACATGCATACTAGGAGAAAAAAAATCTGTTTATGAGATGTTTATCATGCCAAGCTTTTTGCTTCTATTTTTTAACTCCTTAACTCTAATGTGCAATAAATCATGTTTCATCTAGATATAATAAAGTTTATATATGTGATTTTAGATATTTTTCATCATCCAATTGGCCAACATGTGAATATATAAATAAGGAACAAGGAACTCCACTAGTAGAACTAGTGCAGTGCCAAAGACAAGATTAAAAGGTTTAATCTTGTTCAATCTCTTATATATTATTCAATACACCCATAAGGCTATATAAACTCGATCATCCTATTTATTGTAAATGATATTGTAAATATTTATCAATATATGACCCATGATTTTATTAAAAGCTTCAGTAGTGTCATTAGCTTGGGGGTGGTATGAAGTAGTCTTATGGTGGGTAAACATGAACTTGACTAAGAGTATGTGTATTGTCTCATTGAGGAAGTGAGTACCACAATCACTTGTTTAACTTAAAGGTCACACATACTTTGTGATAATATTTTCCCAAAGGAAGCTGGTAATAATATAATCATAAGTGGGCACTACTTCAGTCCATTATGTGAGATAATCTATCAGGGTAATGATGGAGTGCATGTTAGTTTGTCTTACAATAGGGTTAATGGTCCCAACAAAATCAATAGCCTATTTATCAAATGATTCATGAATAAGGATTGGATTAAGAGGAAAAACATGCATTCAAATTGGTTTGCCTATGCACTGATAGATATCACATTGGTGTATATAAATTTTGACATCTTTGAATAAGGTGGGCCACCATAATCAGTTAGGAGAACCTTTCATGTTGTTATATCACCAATATAATGTCCTATAATGGCACCCTCATTGACCTCTTGAAGTACTTCCATGTGCTCATGTTTCATTACGCACATTCATAATACTTTATCTTGACTAAGCTTGTACAGGTCTCTACCAATAAGCTAAAAATGGGTGGCACATATAATGAGTTACTTGTTCTCTTGGGCATTAAGATGGTCTGACACTAAACCTATTGTAAAGAAAGAAACTATTTCCTCCAATTATTTATTCACATACATAAATTTAAAAAACTTGTACATCAGGTAAGTCATCTTTAATTATTTGTGTTGGTTTGCCAAATTAAATACGTTATAGATGGTCAAGACCAAAATTAACCTTGTTAGGTTTCACTACCATAGAGAACTAGAATTCTTAGACTAGAACAATCCATCAACATATTCATCTATGTAACATGGGTTTATTCAAAAGGTATTTGAGTGATTCATGATCAATAAAGAAGGTGAATGGAGTGTCCTACAAGTATTGGAAATATTTATGGAGCACATACACCATAGACAAGGCTTATCATTTTGTAGTGGAGTAATTTTTCTCAACGTGTGTTAGCTTGTGACTGGAAAAATATATAGGATGGTCAAGATTCCCTTCACCATGTTATGCAAGGATGGAACCCACCACCATGCTAAAAGCATCAATGTGTACATGAAATGGTGTCATCCAATCTGGGAAGTGGAGGATGGTCATAGTTACCAATTTCTCCTTCAAGGCCTTGAATTCCTATTGATGTCTTTTGGTCCATATAAAGAGGCCATTCTATTTGATTAATTCTTATAATAGAGCTATGATGTTAGCATAACTATGAATGAACTTAAAATAATAGCCTTTGTTACCAAAGAAGTCACATATCATGCACTAAGTGGTTGGAGCTAAGAATTGAATAATGACTATAATCTTGGTCAGATCAATGAGTAGTCCATCCTGACAAATGATGTGCCCTAATAGGATCCAAAAAAGTGTGGAAAAGTTTTCCTTCTTAAGGTTTAAATAAATCTAAATTTTTTGATAGAACTTGAGCATGAGGTAAGAATTATCACAGTGGTTATTCACCAAGCCCTACATAATCTAGTCACACAAATACACTTAAAGGTACTTGTGGATGAAATCTTTAAAAACTTCCACCATAATGTGAGAGAATATTATTAGTACATTATTTAAGCTTAATGGCATAACATTGTATGCAAAGGAACCCCATTCAGTGGTAAAAGTGTCTTTTTTCCTTATCTTTCTCAGTAATTTATACATGATGATAGCCTAAAAATCCATCACTAAAGGTATATATTTCACATCCAATGACATCTTCAAAAATATCCTCTATGAATGGTGCTGGGAATGGGTCTATGACACACACAACATTGAGCTATCTATAATCCATGTAAATAAGGACTTGTCCATCCTTCTTAATGCTAATTACCATGGGGATAACCCATTAATATTAATCAATGGGAGTGATAACCCCCACGTGCAACATGTCATCAATTTCCTCTTTAACATGTGTGTGGAGATTAGGATTCATTCAATATGGTTTCTTCCTAACCGATCAAGTACCCTTAACTAAAATTATATGCATTTTACCTAATCTTGGATGCACTCCTTTCATCTATGTGTAGTTCTATGGGAAAATTTCATGATACTCCTTTAAAAGTTCAAATATTTTGGCTATTTCTACTTCAAACTTGTAATTTCCCACAGTGGCCATCTTAGATGTGTCTGCTATCATAAAATTGTACTGAACCATTTGGAGTGGCATGGAATATGGTTTATGCTCAAATTATATGTTTTCTCTAACATCGCACACCTTATATCCTATAGGCAATTTTAAATGGTTGAATACCAGCTCTAGTGGATCGGTGTTATTACCCTCATCAACTTGATATACAAACTTTTGCTTACCCGTCTAGATTTGTTCCCTATGATCATAGTCTAATTAGGAATCAAGTTCCAACCAAGTCCTAGTAAGAGTATCAAGTTCTTATAAGACATCTAAATCATCATCAATTATGTCATACATGGTATATATTATATCTTCTACTGGTGCTTGATCACCTACTATTTCTTGACAGATTGCTTGTAGGGATAAATCTAGATCTGATCATGGTGAAGAAAATTCAAATGTAATGAACATACTATGTTTGATGCACTCCCAGGTATCCATATCTCTAATTTTTTCTTGATAAATATACCGCACTCTACCCCAATCATGCAAAGTGATATAAAATGCATGAACCAATAAGGATTTGGGTAAAAATGTCTTGTCAATAGTCCAAAGATTTTCATAGGTAGCTATATGGTCATCCAAAGACATAACACCATTATAACTGAGTGTGGCACAAATATGGTTTTCATGGTGAAAGTGATGATGTATCATAATATATACATGTTCCAATGTCAACAACTTATATTGATGAGTATCCCATAAATGAGTCATTGTTCCTTGAATTATGGTAGGGAACACATGCATATTTTCATCTTCAAAAATGTAGTAATACTCTAATTATTATAAGTACTCTTAAACCTTGATCTGACCATGAAACCTAGGTGCTTGGTCCAATTAGAAGGGTGTTACATTTATTAGGCATCCACCAATGAGTCTAAAAAACTTATAGTGCTTAATGAGTTTGTGTGGATCATTTATTTGTTAGCCAATTATAGCACATCCTCATCCTATTAGATCATATGCTCCATGAGCCAAATGTTCACAAGTAATTTTGGTGGTGTTAGATGGATTGCACATATCCCCATTGAAATAGGCCATTAGAAGTAGGCTCTACATATTTATTCCCTTATGTCATGATGTTATAAATGTGGTTGAGGTCCTCATCAACATCAATTATTTCTACAAAAATAGGCCTTGATTGGTATTAAGAAGAATAACCATGTGTTGGGTGTCATTCTCAATGTTGATGTAGCATTTCTTAAAATGCAAGTCAATGTTGATGGCATAGCACCATAGTCAACCCAATAGACTAAAAAAACATTAGTTTTGACCAATTTTATTGCTTCAAAATCACCTTTGAATGGACACCCAAGATGTTGATGATTGCATCCTTAAAAATGCCTATAGGCACTACTAGAGTCTTGTTGGCCATAAATAGAATGCGCAGGGAAGGTTTTAAAGTGGAAATTCCCATCTCCCTCCAAGCATCCTTCATGATAACATTAACTTCTACATCAGTGTCTACCAATATATCATGCATCATCTAATTATCAATGGATGAATTCACAATGACCTCTTTATCACATTGAGGATTGGTTTGGACATGAGTCTCTTGTCATTATGTATGGTTCAAATGATGATCCACTGAAGTCTTGGTCATTTGTTAGCATAACCAATTTTTAAGGAGTAGGATGATGTTCTCACTAAGAGGAAGCTTTTATATCTCTCAAAATTCATCATGCCCTGAGTCCATTGACATAGTTTCTCATTGTATCTCAGTGTTCATGGTAGTATCCTTCTTTAAAAACTCAATTTTGACTTGTAGTTCATGTACTAAGGCCATCATGTTGTGCAACACTTGATTTTATTTTTGAGCATCAAGGTAGTGTTGAGCACAAGGTTGTTCATTTTGAACTTATGTTGAACCTTTTTCATAGGTGGATTTGAATTTGGTTGCGAATGAGTACCAATATGTGTCATAATATTGACCTTAGGTATATTTGGTGGGGTGGTAGGGTGTAGTCTCCACTAAAACTTGGTGTTTTTACAACATGAATCATTATAGTTCCCTTTTATTTATGTTCTTTGTGTAGACACCTACATTGTGTCTACCCCTTGGTCTCTTTCTAAACCCTTACACACTTCATTAATTTAAAATAAACCACTTATTTTAGATTAATGACATCACCCTTGACACCTCACCATGGACACCTCACCTTGGACACCTCACCCTAAGACCATTTCCTACCCTATGACTCACCTTAAGACTAAGTCATCCTAATCATAACTAACTAAGACTTATTCTCACCCCCTATTTATTCACTAACCAACTCTCATGCGTATTTATCCTGACCTTTGACAATTCTCCAATGGACTATGCACTTGGCAAATGGAGAACGGGCTGTTAAGCCCTTTTACCAGTTCTCTACCCACCGACGTCGGTCAACTGTCGACTGATGCCAAAGGGATCGCTAACATTGGTTACATAAACTGATGTCTAACGCTGAGTGAACGGCCTTAGCTCTTATCAATCGGTTTTGAGACTCTCTTACAGGCTCTTAGATGTTAGAAATCACTCTGAGACTCTTTTAATCATTCTTCTCTAGCCTCTATACTCTTGGACATCAATGGCACTCTGAGACCAGGCATCAGACTTAAACCAATGCTCTCCAGGCTTCAAAAACTCTACACCAGTCGCTCCAGATTGGACTGAAGCATTGCACGGGGTGGACATCAGCCACAACAGGAACAAGCATTCAACACCTTGGTTCTTCATCTCACTAGAGCTAAGTATTTCTTCTGCCCTTTCATTTTAGTAATTTAGAAAGAATTAGTAATTAGTTTAAATTTACTATTTCTAAATACTATCAACCAGACCAGACCCGACCTTTAACCAAACCTGGCTTTCTTCCTGGAGAGGCTAAAAAGCCTTCCTCTCACCTTTACCCTTTTTTGACAACCTAGCCTCTACCTTTGTCCTTATGTGGACCTTATTCGTCTCCCTGCAACCCTGCACAGACCTTTTAAACCCACAGAATCCCTCTATCGACCACGGACATAAACCTGAGACCCATCCAAGGACCATTGCCCCTACCGACGTTGGCATCCTAACTGACATCGGCAACATTAACCAACTGACGCTGGCAGAACTATCGACGTCAGTGACTGTGGGAGACTTATAGTAGAATATAGGTACACGTTATCTATTTCTCTTTCTTTAAGTCTTTTATTATTTCTCTTTATCCGACATTCTTTTTATCAACTAGTGGACTGTCATCCCCTAAGGTAGCTTTTACACTTCCAGGACCGAGCATTTGCTTGGCAGTCCACCATATATCTATCTAACATTTTTTTGTGTTTAAGTCTCTTTCTTCTATAGGTGTCTTCCTCCACAGCCAAAGAGGAGCTCCTAAAACGTCTGGATATGGTGCGCAACTTCATCCGAGTATCATCTAACCCCTTACCATTATCTTTAGTTTCTTATTTCTTTTGAATATAAATAACAAAAATGAGTAGAAACATTCTGGCACACCCGGTGGGACCCTTGGAGTTTTCCTTGGGTTCATTTATTTTCTTCTAAAGGCAACATTCATATAGGTGCATTAGATTCTCCTCTTGCATCTTTTTTCTATCTCTTTATTTTGAAAGACACCATTAGCACAAATTAAAAAGAATCTTTCTTTTTTTGTCATTTCTTTTCTTGCATCTTAGAGTAGTGAAATTCATACTCTTAAACCTCTTCTCAATTGTTTGCATCTGAACAAAACATTTCAATTTGGGCTAAAAACATATTGCATCTCATTTCTGATTGAATGCATATTTAGCTCATCTAGTAATTAAATCGCATTATGAATAAATCGTAGTGCACATATGTTACACAACGTAACCACATTCACAATCAAAACATCTAAACATACTTGAGACAAGGCCCGACTAGGATTTCATCACCTAGTAGATACCTTACCCTTCCTAGCGATCCTACTTGGATTTCACCACCAAGAAGAGGACCCACTTTATTCTCTGGCAGAGTATAAACTATAGGTGAAGTATATATTGGCTAAGTGGCCCAGCTTGGCTTTGGGTTCGTGAAGTGAGGGGGGCAAGCCCCTAGCACCAGGCCATGTATGGAACCTAACATAGACTTTTGAGCACCAAAACATAACCCAAAACCAGCCTTAGACTTCCTCTTTAGGACCCGCTCTAAAGGCCCAACTTCCAACATATTCTTCTAAGGCATAAGCCACCACAACTCTAAAATTTATTCTTAGGAATTTCACGTTAGAGGTTGCTTGCCTTCATCTACTCTTCTGCTATTCTTATCTAGTTTTTTGAGCTAGTGAGTTTGCATCATTCTGAGGTCCAAAAACAACTCAGAATTTTTATTTTCTTCCAAAAACTTTTAGTTTTTTGAGTTTTTGGAAACACACAGACACCGACATCATTTTTTTCACTAACGTCAGCAACTTATCTTCACTGACATCAATTTTCCCACTGATGTTGGCAACATATCTTCACCGACGTCAGTCACTGTCAACATATTTTCTTCCAAAACAGCAAGCTTAAAACCTAACTTTTTTGCTGTTAAACACCAACTTTTAGTTTTTTAAAACTAAAACAAACAGTTTTTGGAACCTGACCTCTTCACCTTGAATGGATTTGACACATAGTCAAGCCAAATCCCTTATTGACCATGCGAGGCAACAACCACTTCCACCTTCACCTTTTATAACAAGTCCTCTAATGGAGTATACTTCAGACGCTGAGCGTACTCCTATCCAACCAACCCCCAATCAACATCCAATTGTTCTCAAAGGGGATCAAGACTTTGAGAGATTCCTTGACCACAACTTCAAGGCTCTCCAACACTATCTCGTAAGAAGTCAAATGTGAGACCCTTTAGGTAATCCTTATTATGGGATGCCAACTTTTATTACTAAAGCGGCAACGATATCAACAGTGTCCGCTACTCAACCCATGACCATTCAAGACACTACATCAACTATTAACCCAACCATGGCCAACGTTCAAAATGTGGCCTCCCCTTTTATCTCTGGACCTACCTCCATCGGGGTTTTCTTACCCCCTCAACCATAAATAATTCAGCCAAGTTCTACACATTTTCAGAACTTGGTTGTCTCTACTCCACCCACTCTTGCTCCCATAAATGCGGGAGTGACCACCTACCCTTTAACCAGCATCACCACTCAACCACCTTTGGTGACACCTAATCAATTTTTTCCCTCTAACTTTATGGCACAAGCCCCTTTGACCTCAACATCAGTCCCTATGATGAACTACCAATATGTTGCACCTACACAAACACAACCAAGTACGTCATACGCCCCTCACAACGCCTTCCAAGTAACTTATAACTTAAGGGGTGCCCCACATGCTAATCCACCAGCTGATCTAATCAAGATGTTGATGGATAAGATGTCTAACCTTGAGACATCCATTTCCATTTCAAGCAATGTTCTTTCATATGAACAAATATGCAATGAACTCATTCACCCTTCGGTGCCTATTAGACCATACCCAAGTCAGTGGGAACTCCCCAAATTTACTCAATTTCAAAGTAAAGAGGACCCACAACAACATCTACGAGTGTTTAGACACACTTGTTACCTCATAGTGCATGATGATGCGTTACTACTTCGCACATTCCCCATGTCACTTTTGGGCACCGCCCTTGATTGGTACAGTTCTATTGTCAGTCACTCTATCTTTTCTTTCACTCAACTAGCCCAATTATTCGTCGACCACTTTTCAATTAACATCACTAAGAAGGTTTCTATCATGGACCTATATTATATTAAACAATTCGACGATTAGTCAATAGCTGACTTCGTTGCCCGTTGGAGAGGTTTGATTAACCAACTCTCCTTTTCATTACCTCAAACTGAGCTCATTAAGCTCTTTTCAAGAGCATGTGCCAAGCACATCTCATCCACTTTGCGGGTTCAAACATTCCACACATTTGATGAAGCTTTCACCATGGCCTGAAAGCTTGAACTCTGTGTTGTCGAAGAGGATAGAGTCAAATTGCATAGTAAAAATACTAACGCAAAATCCAATGACCCTTCTTCCAAACCTTCTTCTTCCCACTCCAAATCCAAAGGAGTGGCAAATGTTGTGGTCTTTAGATCACCATCTTCTACAATGACCAACCAATCTCAACCTTCCACATCAGAATATATCACAAGACAATTCCAACAATGATACGTACAGCATCAATATACTCCAATAGGAGAATCATATGCTTCTGTGTTGGATAAACTAGTCATGTAGGGGTCCTCAATCTCCCTCAAATCTGACCACCCCAATTTGACCCCTCAAAAGCCATCCCTACATGGTATAGGGAAAATGACTTTTGCAACTATCATCGTGTCAAGGGTCATGACATAGACAACTGCAAAACATTCAAAAACATTGTCCAAGACATGCTAGACAAGGGGGATCTTGTTTTGGATAACCCAAACCCATCGGCTAACCAAAGCATAGACATCTTTAAACAACCATTCCCTAATCATCCCCCTATTCAAAACAACGTCCAGACCATGGCCGATGACCCCCAAGAGCGTAACATATGCACAATCGACATGGTTTTGCCTTTCATCCCTGACCAACCTCTCCCACAATCTGAAGAGGTTAGTCAACCTATTTGTCCACCATAGGTAGAAGAGCATTCTTCTCCTATTTGTCTACCACATGTAGAAGAACTCTCTTCTCCTATTTGTCCACCACAGGTAGAAGAGCCTTTTTCTCCTATTTGTCTACCACAGGTAGAAGAGCCTTCTTCTCCTATTTGTCTATCACAGGTAGAAGAGCCTTCTCCTATTTGTCCTCCACAAATGAAGGATAATCCTCCATCTAGCCCCTTTTCACACGTGGGAGAGTCTATTTTGACCTCTCCCATATTGGAGGATGCCTTGATAGCACCAATGTCAGCTGCCACACCTTCATCCTTCTTATCATCAATGGGGAATCATACTTTCCCTACTACTCGACCACACAAAAAATCCATAACCATCCCATGCCTCTCAAACCTCACTCACCCACAAGTGAAGGTAGACTTGAATCTCGCCTCGCCCAATAGTAGTCCTCACACTAAACTAAAGAAGGCTACTAAACCATGCTGGAGAACTTCTCCCCCACCATCATCATCGCCCTCTATTTTGGGCCCACACCTATCCACTTTAAAAGGAGTGCTTCCTACTCCAACACCTCACAGAGGCAAATTGCCTCCATTACTCTCTCAACCTAACATAAACATACTTCCTCCAAAACATTCGACATATCTCATCAACAAGAACGTGCCATCTCCACATATGGCCACACCACCAACTAAAAAGATGACATGAAAAACAATTTCTAAAAAGAAGTTGTCAACCCCTATTAAAACAACAAGCACAAACCCATTAAGGGGATCCTATGCTTCGATGTTATGTCAATTGTTGTAGTCATCTAGCATCACCCTCCCACCTATTAAACCATACCAACCTCTCAGACTGAAACCATCTTGGTTCGATGACTCTAAAATTTGTTGGTATCATCACACACCTGGGCATGATACTAAACATTGTTGTGCCCTTAAGGTTGTCATTCGCCAACACCTTAAAAAGGACACCCCTCACATTGAGGCTTCTTTTGACAAACATTCGACATCATCACATGCCTCTCAAACATCCTCACCTAAATCAGGATCCCCATACAAGACTATGGCCCCTCAACCACCTTCCACTCCTTTATTCAAAATTAACACAATTAATGTGGCCACCAGGCCCTGAACTATGAAGGATAAAGGAAAAGACCAGACTTCTACACCTTTGACATATCCATTATTCGTCAAGACCTCTCAACCAACACAACCCAAGATTTCTATCTTGGGCACATTTCGACCAACATCACTGGGGGAAATTCCTCCTAACCTCTCTAGTCCACATGACGTTTGGTACACATGACTTGTGGAATACTTGACATATTTTATCATACCTCCTAACCTCTTTAGCAATGCAAGACAATATTTTATCAAAAGTACTGCCTAATACACCATGCTAGGGGGACTTCTTTACAAATGAGGCTTAGACGGCCTCCTTCTTCAATGCCTAACAACCACTGAGACTTCTCATATCATCAAACAAGTCCATGATAGGATTTGTGGGGGACATTTCAGTGGTAACATGGTTGCCAAGCACATCTTCCACCTGGGCTATTATTGGCCTACCCTTAACCAAGACTGCAATAACTATGTTCGGCATTGTACCAAATGCCAACAACATACCAACCAACTTCACGACCAACATCGACCAAAACATACCTACAATAACGACCAACATGTGACCAATTTGGAAAGAAGCAAACGGGGCAAGTTTGCTCCTAATTGACTCGGACCTTACATCATAACACAAGCATGGATCAGGTACTTATCATCTGTCTTCTTTCGAAGGCTAACCAAAACTTGATCCCCTTTATGCCTTACATCTACGACCATTTTTATTGTTAGTCAAATAATCATTCACTGGACGTTTAACTTGAGCTCATCCCTTGAGCAACCCCTGTCATTGTCATTCATCATCCTTTCAACCCTTTTTCCCAACAAACATTAGTCACCCTTTTTGTCAAGCATGCATGCTTTGTCCTATAAAAGGGAACCCTTAAACCTTTATAGTCAAGTCCATGACCAAAAATTCCAATCAAAAAACAAAAAACAAATAAAATTGGGATGCCTAATCAGAGGTCATAAACTATAAATGTAGACTACTCCCTCGAAGGATAGCTACATAATTGCTGTAACTACTAGACTGCTCCCTTGAAGGACAGCTATCCACATACATTCAAACATACAAAGTCAAATATAGACCACTCCCTCGAAGGATGGATATGCCTAAACTTTGCTACATACACAGCACAACATGACCATAAAACAAAACTACATCTTAAGTGGACTTCTCGCATTGATCAGTCTACAATAAAAAAAAAATTAAAAAAAAAATGATTGACAAATTATTAAGTCATGGACTTGCCTATAGGCGTTCCAAGGGTCACCTATAAAAGGGGCAAAGTTGTTCCTGCCAAAAAGGGTTACACTATCTCACTATCACATAATCAAACCTATCACCCCAACATACTGAAGGGATTTTGAGCTCACTTAATGTTAAGTGATTCGACTACTTCTCTAACACAAACCAACAGTCAACGATGTAATGCATGAACGGGGCTTTTGTTTGTAACAACCCTTATCTATGCTATCATTATAGTCCCTATCAATGAAAGAGCAACGCGCCTTTCACTTTTTACACCTTGGTCACATACAACCAAATCATCTTATAACCAAACCAAACATTTTCAGACCACTAACATGACATAGACCATTCACACTAGTTTCTATGGAAAACAATACACATAGAAACTATCAACCCAACATAACCAATGTTATATAATACACCATCACACAATATGGAAAAGGCTATAACATCATACTCATTTCATTTTTAGCATACACCAACACCAATATGGAAAATTGCTAGGGATGAAAAACCACCTAACCAATGTTACAAAATACACCATCACATAATATGGAAAAGGTTGTACCATCATATACCCTTCATCATTTCAAGCATGTACCATCACACACATGGGAAATACTGACAACATTAACCTGACCAAAATAATTATCAACCACTTTGACTCTTTTGTTCAGAACTACATTGGCTTAAGGCTCTTAAAATAGGAGCTATGTAGGTAGCACTCAGTCTTCTGGGGTTAACTCGGCCATTCACCCGTACGTCTCCCTAATGACATCGGCCATTCATTTGTTCATCTACTTGATGGACCAACCATATCACCTTTAACCATGACCAAACAACCTAGTCCAAAATCATGTCCAAACAATCAACCTTGACACTGCATGAGTTACCTAAACTTCTCATGGGGCACATTAGAGATCACATACATCTCCCTGACCACACCAAACAACACTTGAGATCACTTATATCTCAGTGCGACCCGACCTCAGACCATGACCACTTACAAGACAACTTTGCCTTGGTTGTTTTGATTGCATATATGCTACCTCATGAACAGTTAGCAAATTGTCTGCAACCCACATTACGACCCTCACAAGTATCGGATCGCGCTCCAGTTGATCCCCACTACTTGTGACATTTTCATGTTTTCCAGGAGCACTTCTTAAGCCTAGGATACTTGGAACATGATGACCATTGGAGCTATAGCTTGGATCGAATAACCCAATCAGCATGACTAAAATTTGGGGCCTGGTTACTTTAATTTTAGCACTCCTCGACCTTACCTGCGACAATTTGGCCTACCTATCACATGAAGTGGTATACGCGCAATCTCAACTATTGTCGCGTTCATACTTCAACTTCACCATATCCATCCACTGCCTATCAAATCAGCACCTAGCTTTAGGTTACCTTCCCTTGACTCCCACTTTGAGGGGGAATGCCTCATCACCACACCTGGGGCAACCCACTCTTATTTTTGTCTTACAGTTTGTCAGAACAACTAATAGGACAAAAAAGACCATATCCCTTACCTAGGGCAACAACTCCTATTTTTGTCTTGCAATTCATCAAGAATAACCAACAAGACAAAAAGGGGAAAATGTAGACACCTACATTGTGTCTACCCCTTGGTCTCCTTCTAAACCCTTACACACTTCATTAATTTAAAATAAACCACTTATTTTAGATTAATGACATCACCCTCGACACCTCACCGTGGACACCTCACCTTGGAAACCTTGCCCTAAGACCATTTCCTACCCTATGACTCACCTTAAGACTAAGTCATCCTAATCATAACTAACTAAGACTTATTCTCACCCCCTATTTATTCACTAACCAACTCTCATGCGTATTTAGCCTAACCTTTGATAATTCTCCGATGGACTATGCACTTGGCAGATGGAGAACAGGCTATTAAGCCCTTTTACCAGTTCTCTACCCACTGACGTTGATCAACTATCGGTCGATGTTGGAGCGATCACCGACATCAGTTACATAAACTGACATCTAACACTGAGTGAATGGCCTTAGCTCTTATCAATCAGTTTTGAGACTCTCTTACGGGCTCTTGGATGCTAGAAATCACTCTGGGACTCTTTCAATCATTCTTCTCTAGCCTTCAGACTCTTGGACATCGATGGCACTCTAAGACCAGGCATCAGACTTTAACCAATGCTCTCCAAGCTTCAAAAACTCTACACCAGTCACTCCAGATTGGACTAAAGCATTGCATGGGGTGGACATCAGCCACAACAGGAACAAGCATTCAACACCTTGGTTCTTCATCTCACCAGAGCTAAGTATTTCTTATTTCCTTTCATTTCAATAATTTAGAAAGCATTAGTAATTAGTTTCTATTTACTATTTCTAAATACTATCAACCAGACCAGACCTGACCTTCAACCAGACCTGGCTTTCTCCCTAGAGAGATTGAAAATCCTTCCTCTCACCTTTACCCTTTTTTGACAACCTAGCCTCTACCTTTGTCCTTCTATAGACCTTATTCATCTCCCTGTAACCCTACACAGACCTTTTAGACCCATAGAATCCCTCTGTCGACCACGAACATAAACCTGAGACCCATCCAAGGACTATTGCCCCTATCGATGTCGGCATCCTAACCATCATCGGCAACATTAACCAACCAATGCTGGCAGAACTACCGACATCAGTGACTGTGGGAGACTTACAGCAGAATATAGGTATGTGTTATCTATTTCTCTTTCTTTAAGTCTTTCATTATTTCTCTTTATCTGACATTCTTTTTATCAACTAGTGGACTGTCATCCCCTAAGGTAGATTTTACGCTTCCAGGACCGAGCATTTGCTTGGAAATCCACCATATATATATCTATCATTTTTCTGTGTTTAAGTCTCTTTCTTCTATAGGTGTCTTCCTCCACAGCCAAAGAAGAGCTCCTACAATGTCTGGATACGGTGCGCAACTTCATTCGGGTATCATCTAACCCCTGACCATTATCTTTAGTTTCTTATTTCTTCTGAATATAAATAGCAAAAATGAGTAGAAACACTTTGGTAATATTTTGATATAATTCAAGGCATTCTTCTAAATGATGCTCATTCTTATAAAAGGTGTAAGTTGGGTAAACTAGGTAATCACACTGGTAGTTATCTAGAGATACACACTTATAATAGGTCCTAGGTGGAAAATAAACACCCCCACACCAATTTCATGTCTCCAACCCCATAAATATTGACCTCCACTAGCCTCCTAATTATTAACAACATACGTTTGGCAAGTTCCTCTTATGCATGCTTCATGAATCTCATTAATGACTTGGTAATCATTAGTATCATGTGTGTATGTATTACATATTTTATAGTTTAATGAAACTTTAGCCTAGATAGTATGTTGGAGGAAAGGATAACCTCTTACATCAAGATCCTCTTTGTATATCTCAAAATATTGTTTTTTTATGGCATGAACATTCTTCTTTGGGTAATTATTCTTGTTATGGCCCTCCAATTCACAGTCAACACACTGTAGGCCACTGTGTGTGTCATGAGAATTATTGGTCATTATCTTCTCTAACTAAGAATCCATAGTATAAATTTTATCCTCCATAAATGGGTTGATCCATGTATCTATACTTCCCCTATATTCGATGTGAAGATTATATTTTAGTTCCTTGCACAGGTTAGTAAAGGTATTTCAGGATAGAGCTCAACAAAAAGGAAGTAACATCCCTCCCACAAACCATTGATCATGTTGTGTTGGTTTAATCTCAAATTATATTTTTAAAATAAGAATTTTGAAATGTACAACATAATCATGCACACTCTTAATGATTTCTTGTTTGATATCCTTTAGGGCAATGATAATCTGTTGCTCAAACTTTAGAATGTAAAACTCTTGGAGAAAAGTATTTTTCAATAATTCATAGTTCATAAAAAATTATTGTGGGTCAAATTTGTAATACCATTTATGCATGTGATCCAATAATTTATTGAAAAATTGAGTAGCCTTTCATTTTGAAAAATTGATACCCCACTCTCACCAAATGAGTTCACACTTATGAATGTGTTCTGCTATATTTTTGACACCTTGATATTTAGGGAGATGAAGTGTCATATTGTAATATAAATAGGTGTACTTGATGGTTGTAGTGGACCCTATTATGGTGATCCGCTAATCCCTCTTAAACCTTGTGGTAGAGGTATGCTAGCAACTCCAGTGTCACTATATGATCCTCCTTTCAAGAACCACCACTTATACTTCCTCCCACACCTCCTATAACAATAGGTGAAATAGAAATAATGGGCACTAAGGAATCTTGATTTGATATGAATTGGCTTATAGTTTTCCCAATAATTATATTAGGTCTACTTGGCATTCCAAGTTGAGCCATAGGTCATACTTTCAATGAAAAAGTAAATATCAAAGTTAAATTGTTATGTTGAACTTGTACTCCCAAATATTCATTTATTGGCTCAACTTTAAATTATTTAGATTCCCCACTATCAGTATCCCAATTTCTTAAAATAATTTTGTGAAACTCAAATACATGAGCATACATTATGGTGGGGGCATTGGGTCTATTTGGATTGGGTTTCACTATTAATGCTTATCATGCTTAATCTATTTGTACCTACACTATTGAAGGGTGTATAACTATGGTCTAGGGGTACTCATTATGCCTTTTCACTCTTCTATGAATTCCCATAGCACTTCCAATATCCTCTTATTGACCCCTGGACTCATTACCTCTCATAGCCTTGTGCCTAGCCTCATCATACTTTCACTTTCATAGTTCCCATTACACAACTTCCATGTTGAACTCCCAATCTCATACCAATGTATACCCCTCCATTTCCCCACTATTTTTACTACTTTTACATGAGAGATTTTAACCATCTATAGGAAATTTCTCAAGCCTATAATCAACCATAAGTTTTCTTAATCTGTAAAGTAAATTGTTTGATACACCTTCTATGTGGTTCTCTTAGGAAGTTGAATTTTGCTTCTTCTAGGCAATAATATTTAGAGACTACATATTTTAAAATATAAATTTTATGAATTCTTTTCCACCAGATGTCTATTACTCATGTCCAAGTAATTTCCAACTTGGCCAAGGTCATCTGATGTTCTACTAACTAAGAGGCCTTCCACCCATAATTTCTTGAATATTTTATCACATATGCCAAAAGCCAAAGATGTAATTACATGAGTAATTCTACAGATAATATTTCATACATATAATTATATAGATGTTTCTCTACCCATGTACATGAAAAAACTATTGGTTCAAGATACAGGAGTGAAAAAGTTTCTTCTATTGTACCAATCCAGCACTTGATATTCTCCAAATAAAATTGCTTTATCATTTTTATACCATTGTTGGGTACCAACAACAAAACCAAAATGTTGGGTTCTTTTCAATTAGTTTATCCTGACTTATCCCAATCACATGCCTAAATAGAATAAGTAGACCAATGGCTAGTGTGTTGGCATATCACATGAGAAATGTTCTCATGCACTCACCCAAAGCACATAGCTTAAGACTAGTTCTCATTGGTTTTGTCATGTGGTGGTGTATGTATTGAGATCTCTATACTAGGTTGCTTGAACATGCACATAATTTTAACCATAAACATCATAATATATCTTAATATTAACAATTCACTTAGTCCACACTTAAGCTAGTCATCACAGAATAATATAGGTGAAAATTAAGAAAAAGAGTAGTAATACCATTTATTTCATAATAAGATTACAAAATTTATTTTAGTAGCATAAGTTTTTTATCTCATTACATATCAAAAATCACCATACACAGGTCATGACACATATCAAGATCATGACTAAGCTCAAGATTTCAATTACAAGATCATAATTACAAAATTACCTCCCTAAGTATAACTAGGGGGTATTTATACATGGTTTTACCCTTACCATTTTTTTATAGTATTAATATGAAACTGACAACTTTTCAATGACTAGTTCCCCCTATATACACTCTCTATGCTATATATTCATTTTCTTGCTCATATCTTCTTATAAATTGGTGCTAGATTCATGCTTGATTATTTTCCTCTGATGCTCACACAAAACACTTCCTAACCATCTCTACTTTCTACACCCTTATCAAAGTCATACTTTATTATCCAATTCTTGCATCCTTAGTTCATCTATGTTTTCTACATGCTTGTTCCTAGTCACTTACTTTTCTCAAGCCAAGGCTTTCTCCATCATGTATCTTATATGCCTTGGTTCACTTTTGTACCTCTATCTTATGTGTGATCTTCAAAAATTAATTAGAATAAATCAATACAAAATTTGGGGTCCAAAAATACATGACACAACCTAAAGGATTTCCAATAAATAGACAAGAGCACAAGATCTACAAACTAGAAAAATCATTATATGGTTTGAAACAAGCCCCTCGAGCATGGTACAATAGACTAGTTTAGCACCTCATGAACATGAACTTCAAACATTTTGAGTTTGAATATGTAACTCTTTTCATCAAAATAGTTGACAAAATAATTGTATTTATGGTGGTGTATGTTAATTATTTTATCATCACAATGAATAATGAATGATACACTTCAAAGTGAAAATCAAGGTTGATGAAAAGTTTTGAAATGACTGATTCAAGTTACCTTCATTACTACTTGGGTATTGAAGTAATTCAAAAACAAAGTTTTTATTCATCACTCAATAGATGTACATTGGTGACATTATGAGTAAGTTTGAAATGGAAAATTGTAAAACTCTCAATATGCCCATGGAGTAGACTCTCAAATAAACATCTGAAGATTTAATAGATTTGGTTAATGCCACTAAATATAGACAACTCATTAAAAATCTAATTTATGTGACTTTAACTTGAATATAAATATCATTTTCAACATGTGTCCTCTAAACATTCATGCAATAACCCAAGTACATTCATTGGTTAACATCAAAAAAGGTCCTAAGATAACTCAAAGGAACACAAAATTTTGGCCTCAAATACTTTAGGGCAAGAGACTTCAAACTAGTTGGGTACTCAAATTATGACTATGATGGTTACCATGAAGATGGAAAGTCCACCTTAGGTTTTCTAATAAATTTGGGAATAATATTTTTCAATTATAGATTGAATAAATAATCAATTCCAATAATTTATTCAGTAGAAGTAGAATATATAGTTGCTTCAGAGGCAACTAGAAAGATCTTGTGGCTTAGAAGGGTTCTTTTAGATTTGCAAGTACAATAGGTTTCATCAACACCTCTCATGGTTGATAATGTTTATGTAATCCAAATGACAAATAATCTAGTCTTTCATGACTAAACCAATCATACCAATATCAATTTTCATCTAATTTAACACTATGTAAAAGATGGTAGTGCCAAGTTGTAACATTGTCGATAGTAGAGCAACCAATAGACAACCTAAAAAAAGCACTTAGATGATTAAAAAATGAAAAGTTTATAGGAATTCTTGGTCTAACAAAGACCCCTAAAATTAATGGGGGATGTAATAATATTTTATATAGTTGTTATTAATCCTAGGTGTCTAACATAGGTGTCTTATTTTTATCTTGTTTAATAATTTCTCCATTCCTATAGGAATAGGAAGAGTCACATTGGGAATGTGAAATGAACAGTCATTTGGGATTTTATATTATAATGTTTACTCTCATTCAAACTTGAATTATAAAATAGAATTTCATTGTCATTCCATCAATAATGTTTCTGGCTTGTCAAAGACTAAAACTGGCAAAGGACATAATCATCCAACTTGGGACAGGATCAACTACCATTATTTTCTTGAGTTGATCAATCTTTTCCTTTATCAAAAATCATGAACTCAAGTCACTATCATTTATGACAACTTAAATTAGGTCTATGTATAGATATTTTACCTTCAAATGTGTGTGGAATACCTACAAATTAATTATTCAAAGTTGAAACACTAATAAGGCTTATAACGGTTGAAAACCTACAAATAAGAAAGGGGTGGAGTGTAATGGGTTTAGATGAACCCCATCACCATCATTATGACTAAAAAATATAAACATATCTAATACTCTGAAGAGGTAAATCAAGTCCATGTAGTTATTCCACTTAGAGTGCTTTGTTTAATTGTGCTCCTTTGACTATATTAATGTACCTAAAGATGTGTTGAGTACTTGATCATGTTTTGCTTTGGCTTGAATAAAATAGGCTTTGGACTTGGATAAGTACTACTTCAAATTATTAATAATAAAAATAGATAAGAAAAGAGAAACTTTATTCACTGTATAATAGTGTAATTTTGCCTATATATTAAAATTTCTAAGTGGTAGAATAAGTGATTTAAGTGTGCCTTTATAGCAATCCAAAAGTAGAAAACCTCATGATTCCTATCCTAAAAGTATGGACCAAACTATAAGAGAGCATCCAAATTTTAAAATTGATCATTAAAATGGATAAGGATAAGAACATCCCATAGGTGATAGGAATGTCTGCCACTATTGTCCCCTACTTGACATTTTTGTCCTTAAGGGAAACTTGTAACTTTTGTGTCCAGGAGTGTCCATATAGATGATTATAAGTGTTTTTACCAATTATAACATTTCTTAAGGCATTTTATAATAATTTAGAAAATAAATATGTCAATATATGTGCTTAGGATGGAGTGAGGTGGTGAAAAAGATCTAGATTAAGTGCTCAAGTCAATTAAATTGAAAGTAGGCCAAAATGACATGATCACATATTCATGATCAAATTTGAGTGAAAATATGAGAAAATGACTAAGCTAAGTCTAAATAACATTTGGAGAGTCAAGTCATAGGTTTTCAAGTGTTGAAATCCATACATAGGATTACACTACATATTCATATTACACAAGATTACACACAATCAACTAGGTGGGAGAATACATTCAGTTTGACTTCCCTCTTTATAATATTAAATATGTAGGAAACACTTAGTCGTAGTTGGGTGGCTAAGGTTAGCTTAACCCTTCCCTTTCACCCTTTGTCATGGTTTCATAGTTGTCCTACAATGCACAACTAGGGTTTGAAGCAAAGAGAAGGTAAACAAACATATTCATGCAAATTTACAGATAGCGTAATATATAGGCATCCTCATCAGGCATAAACATAGTGGATGACATAGCCAAATATTAACAAAATTACCATGGATAGTTCCACAATGCATCAGATAGGGTTGCACTACTCATATTTCCATGAAGCATTGACCTTCCACAGGTGCATGAAAACTCTCTATTTCCATATCCAAGCATTCATAGGCCCATTTTAGATGTTGTTGAAAACTGTATTCCTCTATAGACCTAAAAAAAATTAATCAAACTAATTACAACATTCCTTTATTTTTTTTATAGAAATGTCAAGTTACTATATTTAGTTAGTTAAACTTAATATTTTTTAGTAGTGATATATCTTAAGCAATCTAATTTATTCAATAGTTTGATGCATATCACATAAATACTATAAGTAATAAAACATATCAATTAACCTAGTCTTTATATTTACTATAATAAACCATAGTCTCCTTGCAATTTCCTTCCATTTTCCTATGGCTTCAAAAAATTAATTGAGGGAAAAGACTTTTGACTATATATATGAACCAGATGTGAGGGTTTTGATAGGTCCACCAATCTGTTACAATTTTCTTGAAGATATTCAACATAACTCAACAACAATAGACAAGACAAATAAGCTCAAACAATGAAACAATAACTAAAAAAACTATCTCCAAATATAAACTAACTTGTCACTAAAATAAAAGTTACAAACTTGAGTTAACATGAGTCTAAGGAAACAAGACCATCCTGAAACAACCATCAACTTAAACCACACAATTTCAAAAACAAAATCATTGTCTAACTCAACTAACAAAGCCTAGCCTATAATACATATCTTAACATCAATTAAAGCAACAAGCATGAATACATGGTTTTAACTAGATCCCCAAACTTGAAACAAAGCCTTTAAGACAAAACCTTAAAGCCCATAACAACATCAACAAGAATCAAGTTCTACTTTTAATAATTAAAAAAACAATCAAATAAACATCAACCTAACCCCTGTTGGGAAATAAGAACTTCAAGCAAATTTTTCCCATGTTTTTGCCTCAATAGAGGCATTGTCCTACTTAGTCACATCACAAGGAACCTCATCCCTAATCTAGCATAAAACACTATCAAGCTCATTGAGTGACAAGACTTGGAACATTGTATTTAATTTATGATTTATTTTAAACCTAATCTCTAATTTTTTCTCTTTGATAATTAATCATAATGGAAGAAACAATCAATGTTACTATTAGTTTTGATGAACTTGATAAAAAAATCAACTACAAATCTTCATAATAATACACACTTGCATGATGCATCATTACACATAACTATAGATTAAATTAAAAATAATGTTAAGGTTGCCACATCTAAGGAATAACAGCATGAGATCTTAATATATATTAATACACCTTTTATAGGTATTGATTCTATAATAACCTATGTTGAGAATACTACTACTAAACTTGATCTCATGTATACACCTTTTTCTACACATGTGATGTCCACTAATGGTAAGGGGGAAACACACAATTTTTCTTAGATTACTATGTTACCCCCATATAACATACTTTCATACCTTGTAAGGTTACCACTCATGTCACATCATCTAATACTACATATTTTTTTACGCCTAATGTTCAACCATTAGTACAAATAGTTGTTATAATTCATTATAAGGTTACACAATTACAATAAAACTCCTATAGAGTAGGCCATACTATTGATTTTTATGTGTTATTACACAATCAATTAGCTCTTCAGATTTCAACCTATCCTTTACCAACAAATTTTGTGTCTCTGAAGATTACATTGTATGATGGTAAGGGTGATCCAAAAAAATATCTCTTAGCCTTACATGTATCATGTTTGGAGTATGCATCCAATGTTAAGTTATCAACCAAGTTGTTTCCATATAGTCTTAAGGATTACACCATGCATTGGTTTTATGATCTCTCTTCTAATCAATTTGTGCCTTCAACTATTTTCCTGATTAATTTCTAGCACACTTTTTAATCAAAATTAGTGAAAAGTTGTCTTCTACTCATATTAAAAAAATCAAACAAGGGTTGAATAAACCTATCATTGGTTATGTGCTTCATTACAATACTATGCTCTTTAAGATGACAAGTTAAATGGCAAATAAGGAATTATAAGATATATTTAAGAAAAGCTTACTTATTTTTCTACATGAGTCTCATGTGTTTAAGAAGTTTCATCATTTGATGACCTATGTCACATAGTTAAGGATCAAAAAGTTAAACTTATTTCAGTGAATAAGTTAAAATATGGGTCCAAACCTCCAACCAATCATAATTCAAAGTTTCTAATTAAACCCAATTTTAAATCAAAAGATAAAAATGATGATAAAATAATAGTTAATGTGATTTCATAACCATATAATCAATTTACCCTCAGCTCTTGTAAGGAAGAAATTTGCACATTTACCATAACCTCCTCACAAGGTATTACAAAAGTTTCTTGAGTGTAATCTTATATCTCTCCCTCCCCAAAAAGAAGATGATATGAGTAGGCCTTGAGATAATGGATTTGACAATAATGTATATTGTGATTATCAACAAAGTAAAGGCCATTCAACAAATAGATGCATCAATTTATGATATAATATACATCATTTGATAAATAAAACCACAATTGATCTTAATATATCTACAAAAGAGGCATGGATATAACCTAATGGGAATGATAAGTTGAATATATTTAACTATCCTTTTCTTAATCATGCGGCATAAGAGACTACTTCTCAACCTCATGTGCATATTACTTATAATGCATATCCTCCTCTAGCTTATTATACTTCTAGAACTAAGGAAGAACATCCTCTATGGGATTATTGGGACACTTCAATCTTGTACACTTGGAAAATACGTATCATGGATATATTTTTTATCATCAAATTGTGCACCCTAGGACATTCTGTGAAATTCCTTCAATTTGATGCAACACTAAATCATCCCTCAAGTTTGTGGGTACTTATAAAAGAGATGAGTCTCTATGATTGAAAAGGGCTAGCTCCCTAAATTCTTCTCTAAGTGTCTATCACCTAATCTAATGCTTATTCATGAAAAGAGTCAAGAGTTTGCATAAAACAAAAAACTATGCTAAAGAGGTAATCCACCAAGAATTTATCCTAGCAACTATCACACTCCTACTAAATAATAATGCTTTCCAAGACTAATTCCATGCATTGAAAGATACTAACATAGTGTTTCAATGTGAAGGTAACATGCTTGAGACAATCAAAGAGATAATCAACCTAAGGGATAGATTGCACACCATAGATATAATTGCATAATTAAAAGAGAGTTTAATGCATTTAACACACTTCACATGACCTCTTAACATTAGAACTTTTGTTCAAACATGAAGGGTAAAGGGAGTAAGGATGATGCTATCACTTGGCTCCACTATACATCACTCACATACTCAGACAGAAGTTCACAACTCAAAATTGGTCTTGTATTCAATGTTCAAAATCAAGGTGCAATGTCATTTTAGTATGGCTTCACCATACCAAAAATTTGGTCCCCTGCAATGGCCAAAATGGCTCAATTTATAGAACTTTGGGGAAGAGAGAGAGAAGAGAAGCTAAAGAGGCACAAGGACATGTGTCCACATGTGAGAATTAGTTATAGATACATGAGAGAGATGGATGGGGTGAGCCATGTCATGCTAGGAGGTTTACTTATCCAAAAAAAGTCATGAGAATGGTGGCAAATGGCATAAAACCTTCTGGAGTGGCACAGGAAACTACTTCTATCAAAGATCATCCATGAGTGTTCAAAACAAAAAATAGAGAAGCTAATATATAACACTATTGAGGGGGGATGAAACTCATGATGACAGTTAGAAAATGTTCTTTCTAACTACTAGTTATCCTTCAAACACCTATAGTTGTCAATTTCATGAAAGCAATGACTCAAACCATCAACCTATCTATTTTTCTTACTTTGTCTACACCAGATGCTCAGGATTCAACCATTTGTTACCTCCATGTCTGCTCTCATGTTCTCACCAAGTCTTTTGAATAGCAATGACTATTCTCTGTAATTTAAAATTAACTTCCTATGGCTATCATCCTTTGTTTGAATCCCAATGGCTATCTTCAAATAATCTTCCCGAACATTTCCTTCAACTTTTTTGTTTGATCCTCTTCGTTGCAGAGGGATACCCTTTAGAAAAACTATGGAAGACACTTTCCAAAAAAATTACCCTTTAAAACTTTGTTTCAAGCACTTTCTCTACAATAATTCCTTTGGAAAAGTTGCAAGTATCCTTCAGCTTTTTTGAAATGATCTTTTCTTTGTACTTTTTGTCTCTTACCCTTTTTTTTGAAAGAATTCATTACTTCTATTTAGCCCTTCATAATTTGTGAAATGGACCATCTGAAAAGGACACTTGCCCAAAAAATAGCCTTCAAACATTTGTAGAGGACCATTTTAGTTACAAGGTACCCTTTAGAAAAGTTACAAAGTACCCTTCAAATAATTTTATTTGGTCTATTTTCCTCTTAAATAACCCTTCATGCTTTTTGAAATGTACCCTTTGGAAAAATTGAAATTCCCTTTGATAAAATTGAAATGATCTCTTCAGAAAATATGAAATGATCCCTTCAAAAAAGTTGTAAAGTACCCTTCATCTTTGAAAGGATATCTTTCAAAAAAATGCATAGGGTAACTTTTTGGAGACTGATCCTTTGAGAAAGTTGAAAACAAAAAGTCTAAAAGAAATACACTTAAGTAAAAATGCTTCAAATAAAAAGTCTGAAAGAATTTGGCAAAGGCTTAAAACAAAAAATCCAAAGGAATTTAACACAGGCTTAACAAAGACCAAAATTAAATTTCTGAAAGGAAAAGACTTGCATTTGTTATGGGCTTTGTCCAATAACATTTCTTTCAAATAAAAGCTAAGTACTGAACTTGGCCAAATTTGAAAGGTGCAAACTTGAGGGTGGAATTTGACCAACATTCTTGGCGATTCCTAGGTATGGCATGCCTGCTATGCCTAAGACTAGTTTCTTAAATCCTTCCATTGGGCATGGAGTCACATAAATGAGCACTCAAATTGTCATGAATATACCTTTGATTGACCATAAGACAATTGACATTATACATGACACACACAAAATAAAAGGAAGGAAAAAAATCTCTACTACAAAGCACTTAGGGAACACAACAACAAATTGAAACAAAACTAGACTAAACACACACACCTATACTACTATTTACAAGATCAACCTGTAAAGACTAATAGTATAACTTTATATGTATCCCATTCATAGGGATAGGCAATTATTCTCCATTCATCTTTGTCAGTTGAAAGGAGTTACTTTGCTTGCAATTTCTAATGATGTAAAGGCCACTCCAAAAAGCATCAAACTTTGTATGTTTACCTAGTTTTACTCTATCCTCATCCCATTTTAGAACCAAGTCACCTTTCTTGAAAACTCTTGTACTTTCTCTTTTGTCAAAGGATTTTTTCATGAGTTCTTGGTGGTGTTTCGTGGTCTTATGTGCATTATATCTTGCTTCTTACAGTTGCATTAGTTCTATCAATCTGACTTCCATAGGAGTATTTTCAAGCAGTTCTAGTTGATGTGCAAGTCTTAGAGTAGGGAGCTCTTGAGAGATGGACAACCTAGCTTCTCTCCCATAAACAAGAATAAAAGGAGATTTACCAATTGATCTCTTATGAGTAATCCTATCAGCCCATAAGGAAGTCTTCAACTTAGTGTGTCATGCTCTTTGATTATCCTCCAATGTCCTCTTGATGATCTTAATGAGATTCTTATTAGCAGACTCAGCCAATCCATTACCTTGAGGGTAATATTTGGATGAGGTACTCAAGTAAAATCCATTCCTATTTTCCCACTTAAAATTTTTAGCACCTATGAAAGCAAGTGCATTATCAAAAATGATAGTATAGGGGACCCCAAATCTTGTTGTGATACTCTCATAAAACTCCAAGACTACATTTTCATTTGCCTCTTTCAATGCAATAGCCTCTACCCACCTTTTGAAGTAATCAGTAGTAATAAATATCCATTTGTGTCCAGCACTTGATGAAGGGTTGATCATACCAATGAAATCAAGGCCCCATTGCATGAAAAGCTAGTCCACCTAGACAAGATTCAATATAAGGGCTAAAAGTTTCTATTTGCCTAAAAATAAGGCACATTGAGGACACCTCCTAACCTAAGAGTATAAATCCTTGAAAAGGCTATGCCAATAATACCCTACCCTCATTATCTTTGTAGCTATTGTTTTTGGGGAGAAATGACCTCCATCTACACCATTGTGAAACATTTCTATCAAGATGCCAAACTCGTCATTGTCAACACACCTTAGTATTACACCATTCACATCCTTCCAAAAGATAATACTATCTACAAGACAATAAAAAATGTTTTTCAATCTAAAATACCTTCTTTGTGACTTATTCAAACCATTAGGATAATCACCATTTTGGAGGAAATCAATGATGTCGTGTGTCCAACTATTGGTATGTGACTAGCTGGTTGGGGATGAGCTTGATTGACCAAGACTTCTTCCCTTGACCTTGAAAATATGAAGCTATATGTTCACATATCCCCTTTCCTCTTACCAATTTTGTTACCTTGATATCAACATCATACTCCATTACCTTTGTGATCCACCTAGCTCTATTCTCATTGAGGTCTTTTCTTAGGAGGAACTCTTTGGTTCTAGATAGAGAGACCATAACATGTATCTTGTTATTTAAAACCATGTGCCTAAAAAAATTCAAGCCTCTTATCACAGATAGAGCCTATTTCTCAACAAATGTGTACTTGACTTCATAATCCTCCAATCCTTGACTAAATAATGTAATGGGTTGTTCAATTTCCTCATCATTCTTTTGCATAAACATAGTTAAGATTGTGTCAAGGTTAGCAAAAGTGTAGAGTATGAAATTCTTGGAAAATTTTGGGTTCAAGAGAGTAGGAGATTGGGCAATTTCTTGTTTGATTACCTCAAAACTATTTCTACCTTCCTTTGTCTAAGCAAAAGCTGGGATCTTCTTGAGCATGGGTGTGATAGGCTTCACCAAAGTAGAAAATCTTGGAATAAACCTTATTATAAAGTTGATATTGCCTAAGAAACTTTGCAAACCTTTCTTGTGTAGAGGTAAAGACAAGCCTAGAATGGATTCAATCCTTTCAAGATCAATAGATAGGCCTTCTTTTAACACAATGTGACCCAATAATTTAACTTCATAAATAACAAAGATACATTTTTTTGGATTAAGAGAAACTCTAAACTCTCTACACTTGTCAAAGACTTGCCTTAGATGTTTCATGTGGTCATTATCATCCTTGGAAAAAATAGTTATATCATCAAGGTATACAAGCAAAAACTAATTAATCAAACCTTTTAAGGCCATGTCTATTACTCTTTGGAAGGTAGCACCAGCATTAGACAAACCAAAAGGCATCTTTCTATATGCAAATGTTCCCTATTTTGTGGTGAATGATATCTTGAACTAATCCTCCTCATTTACCAATATTTGGTTATAACTAAATAGACATCAAGTTGTGAAAAGTATTGAGAAACTGAAACCACTTGAAAAATTTGCTCCATGGAAGGTAGTGGATAATAGTCTTTAAATGAAACTCTATTTAGATCCCTAAATTCCACACAAATTCTGATCTCTCCACTCTTCTTTCAAATAGGTACAAGGTTAGCTTCCCAAGTTTAGTGTTTGATAGAAAAAATAATCCTAGACTCAGTCAATTTGGTGAGCTCTTTTTTCATTAGTTCCTCTATCTTGGGATTGATAGGCCTTTGCTTTTGCCTAGCTGGTTTAGCTCCAGGTTCTAACTCAATGGTGTGATGAGCTCGACCTAGATCAAACCCTTTTAAATCCTTGTATTCCCAAGCAAAAATATCATGAAATTATTTACACAATTCAATGAAGACTTGCTTTTCAAAAAGAGAACATATCTTACCAATTTTTAGATGTTTGTCTATAAACATCAAGATCCTTTCATAGTTCTCTTCCTTTGTAGACATGCTTACCCTTTCCTTCCTTCTTTGATCATCTTCATTGAACACACTCTCCAAAGTAACCAGCCCCTTTGTTATCTTGTTTGTCTTCATCTGGATAACTTGTTCTCCATATTGATTGTGAAGCTTCTTTTGATTCTTTGAAGAAAATTCTACTTCATTTTGAATGAAGTGTATAATGTGTTTATCACTCTCAAAAACTTTCCAAGACACTTCATTATCTAGAATAATAGGTCTCATAATGATTTTGTTGTGATATTTTTCCTTCTCTTTACTTACATCAACAACTATATCAAAGTGTGATCCTATCACAGCCAACCTGTCAACATGTTCATTTGAGTCTCTTGGTATAGGTTAAATATTGAAAGCATAAAATTCCTCAATTAGATCCCACAACCTATGCCTATAGGACTTAAGCAAAGGGTTCTTGGTTGTAGCTTGGTTTTTTACTTGATATATAATCAATTCACTGTCTCCATATACCTTCAAGTTCTTGATTCCCTTTCTCTTTGCCCATTGGAGGCCATGAACCAAGCCTTCATATTCTACCACATTTAAAGTAAAACTAAAATGGAATCTATATGAAGAATAATACTGGTTCTTTAAAGGAGAAACCAATATGACACCAGATCTTACCCCTACCATGCTTTTAGAGCCATTAAAAAACATTTCCCATATCCCTTCAAGTTCATGATTCTCATTAGTGAGCAATGGTATAGGAATGTTCTCCTCATACATAAAATATACTCCTAATTCAGTTTCTTCTATGAATGCATAGGGGTCATGCTCATAAGTTTTAGCACCATACTCATCAAGAAAGAGGTCAGAAATACCTTCAAGGGGAAAGGATGTTTCACCACTAATGGCACCTTCTTCTTGCTCACTAATGGCACATTGAACTTGTCTCCACATATGGTTCAATGTGGAACCTTTCTAAGGGTTATGTTCTTATAGTTACTTTATCTCTGTATCTTGTTCTTAAAGCTAGAAAAGACCAATCAGCTTCAAGGTACCCTCCAATCTTAGCCATGAAGTCTCTTGACAAGCAAATAGAAAAATGAGCTGGAAGATCAACCACCACAATGTCTTATAGGATGGGGAAACATGGACAATCATGCAAGAAAACTTTCAAACATTTAACCAACTCCATAGTCTTGGTTGGAGTTCCATCAAGTTACAATACACCCTTGCTATGAGGCTCATATTTCAGTCCCAACTTATCAGCAATCACTTTAGGCATAACTGTGGTACTGGCCCCACTTTCCATAATGTAGTTGTGAACCAATTTGTCTCCCATAATGAGCATGAGGTAGAAAGGTAGAGGATTTTTATATTTGGTGTAGGGCTCTAAAACATGATTTGGTGTATTGGTAAGGGCCACATCATGGTACTTGAGAGCTTGAGGAGCTACATTGATATTAGCAAGCTGTTCTTCTAGGATTTTCTTTTGACCAGGCATATGTAATACTTCCCAAAGAGAAATGCTTGTCTTGGTATTCTTCAAAGAATCAATAATGTTTAGAGTGGAATAATTCACCTCATCTTACATTATTAAAATTAATGAGGGAGCTTGAACTTATTATACTGGAGGTTTGGTAGCCTTGCTCACATTCTAACTTTGAGGAGTAGTGTGACTAGTAGGATCTATTATATTGGTACTTGCACTTTGTGGCCTTGGAGAGGTACTACTTGGAATCACTTGTGTTTCTATAGTATCTCCTAAATCCCTCTTTTTATCCCTTGTGTTAGATGCAACTAATGTATTTTTATTCAACACATAATTATCTTCTACTTGGAAATTCATAAAACTAGTACTTTGACTACTACCTTCTCCTTGAACATCTCTTTGCATGAGATGTGTTTCTTCTAGTGTAACATAAAGAGTAGCTCCTTTTTGAGCTACCAAATATTGATTACCTTCTCCACCATTATGCATAAACTGACCTTGAGATTTCCCCCAATGATACAAATGTTCCTCTCCTTGAACTAGATTGGTGTGGACTACAACAACAACCTTTATGGATGGAATGGAATTAGCATTATAGGCATTGGGCTACCTATTGAAAAAAAAATTGACCTTATCCTCTTCCTTGGTTAGTGTATTGGGGTGGAGGTCTATAGCCTTGTTGAGGATAATATTAAGGATTAGGTGGAGCACTTCCATACATTTGTACATGCTTGAGCTAGGCTTGCAAAGACTAAATCATCTCATCCTTATCTATAGCATCATCTACCTTATTGGGAGTGGTTTTAGTTTTAACATTGGTATTGGGAACTTGTGTTATGCTTGGTGCTTCAACTAAATTATCAGACAACAAAGGCATGGAGACTCTTGGAGGTAATTTCCTAGCTTGTATTAAACTATTCTTAGCTTTAATGGCTATCTCATATGCCTTGAATAATGTAAATCCTCCCATTGATTTCAACATTACTGCTACATCAATTCCAATAGCCTTAAGATAGGTGTGGAATGTAAAGCTTAGAGAAGGCCTCATAATAAGTAGTAGCCTATGCCATGTTCTTTGAAATCTCTCATTGAAATCTCCCATAGATTCATTAGGACCTCTCTTTATCACATTCATCTGGTGAATTAGTGAAGTATGGTCACTCTTATTTTCAAACCTATTTACCAACAACTCTCCAAATCCATCCAAATTAGTAGTATAACCACCTTCTAATGTCCTATACCAAGTAAGTGTCTTCCACTTTAGAGACATGGTGAGTAGTCTAATAGCTATGTTAGCTTGGGTGATATTGTGGAAATTGTAAAAATTTGAAATATCCCTAATATGTTCATATGTGGTAATAGGACCCTCTCCATTGAAATTGGGGAGACTTTTGGTAGCATTAGGAGGAAGAGGATCATAAGCAAGAAGGTTAATTGGATTTTGGGTGTTGAAGGCTGGGAAAGGATGTCTTCTAATCATTTATTCTTCCTCTTGATCTAATAATTCTTCAACCTCCTCTTCTTCCTCTTCAAAACCTTCTTGTTTAGGATCCCTAAAGGTTAGGAATGGTTCAAGGTGTTATTCTTCAAGAGGATTTTCAAGTAGAGGGACTTGATTAAAGGCTCTACTAGAATATGATCTAGTGAAGACCATGAAGTATAATGTGAATAACTTGATCTACAACCAAAAATTCTCACCTTTTGGAGTCACCAAATGCTAGATTAAAAACACTTCTGAAACCTTAGACTTGTCGAGGTAGGAATTCACCTTGACATGGAAATAATTAGGACCATTTATCCCACCGGGTGTGCCAAAACTATTGTCATCAAATTCTGCACCCTAAGATGTTCTATTAAATTCCTTCAATTTGATGTAACATTGAATCATCTCTCAATTTTGCAGGAATTTATAAGAGAGATGAGCCTATAGGATTGAAAAGGGCTAGCTCCCTGAATTATTCTTTAAGTTTTTATCACCTAATCTAATGCTTGTTCATGAAAAGAGTCAAAGTTTGCATAAAACAAAAAACTGTGCTAAAGAGGTGATCCACCAAGAATTTGTCCCACTAACTATCAGACTCCCACTGAATAAAAATGATTTCCAAGACTAATTCCATGCATTGCAAGATACTAACATAGTGTTTCAATGTGAAGGTAACATGCTTGAGACAATCAACAAGATAATTGACCTAAGGGGTAAATTGCACACCATAGATACAATTTCATACTTAAAAGAGAGTTTAGTGCATTTAACACACTTCACATGTCCTATTAACATCAAAAATTTTGTTCAAACATGAAGGGTAGAGGGATTAAGGATGATGTTATCACTTGGCTCCACTATACATTGCTCACATACTCATACAGAAGTTCATAACTCAGAATTGGTCTTGTATTCAATGTTTAAAAGCAAAGTACAATGTCATTTTATCAAGGCTTCACCATACCAAAAATGTGGTACCCTAAAATGGCTTAATTTATAGAACTTTGGGGAAGAGAGAGAGAAGATAATCTAAAGAGGCACAATGACATGTTTTTTCAACATGTGAGAATCAATTACGAATGCATGAGAGAGATGGATGGGGTGAGTCATGTCATGTTAGGAGGTTTACTTGTCCAAAACAAGTCATGAGAATGGTGGCAAGTGGCATAAAACCTTCAGGAGTGGCACAAGAAACTACTTCTATAGAAGATCATCTATGAGCATTCAAAATTGAAAATAGAGAATTTGACACATAGAAAATGATGACAGTTAGAAAATGTTCTTTTTAACTGCTAGCTATCCTTTGGACACCTATAGCTATCACTTTCATGGAAGTAATGACTCAAACCATTGACCTATCTATTTTGCTTGTTTTATCTACACTAGATGCTCGAGATTCAACCATTTGTTACCTCCATGTTTGCTCTCATGTTCTTTCCAAGTCTTTTGAATAGAAACAGCTATTCTCCATAGTTTAAAATTGACTCCCTATGGGCTATCATCCTTTGTTTGAAACCCAATGGCTATCTTTAGATAATCTTCCTGAACATTTCCTTCAACTTTTTTGTTTGGTCCTCTTTGTTGTGGAGGGATACCCTTCAAAACTTTGTTTTGGGTACTTTCTTCACAAGAATTCCTTTGAAAAAGTTACAAGTGACCTTCAGCTTTTTTGAAATGATCTTACCTTTTTGTCTCTTACCCCTTTTTTGAAAGAATTCATTAGCTTCTATTTGGCCCTTTGGACTTTGTGAAATATACCATCTGCAAAGGACACTTTCCCAAAAAATACCCTTCAAAACTCTATATAGGACCATTTCAGTTGTAAGGTACCCTTAGAAAAAGTTACAAAGTACCCTTCACAATTTATTATTTGGTCCGTTTTCCTGCAAAAGAACCCTTTAAAATTTTTTAAATGTACCCTTTAGAAAAATTGAAATGCCCTTTGAGAAAATTTAAATGATCCCTTTGGAAAAGACGAAATGATCCCTTTGAAAAATATGAAATAGATCATTCAAAAGGAAAAAATACCCTTCAAAAAAGTTGCAAAGTACCCTTCGGCTTTGAAAGGATATCTTTCAAAAAAAATATGTAGGGTAAATTTTTGGAGACTGATCCTTCAAGAAAGGTAAAAAAAAAAGTCTAAAATAAATACACTTAAGGAAAAATGCTTCGAACAAAAAGTCTGAAAGAATTTGATAAAAGCTTAGAACAAAAAACTTGAAAGAATTTGGCACAGGGTTAGCAAAGACCAAAATGAACTTTATAAAAGGAAAATACTTGCATTTCTTGTAGGCTTTGTTCAATAACATTTCTTTCAAAGAAAATCTAAGTACTGGACTTGGCCAAATTTGAAAGGTGCAAACCTGGGGGTGGAATTTGACCAATAATACCTTCAACTTCTAGACCTTCCCCTTGCCAAAAGGTTTGTATACACTATCTCTTTGTGCCTATTACTTATCTCTTAGTTTTAACAATATTATTATGATGATTCAAACCTTATTTCATGCTTATAATTCTATAAAACATGTTTATATTCTATTTCTACAAGTTCTAGATTTGTGCCTATTTTCCACCTACCTAGACATTTGCATCCTAATTAGATGCATATGTTGATGCAAGTGTCTATTGCCCTAAAGGCATCCAATTTACAAATGAAATGTATTCCTATGGGAACCTAAGTGATTTAATGTGATGTATTCTCCAAAAGTATTGGTATAAATACATGATTGATCCTTGTTCATTCTTCACCTAACATAAAATAAACAAACAAGACCATCCTGTAACAACCATCAATTGAAACTGCATAATTTTAAAAAAATCAATATCTAACCAAGATAATAGATTCAAACCAATAATACATTATCTTAACATCAACTGAAGCAACAAGCATGAATATAGGGCTTTAATTGGATCCCTCAACCTAAAACAAAACCTTAAATCCAAAAATAACAACATCTAGAAGAAATTTTACTTGTAATAATCCAAAAATTAATCAAATAAACATCAACCTACCCCTTGTTGGGAAATAATAACTTCAAGAAAGATTCTCCCATCTATTTTTCTCAATAGAAGGATTCTCCTACTTAGTCACTAGATCACAAAGAACCACATCCCTGATCTAGCATTAAACATCATCAAGCTCACTGAGTGACAAGACTTAGAACATTGTATTTGATTTATGATTTATTTAAAACCTAGTTTCTAAATTTTCCTCTTTAATAATTAATTATAATAGAATAAATAATCAATGTTACTAGTATTTTTGATGAACTTGATAAAAACAAGATAACTATAAATATTCATAATAATGCACACTTGCATGATGCATCATTACACATAACTAGAGATGAAATTAAAAATAATTCTAAGGTTTCCATATCTATAAAAAAACAACACAATATCTTTATACATATTAATGCACCTTTTATAGGTATTTATTCTATAATATATGTTAAGATTACTACTATTGAACTTGTTCTCATGTCTACACCTTTTGCTACATATGTGATGTCCACTAATTGTATGAGGGCAACAATAATTTTCCTCATATTACTATGTTATCCCCACATGACATACTTTTATACCTTCTAAGGTTACCACTGATGACATATCATCTGATACTACATAGTTTTATATGCCTAATGTTCAACCATTAGTACAAATATTTATTGATCTTCATAATAAGGTTACATAATTACAACAAAACTCTTCTATAGTGTGCCATACTATTGATTCTCATGTGTTATTACATAATCAATTAGCTCTTGAGGTTTCAGCCTATCCTTTACCAAAAAAATTTGTCTTGCTAAAGATTACATTGTATGTTGCTAAAGATTACAAATTTTGAGCCTTTCACGTATCATGTTTGGACTATGCATCCAATGTTAAGTTATTAACTAAGTTGTTTCCATGTAGTCTTCAAGACTACACTATGCATTTTTTTTATAATCTCTCTCCCAATAATTTTGTGCATTCAACCATTTTCCTGATCAATTTCTAGCACACATTTCAATCAAAATTAGTGAAAATATTTCTTGTGCTCATATTACAAAAATAAAATGAGGGTTTAAAAAACCTATCATTGGTTATGTACATCATTACAATATTATGCTTTCTAAGATGACAATTCAAAAGATAGATAAGTAATTACAAGATATATTTAAGCAAAGCTTACTTATTCCTCTACACGAGTCTCATGTGCTTAATAAGTTTCATCATTTAATGACCTATGTCACATAGTTAAATATCAAAAAGTTAAACTTATTTCAATGAATAAGTTAAAATATGAGTCCAAATCTCCAACTAATCATATTGCAAAGTTTCCAAGTATACCCAATTTGAAATCAAAATATAAGAATGATAATAAAACAATAATTAATGTGGTTTCACAACCATCTAATCGGTCATTTCTCTCAGCTCCACCAAGGAATAAATTTACACATTTACCATAACCTCCTCACGAGGTATTAAAAAAGTTTCATGAGTGCAATCTTATATCTCTCCCTACTAAAAAAGAGTTTGATATGTGTAGGCCTCAAGATGATTGATTTGATAATAATGCATATTATGATTATCATTGAATTATAGGCCATTTGACTAAAAAATGCATCAATTTATGATATAAAATACATCATTTGATAAATGAAACCATAATTGATCTTAATACATCTGTAGAAGAGTCATGGGTATAACCTAATGGTAATGATAAGTTGAATATATTTGATGATAATTTTCCTAATCATGAAGCAAAAGAGATTACTTCTCAACCTCAAGTACATATTACTTATAACACACATCCTCCTCTAGATTATTATACTTATAGAACTAAGGAATAACATCCTCAATGGGATTATTGGGATGCTTCAAACTATACACATAAAAAACCTACTATTACATTTATATAGACATTATTTTTGAATTGTATAGCACTTCAATCTTATACACTTGGCAATTATATATCATGGATGTGCCTTTAGATTTTAGACCTTCCTATTTTTGAGAGGCTTACATACACTATCTCTTTATGCCTATTTCTTATCTCTTAGTCTGACCAACGTTATTATGATGATTTATACCTTCTATCATGCTTAGAATGATATAAACCTGCTTATCTTCTATTTTTGCAAGTTTTGGACCTATGCCTATTTTTTAGTTGCCCAGACACTTACGTCCTAATTAAATGCATACATCAACATAAATTTCCCATCTTGATGTAAGTGTCAAATGCCCTAAAGTCATCTAATTTAAAAATAAAACATATTTTTATGGTAAGATTTTGTGATTTAATGCAATATATTCTCCAAAAGGATTGGTATAAATACATTATCAATTCTCATTCATTCTTCACCTAACACAAACCAAACAACTCATAAGGAAATTTACCAAAGGCATTTAATCAAGTACTCAAGCGAGTAAAGCTTCCCTATTTTCCCCTATTTTCATATCAGTCATAGGCACAACACATCTACATGTCTAAAGTAATGAATGAGCATCCCATGAGCCATATTTTCTAAGTTACAAGGTAGGCCACTCTATATACTTGTTTATCACATATTGCATCCTTATATACACACAAGCCAACATGTAGGGGAGTACTACATAATTTTGAGGTCATCTTCAAAGTATTGGCTATGTAGGTAGTGCTCATTGATAAAGAGTTCTTTGGGTCAGTTTGACATTGTGTGTCTACTTTCTTACATCTATTATGAAGATGAAGAACCAGGGTTTTGTTATTTGACAAAGAGAGGCAACCCATGATCTAGATCCGAGCATACTAGAGCAAAGGCAACATAAAACCCAAAATATTCTAGGTGGTTACATCCAAACCTAGTAGGTATTTTGTATAAGACACTAGCATCTAGGTTAGATAGGAGTGTCGATATAACCATCTAAGGTTGATGCAAGTGTCTAAGGTGACAAAAGTGCTTAATCCAAAATGTGATGACTAATCTAAAATATACTTCTAATATTATTCCTTCCTATTCTAGATTTATATTTGCATTAGAACCATCTAAGTATCTTGCTTTCATTATCATTACAATATTTATCATAGCTATACTTTCTATTTTAAATATATAGTAGCTTAAAGAAATTAGTATATGTTTATATGAGTTTACAAATTAATTGGCCTACTTTAGATATAGTTTACATTCCTTGTGCCCTAGGCTATCTCTACCCTCTAACCTTATATTCCCTAATGTATATTTTAGGGTTAAATATTTGGTGAACATAAACTCTAAGTCTTCCTTTGAAATACTAACATGATCTAGGGTTTCTAATCTCCTATAGTTTTATCTTGTTACAATTGATTTTTATATCTAAAACTTTACCCTAGGGTTTTACCCTCCTCTTCTTGCCAAGATTCATGTTCATGTGCTTGAAAATTTATTCTTCCTTGATTGATGCATTTTAACCTCAAAACATTTCTATTTTAAAATTCCTCAAATTTATTTCTTACTCAAATTGGTATACTCAAAAACATCTTTTTGTTCGCCAAAATTCGGTACAGATTTTTCAATTTTTATAATTTATTATTTTTAGTAAATATTAACATACGAGGAAAATGGTGCACTTATTTTTTAATTAATTTATGGGTTTATTAAAAAATTATATCTTATTGAAAAAATCTCTCTTAGATTTAAAAATAAATATTTGTTTTATCTCAATTGTTGATTCTTTATTGGGAATATTTTAGGGTTTTTGCCTATGAAGCATTTTACATTATTTAGCCTATTTTTGATTCATAATAGATCAAATTTCAAAACACTTAAATTTTTTTCATAATTATTTTGATATAAACAAAAACCTTTTTTTGTTTTCCAAAATATCATATGGATTGTGTAAATTTAGCATTTTATTATTTTTAGTAAATTTAGACCTATAAGCCGTACACTGTACTTTTGTTTCCATTTTATTAGGTATTCTCATTTCTTATTTTTTCTAAAAATTCTATCTCATATCTTAAAAAACTCAGTGAATAATATGAAATTTATATATCCTTATTGTATCATATTGGAATGTTAGCATTTGTAAATCTCTTTTTTCTTTTTCTCATATCAATTTTTAAAACATTTAGAATGGATAAAAAGGAACTTCTTATTCCACCTAACCCTAAGGAGGGTCATATCTACCATCCCTCTAACTAGTTCTATGTTATCACTCCTTCAATGGATAAGGTAAATGTTATATATATTCATGTTCGATCTAAAGCACCTAGGGTTTGTGCTTTCGAATACCTAAAAGATTAAATCATCTTTATGAGCATGCTAACAGAAGAGTTACAAAAACAAAATCAATAATTTAGTTTAAAGATCACATTATTAGAAAATTAGATTCCATATGCCCAAAATACAAAACATGTTGGTTTTAATCATATATTTACAACTTCATATAGTAATGGTGCACCCAAAGGTTTCACATCCAAATGAAAAGCTACAATAAAATACATATAAAACAAGTGATTCAAAAAGAGACCCAAAGGATACTAAAATTCCAAGTGAAATCATATGAAAAATGATTTGAGCCAAACTAATCAAATTACCTCCTTCACCTCCTATAAGGCAATCTAAATACTACTATGCATATCATAGAATGCACAACCATCATACAGATTATTTTTTTACATTAAAGAACAAAATACAAAGTTACAAAGGTAGTGGTGATCATATCATTGATACATCCATCAAGAACACCACTCACATTCTGAGTACCTCTCTTAAACCACAAAACAAAAAATGCGGTTAACAAATAAAAATTTAGAGCTAAAATAGATGTAAATATCAAACTTAAAGCAAGAAAAGGATACAAATTTACATCTCAATAATGATACTCAATTTTCCAAATAGTATGGTTTCACAAAGAAATATTTACAAAACTTTAGTTATCATGGTCAAGGATTGGGAAAACATTCCCAATGCATCACCTATCCTATTTCTATAAATAATCAAAATTACCATCAAGGCTTGGTTTATATTTCTAACAAAAGAAGACAAAAATCAAAGATAATTGAAAAATCTAAGGTTCTAATGTGGTTATAAAGGAGGAAACTACAAGCCTTTCTTCATATCATGCCAAATTCACTACTCATAGATGGTAAATAATCTTCAAATGAATAGTTTAAAAAACTATGTTCTTATCCACTCTGTAACATACCACATAATCTATCCATACCTATAGGACCTATTACCTATCGATTGAATCCATCATCGACAAATGAAAAACCAAATGTAGATAAATACAACTAAAGATACCAAGTACAAACTTACCAAAATAGCATGATACGCTTTCTATTTATGCTATGCACACATATGACACACTTAGTTTAGGAAATGTATACATTTACCACTCCTCACAAATCCTCATCCTCATCTTGAGATCATAAGATAGTCTTTTCTTTCAAAATATTTTAAAAACAACAAAAAAAAAAAAAATAGACATCAAAAAATATTTTCAGCATCTACATGTTCAATTAGATCCTTGGCATATATCTTATTGGTTTCACGTTGGTAGATATCATATCATTTATTTATAAATACACATGTTTCACACTCTTTTGAGTGTAGTTTAGGAATACATAGATACATGATCTATGCACTTTAATATGTTGGGCCTTCCCTTTACTCATGTCATGTGGACACTGGGGGCATCTGTTTCATTGATCACGATACATCCAGGTTCTAATATTCTATTATCACTTTACATTATCATGTTCGAGCTTATGTACTCACACATGCCTTTATCCATGCTTATATCTTTTGTAGTATACTTGATATGTTATGTACTTAATATTTTTTAGTAACACATATTATCCATGGGCTAGTATGTTATGTTATGCTAGTTGATTATTATCTATGTTTTCCTTTTTACACTTCCTTAAGTGTGTTCCTTACTTTTTATTGTCATGCATTGTATTGATTTCTTGAAAATTTAACCCGTGCCTATGTTTTCCTATTAGGACATTTACATATATCATCATTTGTTGTATTTTGACATTTGAATATGTCATTCCTTACTTTGTGGACATTTGACTATGTCATATCCTTTCGATTATGTGGCATTTGAGCATGCCCCTTGTTTGAGGTCTCCTTGGCCCATTGTATTTTGATTTGATTTTGTGTGTTCTTGTATGTGTGATTAATTACTTGTTAATCTTATACTATTACTATCTAAACATTTTCATGATTCACATCATGCATCTTAGAACTTGATGTGGTCACATTCTACATGCTTCAATGATATATCTACCTAAACATGTTCCTTCTATATGTTACATGGTTCATACACAAATTATATAGTTATATTATCTTTTTGAGGTAAGGTGACTACTAGTTTCTACTTCCCCTCACCTCAAAAGGGGAGGAATATTAGTGGGGGCATGCTATAAAGACATGACTTCTACATTTTTCATATTTCACTAGATTCAAATATATAGTGGGGGCATGTTTTGGAAAAATGCTTTCCACACTTACACCAATTTAGTTTCAAATAAATAGTGGCGGCATGTTATTGAAACATGTTTTTTGCACTTACATAGTTTGCAAATAGGACAAAAATCATAGTTATATGATTCAATTGATTTTCTAGGTTGTGCTTTATCATTTTTTGGTTGTTAGTGCACATGTGTTAGACTTGCTAGTTGGATTGGCCTTCTAGCTACTTTTATTGCTTTCCCAAGGATTGTTTAACCTGGTGTGGTTTTGGGGTGTGACTTTTCTACCCACTCTTTTTATATGAATAGCTATATTTGATTTTGTAAAGTTCTTTTTATATAATAAAGTGTGCTTTTAAATCAAAAAAATACATGATTATGATAGAATTATATATATTGGTATCAATAATATACCCAAGTTTCAACATGAGACATATATAAGGTGTATATTCTATGTAAAGGGCACCTAAATTACAAAAACAAAATTATTTTTAGATTTTGAAACACTTTTATGGATTACCATCACCAACTAGGTTGGTCTTTTACAGACTATATTGAGTCAAGTTACTATAGTAGTTGGTTTATTTTTAGTATGGTTGAGGTGATCAAATCACTATTTTTTTCTAGTTTTATAAGTTGGAATTGAGTACATATAGTCTCACTAGATATATAGTGTGATTTGACTTGGTTCACTCACACTCATCGAGCTATAAGTATGATTGGGTTGCATAGTTGAGCTAATCTCAACTATCGGGTGGCGACTCACCTTTTCTCCAAGGTTGGGGGCATGCATTCTCCAATATTTATATATTTATACACTTTTTATACTTATATTTATCCAAATATTAGTTTCAATGATTTGTAATGATACATCTTTTCCAAATCAAATTGCCAAAAGGCAAGGTGGTTGCATTGATACACATGTATACTCCTAAACCTTACTATCTTTCAATTTCAATCATTTCAAAGACTTTCAATTTTAGATTATATGAAATTATTATATATTGTAACATGCTCTTGGTTGGAGGTCAGGCACCAACAAATCACTCAAGTTAGACTCATGTAAAGACAAGGTGTGTTATACACACCCAGTATGCATTTTTTTCTTTTAAATTAGAAATTTCATTACTAGATTAAAGTGGAGGAAATGTAGACACTATTTTGGAATTATATGGCACCTCAATCTTGTACACTTAGCAAATACATATCATGGATGTACCTTCAGTTTCTAGACCTTCCCACTACCCAAAGGTTCATATACACTATCTCTTTTTTCTTATTATATATCTCTTAGTCTGACCAATGTTATTTTGATGATTCAATCCTTTTATCATGCTCATAATGTTATAAAATTGATTATCTTCTATTTGTGCAAGTTTTAGACCTATGCCTATTTATTAACTACCTAGACACTTGTGTCCTAGTTAGATACTTGCATCAATGCAAGCGTATTATCCCTATGCAAGTGTTTTGTGCCCTAAAGCCATCCAATTTACAATTGAAATGTATTTTGATGGTCAGCCTAAGTGCTTTAATGTGATATATTATCCAAAAATATTGGTATAAATACATGATAAATCCTCATTCATTCTTCACCTAACACAGACCAAACAACTCCTAAGGTAACTTACCAAAGTCATTCAATCAAGTACTCAAGTGTGCAAAGCTTCCCTATTTTCCCTTATTTCCATATCGGTCATAGGGACAACACAACTACAAATCTAAAGTACTGAAGGAGCATCTCATGAGACACATTTGCCAAGTTACAAGCTAGGTCACTCTATGTACTTACTTATGACTCATTTCATCCTTATACACACACAAGCCAACACATAAGGGAGAACTAAATACGTTTGAGTCCCTCTTCAAAGTATTGTCTATGTAGGCAGTGTTTTTTGATAAAGGGGTATTTATGGAATCTTGATACCATGTGCCAACTAACCCATTTTTTCTATAGCCACTATGACGATGAAGAACTAGGGTTTTGATATTTGACAAGGAATAATAACCCATGATCTATATCTAAGCACATTAGAGTGAAGGTGATATATAACCCATAATATTCTAGGTGGTCACATATAGATCCATAAGGTATTACATATAGGACACCTATATCTAGGTTAGATAGAAGCAAAAACATAACTGTCTAAGGTCGATGCAAGTGTTCGAGGCCATAAATGTGCTTAATCTAGAATCTGACGACTGATCCAAAATCCACTTCCAATATTATTCCTTCCTATTCTAGAACCAAATATGTATTAGCATCAAACTAGCTAAGTATCTCATTTTCATTTTCATTATCATTGCAATATCTAGCATAATTATAATTTTTATTTTGAGCATATCTCAGCATAATTAATTTAGTTTATGTTGATCTAAGATTGTAAATTAATTATCCTAGTTTAGAGATAATCTACCATCCTTGTACCCTAGGTTATCTCTACCCCTTTAACCCTATATTCCATAACCTATATTTTAGGGTAAAATAATTTGAAAAACATGAGATTATTGAAGATGAGTATTTTTATGAGGCATTACTTGTACATTCATATATAGATTGACAACCTATACACAATGTCATGGTAGATAAAAATTCAAGCAAATATCTTTGTATCATGGCACTCCTTACTAGTCTTGTATATACCCAAGATGATTTTTTGGAAATAAAAAAGATAACCAAATGATTTAATCAAAGGATTTGATGGACACAAACAACACCCCTTGGGATGTATTATGTTACCTCTTTAGGTAGGCCCTGTACTAATTACTATATTATTCTTAGTTATACCTAGAACATGAGTCTTTGACATGTTGTTAGGACATCTTTGGATACACAATAGGCATTTAGTACCATTTACAATACATGGATTTATGGATTATATATACACGTGAATAGATTGGTCACATTTCCAGGTATTTCATATGAATACCTTGTTCAACAAGAAATTATTCCTCCTCTAACCCCACCACTACCATTGATATTTAGACAACCTATTAAGGTTCATTATACTTATAAAACTTAGAGGAAGGTAGTGGGTTCTCCTAGACAACCAATATTATATCATCTATTACATCGAAGATATATTTAGGACTCACAAGAACCATTATCTACTCTATTGCATTCTAGATTGGTGTTACATATTTCTCCATGTGTTCCTTAATGAATAGAAGCACATTATACAACTATGCATCATATTCCACATAGTATTATGGATCATAAAGCTATGTAGCATATGAAATACCATATGGTTAATGATGACCATGATGGATATGACATAACATGGGATTATTTTTAAAAATTCAACTCGAATACACATGTACTAATCGATCATAATAGGTAACATTAGCCATGTTCAACACAAGACCTATAATTAAACATCCCATTATTGTGATCATTGGTTAGCATTGTGTAATATTCATAAACTCTCTCTCTCTCTCTCTCTCTCTCTCTCTCTCTCTCTCTCTCTCTCTCTCTCTATATATATATATATATATATATATATATATATATATAACCAAAATGTGGACCTATAGATGACATATTTTGCTTATTTACATGATTTATTTATGATTGATCATTTATAATACTTTCTTTATCTATTTTTTATATGAAATTACATGTCATGGTATACATAAGTGAGATGCATGACATATAGGTCATATATGACATGAACACATAGATTCAAGACATTTGTACACTCAAGAACCACCTTCCTACATTGGGGGCATCTTCCTACTTTACATAAGGTTTATCTTTCTATGATTCTTTCCATTGACCATAGTACGCTAATTTACATTGATTATGCATGACTTACTTTGACTGGTACTACTTAAATTATTATTTCACTAGATATTTTATTTTTTTATATGTGATGATGACATAAATTTATTATGTAGATTAGTCTTGCTCATTCTATGCATTATTTATGTTATTATTTGTTTTCTATTGGCTTTGTTTATAATGTGACATTTGATTGTCCATTATGTTTGAATTCAATTTTTGGGAAATTGTTTTTATATTGGGTGTATTATATTATAGTTTCCATTGTGTGTGTGACATTATATTGCCCATTGTGTGTGGCCCTAAGCCTTGTGTGACATTTGATTATCTATTGTGTGTGGCCCTTAGCCTTATGGATATTTCATTGTCCAATATGTGTGACTCTTTGCCTCTATTTTCTATGTGTGGATAAATTTGGGATTATCTATCGAGATTTTTGAGCTGGTTAGTGCCATGACCTATATCACTCACTATCTTCTTGTTTGTAGGTTCATGATACATATCATGCACTTTTCCATGTAGCTATTACTCACTTTATGGATATTCATTATCATGTTGATTATTCATTATGTTTCTCATTGAAATATCTATCTTGACATGAGACTTGTATGCTTAGGATACATGTTTCATACATACTCAAATCCTTTATTCTTGCTATGATGACATATTCTCTACATGTTATTATATGTTTTACATTAATTTTATGTCTTTATATATAACTTGATGCCTTTCACTACTATATTTTTAAATGAGTAATGTTTAAGCTTCATTCCCCACCTAAAAAATAAGGCATACACAATGGTTTGTCTTAGATATTTAGCCTTCATATACACATAAATTCAAATCTTTGGGCATAAATTATTCCAAAATAGTACAAGTTTACACATATTTTGATAGATTTGACTAATATGGGGGGCATGTGTCACAAAATCCCATAGATTTGATGAGATATTTCACATATTTTATCAGATTATTATGTAGATTATAGGACTCAATATATTGGTTATTACAAAAGGGGCATATGTGTGGCATATGTTCACAGTTTCACATATATCATGATATATTGGAGATTTAAATTTTAAGTGATTTATGGTGTGTAAAACCCTAGGTGTTAAAGTGCTAGAATATTAAAATTAGGGAAGAAATATGCAATAAATATAGCCATTGATTTGTACAATAATTGACCTAATCTAATTATTCTAAAAATAGCAGTGAACTACAAAAATATGTACTTCATTGGAAATTAACTAAGACGGGTGAATGATAGAATGAAATTTGGTATAAGAGTTGTGTAGAGTGTCACAAATTAGAAACATGTCTCAAAAAATATTGTTGGATAGTAGTGCACTATGCTAGTGTCCTCAAGGGCATGATAGTGTCCTCTCATAGAAAATAGAATGAACTTTTTGATATGCCTTTATCTGATTTTGATATGCTTGTGCCTATGCGAATGAACCCTGATTCACTATCTTTGACTTGTTTTTGACTTATTTAGAAGCAAAACTATAATGTCCCTTTTTGGATAATTTTAATATTTTTTGTCAACTTGGATGAATGTGCAAAAAAAATTAAAAATTAATAAAGGGAATATTTGATTAATTAAATCATAAGTTTCCAAAGTCAATTCTAAGGATTAATTATTTAAGATAAACAAGGAATTATAAAGTGGATTTATAAAGTGTCGATAGACATGGGGTATAAAATTATAATTATTTTAAAATAAAAATAGACACTTTATGATTTGAGGGGGAAAATAAAAGAAAATAAGAAAATAAAGTATTTTCTCTTAAATAGATATAAAAAGGAGGATTTGGGGAAAAAGAGATTCATTCTTAACATATTCATTTTCTTAAAACCCCTATTGGAAGCTTGAGCAGTTGTTTAACTATTCAGCCTAGGATGAAAAACATAAGGTGACTATTGGTTTTGTGGATGAAAACCCACCTAGCCAATCCTCAATGGATTTATTTAGGGTTCACAAGTGCACAGAATGATTAAAAGATTAAAGATTTTATTAGAGATATTGGCAAAACAAATTATAGAGAATATATGAAGGAAAAGTCATAAATATTACTAGCTATAATACCCATATAATATTTTTTGATATTTAAAGGAGGAATCAACATCTTTGATAGAGTGGCACTATCCTTTATGGTGATTCATATCTATGAAATGCTTGGTTCTCTTTTGGGAAGAAGATGCTTGATGATATGGTGCAGTTTTAAATATATACCTATCATCTATTGATATATATCAACATAATAATCATTTTTAAAAATATTAGACTTTAATTTGAAGGTTAGAGAATAAGCATTTTATATATTTATAATTTAGATATCTAAAACAATGGTATTTATTGTTCATTTTAATTGTTCCAACTTTGTAAAAAGATTGACATCTAGTTGACAAATTATCTTTGTGAAATATATGCACAATGGCATCATGATATGATGAATATGTGATTTAAAATTTTAGAAAAATTATTATAATTGATTGCAATCATAATTGCTACATAATAAGCTCTATGAAAAGTGTATGATGAAATGCTTATAATCTAGATTCAGAAATATTGCAAGTTAGTGGGCAAAATTCTTAGTAGGGACACTACAATGGTATCAAAGCTAATTTTCTTGCTAGCCTATATGTTTTAATAGTTAAATAAATCTTTTTAGATTCTTTTGAAGATAGAAAAATGACAAAATCTTTGCTTGAATCTCTTAGACAAAGTCAGGATGAATTGGAAAGAACATTTAAAAAGGTGTTTGGGATAAGTTTAAATCATAATAAGAGTTATCCAACAAATATTCAATATGTGATAGGGTCTGCTTTCCATCCTCATCACCTAATATTCTTACGGAAAGAAAAGTCATAACTAAAAGAAAAAGATTTGTGTAAAAAAACATTACAATATAGGGAATAAACTTGAATCTCTACATCAATCAAAAGATGTTCTTTTTAGCACTTTGGAGGAAGTAGAGAATTATTTATATATGGTTGAGTAGGAACCTCCTAAAACAATGTAGTTTTCTATGGTTGCTTCAATGACTTCTTTGGTTAAGCCACACTTATGAGACATCCAGATGAAGAGGTAAGACTTATAGTTACTTCTTGTGTGAATAAAAATATGAGAATAAAAACTCCAAATCAACCTTATAGCAACAACATCATGATGGATATTTTCCTATTGATTATTGAAACTTTCCATGGGTTGGATAATATTATAAGTCCTTCCTTTGCTAAGAGCGTAACAATACTATAAAATTTTGTAAAAATTGTTAGGACCCCTAGCTCATAAAGAGCACAGTTGATTACCTTTGTATAAGCAACTAAACATAGAATTTAACCAGAAGTAACAAGTAACTAGAAATTTATAACTAACACAAAATATGAGAGACAATACCCAATTGTATTAATACTCTTCCAGAAGGATATACAACAAAGAAGATGCCACAATCTTCTTCACACTCCTCTAGGGCTCCCACACCTCTAGGGCATAAATAGTAAATCTCTTCAAGAGTTCTCTCTCTCAATCATGGTCACAACAAACAACTCAAACATAGAGTTGTTTTTCACCTCCACCAGTCAATATCACTACTGCCAGTACCACTGAGTATACACACATACTCAAGTCTGAGTACATAATGCACTCCAAGTAGATCTCCCATGAATTTGCAACAACCTTCAAATCAAACCAATCTTACTTACACATGTAGATCTCACCTGATCTTGCTATACCACAGATCAACCTGGCCTTGCACACCTACCGACCAAGATCATACACACATGAAGAACCCTTCTGATTCTCCACACCAGCACCCCTATGGATCTTCTACCAGATCTTGCTCTCCCATAGATCTACCTGATCATACACACTTGGCACTGTGGCACTATGAGGAGCTAACCTTGCTCTCTTCCCTTTGAAGGAGCTATCCTTGCTCTCTCTATCTAGCACACTTTACAATACAGCCCATGAGTCTATTATATAGATCTCATGCAAATAATAATTAGACTTCTAATTACAATAATTAGAAATGTAGCTCTAAGACTAAAATTAGTCTTTACATGCAAACTGGCCGTTCAACAAACTAACTATTTGCCAACAACCAGTTCTAGAATGCACAGGCAATCGACATCGGTCCCTGTCTATCTGGAGGTGACCGACATCGGCTGACTCCTGACCAATGTCGGTTGCTACATGTCCACCACTGATCGATGCCAGTTGGCATGACCGATGTCGATGACTATGACACTCAGCAACCTCCATGTTTTCATCTAGGTGAAGTTTTTAGCTCCACAACCTAACAATCTCCCACTTGAATATAAACAGTTGCACCTATACCTATACCTGCACTTCATCTAATTTGTTTCCTGGCTTATATCCCTCTTCAAGATCAATCTTGAAGACCAACCACCACAAAAACTGTGATGCTCCTCCTATCATCCAAGTAACCTGCCACATCCAAACCTACATACCCATGTAGAGAAGTCCCTGACCTTGCATAGCATGAATCCTTGCTGCTGGTCCCTCTCAGATACCTGAGAACCCATTGAACTGCTCTCCAGTGATTCTTTCCTAAATTGGCTATGAACTTGTTGACAACACCCACTACTAGGGCAATTCAAGTCTAGTACACATGTACTTAACCTCATCATGTGAATTGGGACATTGTTCTATGAACTATCCATCCATAGGTTGCTAACTGGTTTTGCATCCTGCATCTTGAACCTCACCACTACCTTATTCACATAATCATCTTGAGACAACATCAACCTGTGATCTTCCCTATCTCTAGGAATACTCATGCCAAAGAATTTTGCTCCTCCTAAATCCTTCATGGCATACCACTGAACTAATTTTACCCTTAGCTCAGCAAAACCCTGTATGTATGAACCTGCAACAAGCATATCATCCACATAAAGTAACAGGATAATGTCATGACCATTATCCAACCTGGTAAAATAAACACAGTGATTACATTGACATTGACTAAAGCCATGCTTTGTCATACACCTGTCAAACCTATATCACTGTCCTAGAGCTTGCTCAAGACCATACAACCTAGCCTTATATCTCACGTGTCCATTCTCTCCTTTCTTTAACCTAGAAATCTATTCATCTTTCAGTGCTTTTATCCCAGTTGGCAACTCTACCAAATCTCCCATTTGGTTCTCATCCAAGGAATCAATTTCCTCATTCATGACATGCTCCAACTATTTCCTAGATTATACCTGCATTACCTCTTCAAAACGTCCTGGTTCTTGACCATCAGTGAGCAATAAGTTCAAGTAGTATAAATAAGGTGAATAATGAATTTGAGGCTTACTTACACTTTCAGTCCTCCATATGGGCATTTGAGACTCCTTGACAGCTTGTTATCCACCCAAAATCTATTCCCTAGTCGACCCTGGTCTACACCCGACCGATGTCGAATCCACCTGATCACTGACGCTGATTCCCTGACTGATGTCAGTGTCCTCCTAGTCATCGACATCAGTTCCCTGACCAATGCCAGTAGCCACCTGCCTGACACCACTGACTTCTTCAGTCTGCACATGACTGATGTCAGTGCCTACCTATTCGACATCGGTTCTACCTGACCGACGCTGGTAACTATGTTTTCCTGTGAGTGATGACTTTTTACCCATGAGCTCACCTTGGATCAACACCCTATCCAAACTACCCTGCTCAAAGTTATTTAGTCCCTTCCACTAATCTCTGTCCATCATCTCCTCCATGAACACCAAGGCTTTCTAATTCTTAAGTTTGTCAAAGACATCTGACTTCTTCTTAAGAACATGCATCTCCTTCTTGCTCATGTGACCAAGCCTACAATGCCACATCTTTGCAATAAAAGAAGAATAAATAATATAAGTAGATAGATAAAGAGTATCTACTTTCTTACCACCTGCTAATTCAAGTACAACTGTGCATCTCTCATCACCCAACTTTCCTAAAGAAATTAGCCTCATCTTCAAGACTGGGACCTGCATGACATCCTTCAACACCCATGTGTTGGCCATCTACAATTTCAGCCGCACTTCCCCTTTGCCAAAACTTTGAAAAGGCTCACCAACCCCTAAATAAATTTTTCCAAAGTCTCCATAGACCTTAACATGGAAAAATACTCTTTTTGGGGCTGCATGGAAAGAGGCAACAGAATCTATAAACCAAGATTCTACTTTATCCAAGGAGCATAAAAGAACAACTAGTGCAATAATACCTGTAACACATGCTTCTTTATTTCCTTCATGCTGATCTTCAACCAACCAGTAATCTTTCTTTACCTGCTCTTTCTTTCCATAACACCGTAATTGATCATTCTTGCTTTTGAATTCCTCCATACTTTCTTCTGCTATTGCTATACTCTCACTCAATCAGAAACCCCTGAGAGTGACCTGTAATCAACAAACACTTAACAAGCTCTGACCACCTGTTAGTTGATCCTAGCTCTGATACCAATTGTCAGGACCCCCAGCTCATGAAGAGCACAGTTGATTACCTTTGTATAAGCAACTAAACATGGAATTTAACTAGAAGTAATAAGTAACTAGAAATTTATAAATAACAGAGAATATGAGAGACAATACCCAATTGTATTAATACTCTTCTAGAAGGAAATACAACAAAGAAGATGCCACAATCATCTTCACACTCCTTTAGGGCTCCCACACCTCTAGGGCGTAAACATTAAATCTCTTTAAGAGTTCTCTCTCTCAATCATGGTCACAATAAACAACTCAAACACAGAGTTGTTTACCTCCACTAGTCAGTATCACTACTGCCAATACCACTGAGTATACACACATACTCAAGTCTGAGTACACAATGCACTCCAAGTAGATCTCCCATGAACTTGTAACAACCTGCACATCAAACTGATCTTACTTACACATGTAGATCTCACCTGATCTTGCTATACTACAGATCAACCTAGCCTTGCACACCTGCCAATCAAGATCATACACACATGAAGAACCCTTCTAATTTTCCACACCAGCACCCCTATGGATCTTCTACCAGATCTTGCTCTCCCATAGATCTACCTGATCATACACACTTGGCACTGTGGCACTATGAGGAGCTAACCTTGCTCTCTTCCCTCTGAAGGAGCTATCCTTGCTCTCTCTATCTAGCACACTTTACAATATAGCCCATGAGTCTATTATATAGATCTCATGCAAACAATAATTAGACTTCTAATTACAATAATTAGAAATGTAGCTCCAAGACTAAAATTAGTCTTTACATGCAAACTGGTTGTTCAACAAACTAACTGTTTGTCAACAACCAGTTCTAGAATGCACAGGTGACCGACGTCGGTCCCTGTCTATCTAGAGGTGACCGACATCAGTTGACTCCTGACTGATGTCGGTTTCTACCTATCCACCACTGACTGACGTCCTTTGGCCTGACCAACGCCGATGACTGTGACACTCAACAACCTCCATGTTTGCATCCGGGTGAAGCTTTTAGCTCCTCAACCTAACAAAAATTAAAATCTTGTAACATCATGTTAGATATTAGTTGTGAGGAGATTATTTTTAGAATGTTCCAAATACGTTGGATTGTTATTAATGAGGCTTATACAAAGAATGTCATAACTTCCATGCAATTTGTTATGTCTTTAATTGAGAGAACAACATTATTTCACATACCAAAAAGTCTAGATACCTAGTCACACATGTGGGAATAACAAAGAAGTTAATTAATTACTTCCATCACATGTTTATTCCAATAGAGTGATGATGATAAAAAATAAGAAGAATCACATGATACATCCACAAGTGAAGATGAGTACATTAGTTTTCCTAAAAGTGTTGAGTTTGAAGGGTATGTTGATTTGGAGTTTGCTAAATCAACAATTATTGATAAGCCATATGAAGGTATGGAATTTATTGATGATTCATTGATTGAGCATAGTAATGTCATACCATATATTCATAGTGTTGCACCAATTAGAGAGGTAGCTAAATTTGAAGATGATATTGTTCCTACGAATGAATATAATTCAAAAAAATTGTCGTGTGGTGAGCAAAGTCACTTTGAAGATATTTATCAAAGGCCTTTAGAATTACAAGAATTGAAGAATTAATTTTTGGTCATGGAAGAGAAAGTGGTGAAACTATTAAAAAGATTTTATATCACACACAAATCCATTGAAGACCTCATTTGGAAAGCACAAATTGAGGAGAGTCAAAAAGGCATTGGAGGAGGAACAACTACTGTAAATTTACAAATGGTCAAAGATGCATTGGAAATAATGAAATCATATTACTTGTAATTGCTCATAGATAGGGATCATGCTATCAATTTTGTAGAATAAAAGGATAAAGATGTTGATGAGCTCAACCTAGATTTAAGTTTGGCTCAATTTTCACTCCACAAATTAGAAAATCAATCATCTATTGTAGCCACATCCAAGGAATGAGAATCTAACACAAGGAATATGGAAATCAAGAAAATAATTGAAGGAATTGATGAGCTCCAAAAGGACTATAAATTGGAGCCAAGCTATCCTTGGAAACATGAAGAGGAAACCATGGAGGATGAAATATTGCATAATGATTTTAGTGTTCCTCATACCACAAAGATTCATTATGTTTATAAAAATTGGGAAGAATATCAAGAGTGTAAACTCTCAGGACTTGGGGAGAAATTTTCCTATGATGTTATGTTTCATACATTGAAACATAATGATATAGTGATGGGTTTTGTATTATTAGGAATGCCAGAGGGTGATGAGCACTATCATGAGTCAAATATTGGTTGTGTGGAGAATATTATATCTAGTGTTGAAGCTTCAAACACCATCAAATGCTCACTAGATGAAGATCACATGAAGACCAAAGTATCACAACATAAACATGGTAGAGTTATTTCATTATTGAGTTTTAATTACCAGTAGATTTTGATGGAGATTAGTGGTGAAAGAAGGACACACAAGCTTCCTAGATTGATTTAGGATCCTAGAATCATAATGGAGTAATCAGTTGGTTGAGTTGTAATTGCTTGAGGACAAGTAATATTTAAATAGGAGGATTTGTAATGTCCCTTTTTGGCCAATTTTAATATTTTCCATAAACTTGGATGAATGTGAAGAAAATAATTTAAAATTTAATAAAGGGAATATTTGATTAATTAAATCTTAAATCATCCAAATTCAATTCTAAGGATTACAAATATTTAATTAATTGTTTAAGTTGAATAAGGAATTATAAAGTGACTTTATAAAGTGTGGATAGACATGGGGTACAAAATTGCAATTATTTTAAAATAATTAAAAATAAACATTTTATGAGTTGAGGGGGGAAATAAAAGAAAATAAGAGAATAAAGTATTTTCTCTCAAATAGATATAAAATGAGGATTTGGGGAAAAAGAGATTCATTCTTAACATATTCATTTTCTTGAAAACTCTATTAGGGGCTTGAGCAGTTATTTAGCTATTTAGCCTAGAACAAAAACCCTAAGGTGACTATTGGTTTCATGGACAAAAACCCACCTAGTCAATCCTCAGTGGATTCATTCAAGGTTTACAGGGACACAAAATGATTGAAAGGTTGAATATTTTATTGGAGATACTGGCAAAGAAAATTATAGAGTAGTTGAAGGAAAAGTCATAAATATCACTAGCTATAGTACCTACTACAGTATTTACTATTGTTTAAAGGAGGAATCAACATCTTTGGAGGAGTGGCATTGTCCTTTATGGTAATTTCTATCTATAAAATGCCTAGTTTCCCAATGGGAAGAAGATTCTTATTGATATGGTGTAGTTTTGAAGATATACCAATCATCTTTTAGTCTTTTATTAATCTATATCAACATAATAATTATTTTAAATAACATTAGACTTCAATTTGAAGGTTAGAGAATAATCATTTTATGCATTTGTAATTCTAATTTATAGAACAATAGTCTTTATTATTTATTTTAATTATTCCCAAGTTTATAAAAAAAATTGCCATCTGTTTGACAAATGTCTTTATGAAATCTATGTATAATGGAATGATTATATGATGAATGTGTCATTTATAAATTTAGTTACATTTGCCTTAAGTGAGTGCAATTAGAATTTATACATAATAGGCTCTATGCAAAGTGTTTGACAAAATGCCTAAAAGCTAAATTCAAAAATATTGCAAGTTAGTGGGTAAAATTATTGGTAGGGACATTAAAAAAACCATATACCTCCATGTTGTTAGGGTGTTTGAGGAGCATGCATAAAAAAGTGTGATGTTAGTTGGATAGGTGAGATGTGACCTCAACACCCCACTGTGTTAAGAGTTTCCTACATACCAATACCTCGAGAGGGGATCAAGCCTGATGTGGTTCTCCCATTCTAAGTGTTGGTGTAAGTGCAAGTGAATGCTATTATAAGTGTCAGCTTGAGTGATTTGAGTGTGACTTGTTACTGTAAATCTAAGTAATATGAGCTTAAGATTGTTGTAGATGTTTGTATGTAAAAGTAGGGTATAATAGGGATCAATGACCTTGATTTGCATAACTTAATTCTAAGCTTGTTTGTGTGTATTTGCATCTAATTTATATCTAGTAAGTAAAGGGAAAAAAGTTTTGTATATATACTGATATAGTACTTTTTGAGATGTGAAATAGGTCTAATCTAACCCTAAGGTGTCTTCACAAAAATAAATATGTTCATTAGAGGAGAAAAGATGTAAGGGATAGTAGCACAGCCCCTAGGTCACAAGTATAGTGCACTAATGTCAAAAGGATTGCACTAGTGTCTAGGTGGAAAAATTTGGTGCACTAGGGGCTTGTATGTCAAAGAGATGGTCTATGACTACTTTTGGTACATATGGGGATGGGTTAGACCCGCATGAAAGCTATAAAGGGATTGAAAGAGGCTCGAAGATATGTATAAGTCTAAGTTAGGGATATGGTAGTCTCAAGTGACACTCATTACACTCAAGTGACATTTTATATGACTACATTTCCCCCCCCCCCCACATTATAGAAATACAACAAAGAAAAATGACTAGGATAAAGTATCAAAAAACATACCTAGACTTACTTGTGAGGCAAAGCCTATGAATCTAGGTCTAAGTTTTTGAAGTGTGCTCCATTATGTATCTTGAAAATGAAACATGGATGAATCAATCCTTACTTAAGGAATATTAAAATCAAATACAAGATTTAGTAAAGAGATAAGATAGAGGAAATGAATGAATACACCTCATTGAGTACGTGAACCAATGCAAAAACTTGGTGATATCTTATGTGTGTGTAGTTAGTGATCAAATCAGTGAATAGCTTGGATTGATTTTATGCCTTAGTCAATCCCCATGTGTGGGTGGCTCATTAACTCAATATAGTTTTGACTCTATCATTCCCACCCTAATTCAGTGTATCATAATCTTTGAATAAATTGGATTGGCCCGATGGCTTGTCCAACATGTTATCCAATTTTGACCCCCAAGTCAAAATAAGACCCCTATAGGTAAAAAATTGAACCTTGCATGATTTAGGTAGTCCTATTTGAGTATAAAATACCTTATTATAATTTATTAAGGTAAATTTAGAAAGATTAAGGTAAGTCTCTTTTATGTGTTTTGGTCTATTTGGGACTCCTAAGTCAAAAAGGGTTAAAAGGGTCATTTATGGTGCCTTGAAAAATGTGTCATAGGTTATTATGAGTTTATTAATGTCATTTTATGTCTTAAATATTTTATCACAACATTTCATGAGGTCTTGGAATGTATAAATTTCATTTTCTACTTCTAAGTTGGTAAAAATGAAAGAAAATGTGATTTTTGGCTAACATTGGTATATGTTAAAGTTCCCTAACTTCAAAATCCATAAAAAAACACCTTAAAAAGATCTTGGAGCAGTTATATCACTATTGCACCTGTCATCATGTCAGATAAAGGTCAATTTCTTGGATTTCAATGCCACTTTGAGGAGTTAGAAAAGTTATACAAACTTGTGGAAGTCATGTGGAAGAGAAAACAACTTCTAAACATCCTTTGGACTACTATAGGTTAGGAACAAGCATTGTAATAAGTTTAGAGATCCATAGTTGTAAGATTTTCTCTCTCTCCTTCATCATCCCTTTCACAAGATAGTGAAAGTCAAAATCAAGCAAATGGTATAGGTAGTACAATTTGAGTTAGAGGCTAAAAATTTAGCTAAATTTTGGTACCCATATGGGCTTCAAATTTGTATTTATATTTGTGCTCTTAGCTTTATGAACAATTACTAAGATCCTAAACTACTTTTTGAGAACTCAAACCCCCACCAGTTAAGTTTAGGGTAACTTCAAAACAAACTATGAATTCATGGTTTCTTGAAATTAGTTAGAGTGTGTTTTCAGATGTTTTTAAATGCCTCACATACCTTCATTCATCATGGTGGCACATTTGGATAGTATTTTGGCATGAAAAGTCTCTCTTGAGAATATTTTAAAGTGATTGGTCATTTTTTTGTGTTTCTAAGTTTTTCAAGTGGTCAAATGCATTTGAGTGACTCTTCATGGTCTTTCACTCTCTCCACAATCCATAAATGGTATTTTTATTAGTCATGTAATCTGCACAAGCTTCAAATGTTCACCTATCTCCATTATAGGCTATGTTCTATGTGTATAACAATTGAGGTGATTTTAATGGTTTGAATGTGCATCTCCAAGAGTTTGAGAGTGGTGTTTCTTTGATATAGTAATTTTTATGCTATATATTCAATGATCTTTGAACCTACAGTTATGAACTTGCATTTTTCAAAGCTTCTAATCACAAGATTGTGGATAGTCCTCACCCTATGCAGCCTCTAGGTCTACAACTCAAAATAGTTCATGATTGTCAGTGTGTCAATTTTCAAGTGAATGTATTATGAAATAAAAAATTGTAATAAATTCTAATCAAAGACCCTAGACTAATGTAATATCTCCAAACACCTAAATATAAGTGGTGGCAAGCAAGATTGCTTCTAAAATATAAACCTATAGGACTATGTAGATAGTGAGGGTAGAGAATCAAAGCTTAAAGATTATTTGAAGGTGATATGAGTTGGTAATAAAGAGATAAATGCCTATCCTTATATAGGTTGGGCCATTATATGTGTCATGATAGAATTGAAGACCAAGACTATCTTTAAAATTGCATGTAGACAATCTCTTCAACATCTACCTATAGGCAACCTAGTTGGGAATCTACCTTGAATGTAGAAGTTTGAAGAGAAAATGAGAATGTTATAGGGAGATTGAATATAACAAGAAGATACCTCTAAAAATGACTAACCACTACTAAGATGTTCTAATGCAACTAAAGGAGGTTAATCTAAGACCATTATACAATCAAACACCTTTAAACATCCACCTATTACCAGTTAGAGTTTTGGCCTTGGAAAAGAGATGTTTGTGATGTTTTAGAGTCTTAAAGGATTTGAGAGAGGTTTCTAAACTGTCAAAAATAGAGCACAATTCATTGTAAATATTGAAGATTGGTCTACAGACCTAAAAAGCCATATATAGTCACACTTAGTCTTTCCTAGATGGTCACCTACAACCTATTAAAGAAAGTTCCCTTGACAATCATATTGATAAGGTAAGGAGGTCTTCAAGGTTTTGAAAATGGTTTTTAAGTATCACCAATAACATTATTATGCCATTTAAAAGAGGTTATTAAAGGCCCAAACTCAATCAAAGACCTTCAAATCAACACCTACAGTCAGTTGTTGAGAAAGTTGGATTTGAATAACAATGAGTTGATGATGGAGTAATGAGATTTAAGATAGTGAGAAGATCTCAATACCTCAACCAAAACATGATAAATACATTTGGGAACTCAATAAAGATATAATAGGTTATCAAAACCTAATACATATTCAAGCTCCTTCAAGCTAACACCTATAGTTAGCCTCTTATAGATCTTATTTTGAGATAGTGGCAATATTGATAGAAATACAAAGTTTTTAGGGATTCTAAAGTAATTATTGAGTCTATAAATAACATCAATAATTTGATGGGGGTTAATATTTCAAGAATGAATCCTAGAACATAGTCTATAGGCCCTTTCCTAATAAGTGCACACAGTCACTTCTAGGTCTATTTAGAAACTCAGGCCTTTCAAAACATAAGTTTGTTATTTTATGTTGTTTGAAAGATGGAAAATAGAATCAATTTTCTAAAATAAATTAGAACAAGAAAATATGAACCAGGGAGTAGGGTAAGCTCTACATAGAGGTCACACAATTCCATACACACATAGGCAGTCCTCATTACCTACATGTCTGCAAAGTGACTAAGGACTCTCAAACTTAAGAGAGTGATTTGTGTGAGTGTTTGGGGTTAGAAATGATATGACTCAGGTTCTTAATTCATTGTGATCAAAAATTTCTAAGAAGAGAATATGTAAAGAAAGAGACCAAACAAGGGGCACACAATTCAAAGTGAACACATAACCCTCATGAAATTTTTCTTACCTAGTTTTGTTCAAAATAGAAAGTCAAAGATCTGGGGAGAGTTAAGTGTTTGAATATAATTATATAGTGATGTCATTGTCTCATCATATTTTTAAACTCATGCAATAAATATAACATAGTTTGGCATACCCTATTCATTCTTAGTAGTTTAAGAGCATACATAAGCCTACTGGGCAGACCTAGAGGAGATGAAGACAGTTGAGTTTGAGATGGACATAGAAAGACTTTATAATGTGATAATAAATATTGTCAATTATTCCATATAAGCTTCAAACCTAACAAGAATAAAACATAGACCACTACTCAGTCAAGTACAGCCCTTAGTGCATACATAACTTGTATGGGCAGTTAGATGAATAAGTGGTGAGATAATACCATTGAATCCCTAATAATATATTTAATAACATTTTTAAACCCTCCATGAGATTTTATACCTCCAACAGAGAAGAGAACAGGGCATGACAGTCAGTTAGGGTATGGTAAGTGGCTTGGCCTACAAACCCTAAGCCTAAATAAATGAGGTGGTTAGAGACTTGATGAAGTATTGTGACAAGATATACATTTTAATAATTTAATAAGAATGTCATATACCCCATTTAGGTCATTTTATATGAAACCAAACTCAGGAACAACACCTACAAACCTCATTCTTACTCAAACCCCTTAGAATGCTTGTTCTTCATCTCGAGGGTCATCAAATTTTACTCACACCTTTCATGAGGAGATGCATGGGTTTGAATGGTTATTAGAGGTGTTATAGGGGTACCCTAACAATAATATTTTGTCATTAGGAGAGAGAGAGGGGTTGTTCTTTATAAACAATCGTTAAGACCCCAAACATGTCTTAAACTTCTCTTAAAACCCAACAATGACTAATTTGTAGAGATGGACTTCTAAACCACACCTAATGCCATATTTTTCTCCTAAAACCTCTTGGATATTATTTTAGGCTCCAAGTGCTTCATCCACATGTACTTGAGTTGTATGGATTATTGTATAGATTACTATAAATGCACTATTTTGTGTGTGTTTTAGTGTTTTATAGGTATTTTGGAGATATTAACACTTTCCAATCATTTTATTAGATCCCCTGAGACTTATTTCATCTCTTTAAATCAAAAAATTTGCTTAAGAACCCTTGGAAGTGAGTAAACAAACTCTATTTTGTAAGGCAGTCCAAACAAGGTTATGAAGGGCTTATTTTTTGCCATTTCATGGTTTGGTTATAAGCACAATGTTATAGAAGCCCAAACATGACATGGAGGTTTTTATTGGTATGGGTAAATTGAATCACACAATTCCTATATGTTTCACATGTGCATGAGGATTTTAGAGCCAAAATCCACTTTATAGGCCTAGAGGCCTAATTAAGCCTAATAGGCAAAAAAATAGACTTACACTTGACTTTAGCTCATGAAATTGAACATGGAGATGTAATAGGATAAACTGTACTCATAACTACCCTCAATTTTATATTACTATCTTTACTTTCTTCTAGATAAAGAGATTTGCATAAAAAGGGCTATAAGGAATGAAACCTAATTGTGGCTTTTGGTAGAGAATGACTGGTTGGGGCTAGTTTGAGGCCTCAAAATGGATTTTTATAGGTTAAATATGATATTAATAGGCCATCCATTAAGTTTTTACAATCTAAATTAATTGAAACCAAGTTTTGACCCTTGTGTGTAAAATAGGCCTAAGGAGATGAAGAGTCTTTTAGACACCTTGCAAGAGAAAGGGGTGATGTGTAAAAAATGACCTATTAGGGTCAAAGGAGAGGTATCAATAGTATATTAAGTATTTAAGATAAACTAATATTATATCCAAGGAGGCCACTTGTCCTTCAACATGTCAATAAGAAGAGGAGTTTTAAGAATTTAGTCAAGGTGTTAAGTAACCATTTCAACTTCCACACCACTTGGAGGGTTGGAGCATCTAAAAAGGAGTAACACATGTCATCTAGGAATTATTAAGGCATTTCCCTAACTCTTCTCTTTTTTTTAACTCACATGACACTTTTATACTCTCTCTCTCCCACACTCTTCTCTTATCTCACACTTGTGTTATATAGTGAGCCACTTTTGGCTAAGTTTATATCCTCCACCTGGGTATGGCAAATCCCTACCAATTTGTATGCCTTTTATCAATAAGAATTAACTAATTTACCTCCTCTTGTGATTATACTTAGTGTGCATATAATAATTTTTGATCTTGTCAAGTGAATTAAATTGTCTTCCTTAGCATGTTATCTTTTTCTAACACCTGGATGCATTTTAAAAGTGTCTTTTATAGGTCATGTGAAGTGTATGAATGTGGTGCAATATTTGAGTGATATTTTTTGTCTTCTAGTGTTATTCAAGACCTCTTAGTTATTCCTAGATTAAACAACCATCAAAACCTTCACATTGAAACACTCATGTGAGAGATTCAGATTAATAGTGTATACGATGTTAGTTTTCTTAATTTATAAGTGCACATGCAACTAGTTGGTAGTGGTAAAACATATTTGGTGCATCACCTTATTAGAGTAGGTTTCTCTCCCTTTTCCTAGCAAGTGATAGATTAGTGTGTGAGCCTAAGTGATTCATCAAGGGGATCTATCCCTTTAATCTAGAGGTTTACCCTTGTTATAGACAACCCATAGGTCTAGGGGTAATCCCATGTTTCACCAAATTTAGAGAGGTCTAAACAACATTTTCCTAGGATATAAAATGTGGTCATAATAGTTATGGCATGCTAGGTGGGACCAGTGTTCAAAGTTATGGAAGAAATCTTGGTGTGTTCTTCTACTTATTAGCCTCTGGAGGCACTCAACCAAACACCAATGGTGACTCTAAATTCAATTAGCTAGTTCTAGAAGCCAATTACTTATTGTGAAATTTTTTTGATAGTATCTTGTGTTTTCCTTTGACTCATGAAGTTGGGGTGGTTGGGTATGAAGAGAAATTTTTCAATACACCTCCTTATTAGAATTATCATGACTCATATCATCCACATAGCCTTCTTTATCAACCTGGTTATGACCCCAATTATGTGCTTCAATAGCCTTATCAACTTCTTACCCTTTTTATAATTCATATCAGTCCTTTGGTCAACCTATTTCTCCTTTACATGTCCATGATGTTGTATATGAGCAGCCTTCTCAAGCTCAGTATGTCTCTAGTTGTCCTTCTAACCAATCCATTTCAAGTTTGAAGAAAACTCTCTTGGGATATGATAAATACATGTTAGACATTCATACTCAAAGATAACATGGTCAAGATAATCTTAGCCATCTCATTCATGACATGAGAGACTCATTGCAGCTATTGAATGGAGAATGGACACCTATTGAGAGCGCAAATTGGCAAAGCCTCTTAAGTGAAATTTTGGATGTAAATGGTCTCATTCAAATCATAGAATATATGTTGAAAGTTCATTAAAGACATCATTTCCAATTCTATCAGCCTTATGTGTCTTCTTACACTCCATCTCATCTCTCATACATGCCACCCATTCTTCCCCAAGAGACCTTTCCAAGTGAATCTCAAAGTGTTCCAAGTCTTCCATGTGTTCTTGAAACCTTCCCTTCTTGGAATTCAATCCAAGAGAGTATTTAAAAAGAAAAGGAGATTATTTTAGAACAACCTATTGATTCAAGCCAGCATCCAACTTCTCTTCCTCAAAGAACTCCCAAGGAGACGTCTAAAATTTCAAGTTGGAATCAAGTAGTAAAGTCTTGGAGTGGGCAAGGTAAAATAATTATAGATTGGGGAGTTGAAGGGAAAGATAAATCTAAACCTATGCAAATCTCTCCCACCCCTCTTCAAGATACCTTGTATACTTTATATCAACCTTCTTATGATACTTATCCTCATGAAGCCACTAATCACCTTCAAGAAAGGCTATTACAAGAGGATATAGAGCAAATCAAATATTTGGATGGAGTTGAAGATAAAAGGACTTGAAGAGAGACAAAATCAAGAGATGAAAGACAAAGAAAACTTTATGCCTAATCAAGCCCCATTTACCTCTCCCCAAGAACTTATAGCTTGTCCATATTGGAGGTCTATCTAAGAGTGTATTTTAAAACAAGAATGAGATTCTATTGAGAAGTTGGAAGATCAGCTTTCAGCTATTGAAAATCCTCAAGAAGTCTATTAGAAATGTGAAGTGCTTGTTGAAAAAAATGAAATGTCTCTAGCCCAATTCAACATGCTTTCCCTTCAAGAATATCCCATTTCCAAACCCCCAAATTGCAAGAGTATTCTCTCCATCCTGAAGCACATTCATGATCCATCCACCACACTTCATATTCCCTCTTCAACCCATGAACTTATTCACCACCCTCCCATCTCATCCCTTCTTGAAAGAGAACCCATCTTATGGGAGATAAGTTAATAGCATGAAGCCAAAGATGTAACTGATCAAGAAGATGACTCAAGTATCTATGATAAAGAGTTCACTTTAGGGGCTCCCCTTGGTGAAGACAAGCATAAATCCATCTCATTGAGTGAATAAAGATATGACCAAGATCATGTTGCAACTTCTAATGAAGAGTTTGATCAAGGCATGAAAGAGAAGGTTCTTGAAAGAGACATCACATCAGTTGAGTTAATTGGATCTCATGGGCATGATCAAGAGTTTAAATTTGAAAATACAATAGAAGATGAAGCTACTATTGACTCCATGAACCAATATGATTTATGGTTGAATTCCAATGATATGTGTGAAGAATTTGAAGGCCTTTAAAAGCCTATACCTCCTGTTGTTTAAGTTAAAGACATTATTTTAGATGCATTGCCTCTTGAATGACAATATGATAACTTCCAAAGTACCAAGCTTGAACAAGTTGCAACCAACATTGAGGTTGAATAATCTTCAAGAAAGTAAGATAAAGTTGATCAAGTACATGTTGAGCAAGAATATGAAATTAAATAAGTTATGGTTCTTGAAGAAAAGGAAGACAAAGATGATTGGTAATAGCAAATTGAGCTCCTCTAAGAGCTTAAAGGTCTTTACAAGGTTGAAGATCATGTTCATAGAGAGATTATTCAAGATGTATTCATTATGGATAATGATGAGGATTGGGTTGAGTATGTTAATCTCCTTGAAGAGACTGAGGAGCTTGTAGTAGTTGATGAAAATCCTAATGTCATTCAAGATGCCATGAAAATCAAAGATTCATGCTTGGATAAAACACCATAAGACAAGGTTGCTACTAAAGAGACTCATAAGAAGACTGTTGAAACACAAGAAGACACAAGAAGATTTCACCTTTATAAGTGACATGTTTGTAGTAGTCATTTCTTCACTTGAAGTCATGATAAGAAGATTAAACAGCATGAAGGAGTTAAAGACATCAAGAACAAGGTTCAAAGGGAAATTTTATTTGTGTCCTCTTTCATCTCATTAAGTAAGAGATGGTACAAGATTCCCTTTTGATCCAAGAGGAATAAGTTATCTTCAGGTTAGCTGCACATAGCTAGTTGTCTTTTGTTTTATTATGTTCCCTAAGTGCTTAGTTAGCACATGTGTGTGTCATCCTTTCTTTGATTTTGTGTGTGTGTCTTTATTTTATGTGTTGTTGAGGTAATCAAGTTGTCTTGTTGTTTATGTGTCAAAGTCTAATCTTTTTTTGCTCAAAATTAAATTGACCCCATAGCCCAATAGAAGGATAAGACTATTGGTCTAGTCAGCATAACAGGCATGCTACCCTTATGAGTCACCAATTTGTTATCCAATTTTGATAACAGGTGCAATAAAAATAGTGGGCACTGAGGAAGCTTGATTTGATATGATTGGGCTTGTAGTTTTCCTAATATTTATATTAGGTCCACTTGGCATTCCAAGTTGATCCATAGGTCATATATTCAATGGAAAATTAAATATTAAAGGTAAATTATTATGTTGAACTTGTACTCCCAAATATTCCTCTATTGGCTCAACTTCAAATTATTTAGATTCCACACTATCAATATTCTTACAAGAATTTTGTCAAACTTAAATTCATGAGAATATATTATGGTGGGGGAATTAGGTCTATCTGGATTGGGTTCCACTATTAGATCTTATCATGCTTAGTCTATGTGTACCTACACTATTAAAGGGTATAGACCTATGGCCAAAGGGTACTCATTATGCCTTTTCACTCTTTTACAAATTCTCATAGCACTTTCAATATCCTCCCATTGACCCCTGGGCTCACTACCTCTCATATCCTTGTGCTTAACCTCATCATACTTCTGCTTTCACAGTTCCTGCTGCTCAACTTCCATGTTGAACTCCCAATCTCATACCAATGTATACCCCTCCATTTCCCCACTAGTTTCACTACTTATGTGTGAGATATTTTATCCATATATAAGAAATTTCTCAAGAATAAAATCAACCATAAGCTTTTTAATCTATAAAGGGAATTGTTTGAAACACCTTTTATGTGGTTTTCTTAAGAATTTGAATTATGCTTCTTCTAGGCAATAATATGTAGAGACTACATATTTTAAAATATAAAATTTAAGAATTCCTTTCCACCAAATGTTTATTACTCATGTCTAAGTAGTTTCAAACTTGGCCAAGGTCATATGATGCTCTAATAACTAGGAATCCTTCCACCCATAATTTCTTGAATAGTTTTTCACATATGCCAAAATCCAAGCATGTAAGTGTACGAGTAATTCTAAAAAAAAAAATCATACATAGAATTATATAGAAATTGATCTACCCATGTGCATGAAAAACATATTGGTTCAAGATATAGGAGAGAAAAAAATTTGTCTACTATACCAATCTAGTGCTTGATATTTTCCAAAGAAAGTCGCTTGAGCATTTTTATACCATCATGCTAACAAGTGCAATGGATACCAACAACAGAACCAAAATTTTGTTTTTTCCTTTATTTTAGCATGACTTATCCCAATCACATGACTAAATATAATATGTAGACCAACAAGCTAGTGTGTTGGCATATCACATGAGAAATGTTCTCATGCACTCACTAAAACCACATAGCTTAAGACTAGTTCCCATTGGTTCTATTGTGTATTGGTGTGTGTATTGACATATCTATACTAGAGTGCTTGAATATGCACACAATTTTAACCATAAACATCATAATATATCTTAATCTTAACAATTCACTTATTCCATACTTAAGCTAGTCATCATAGAATAATATAGGTGAAAATTAAGAAAAAGAGTAGTAGTACCATTGATTTCATAACAAGATTACAAAATGTATTTCAACAGCACAAGTAGTTTATCTAATTACATATCAAAAATCACCATACATAGGTCACAACACATATCAAGATCATGACTAAGCTCAATATTATAATTACAAGATCATAATTAAAAAATTACTGCCCTAAGTATAACTAGGGGGTATTTATACATGGTTTTACCCTAACCATTTTTTTATAGTATTAATATGAAACTAATGAGTTGCCAATGACTTGCTCCCCCTATATACACTCTATATGCTATATATTCATTGTCATGCTCATGTCTTCTTACAAATTAGTGCTAGAATCATGCTTGATTATTTTCAAAGTCAAACTCTACTATCCAATTCTTACATCCTTGGTTCCTTTATGTTTTCTACATCCTTTTTCCTCATGACTTACTTCTTCCAGGCATAGGCCTTCTACATCATGTCTCTTATGTACCTTGGCTCACTTTTGCACTTCTATCTTCTATGTCATCTTCAAAAATTACTTATAATAAATCAATACAAAATTTGGGGTCCAACAATACATGACACAACCCAAAGGTTTTGCAATAAATGGATAAGATCACAATATGTATAAACTATAAAAATCATTGTATGTTTTGAAACAAACCCCTCGAGCATGGTATAATAGACTAATTGAGCACCTCATGAACATGAACTTCAAACATTTTGAGTTTGAATATGTAACTCTTTTCATCAAAATAGTTGATAAAATAATTGTATTTATGGTGGTGTATGTTAATGATTTGCTCATCACAAGGAATAATGAATGATATATTACAAATTTCAAATTAGAGTTGATGAAAAGTTTTGAAATGACTAATTTGGGTTACCTTCATTACTACTTGGGTATTGAATTAATTCAAAAACCAAACTTTTTATTCATCACTCAATAGATGTATGTTGGTGATATTCTGAGCAAGTTAGAAATGGAAATTTGTAAGCCTCTCAGTATGCCCATAGATCAAAATCTCAAAATGACATCCAAATATTTAATAGATTTGGTTAATGCCACTAAATATAGATAACTTATTAGAAATCTGATTTATGTGACTATAACTCGACTATAAATATCATTTTCAACTTGTGTCCTCTAAATATTCATTCAACAACCTAGGGACATTCATTGGGTAACATCAAAAAGGGTCCTAAGATATATCAAAGGAACACAAAATTTTAGGCTCAAATGTTTTAAGGCAAGAGACTACAGACTGGTTGGGTACTCAAATTTTGACAATGATGGTGACCATGAAGATGGAAAGTCCACCTTGGGTTTTTTAATAAATTTAGGAATAATAGTTCTTAGTTATAGATCAAAGAAATAATTAATGTTAATAATTTATTCATCAAAAGTAGAATATATGGCTACTTTAGAGGCAACTAGAGAGATCTTGTGGCTCAAAGGGTTTTTTTATATTTGTAAGAACAATAGGTCTTGTCAACACCTCTCATGGTTGATAATGTTTCTATAATCCAAATGGAAAATAATCTAGTCTTTCATGACCAAACCAAGCATACCGTTATCAATTTTCATCTAATTTGACACTATGTGAAAGATGGTAGTGTCAAGTTGTAACATTACCCTATAGTAGAGCAACCAACAGACACCCTGACAAAAACACTTGGATGATAAAAAATGAAAAATTCATAGGAATGCTTGTTCTAAAAAAGACCCCAATAGATTAAGGGGGGATGTAATAATATTTTATATAGTTGTTATTAATCCTAGGTGTCTAACATAGGTGTCTTATTTTTATCTTATTCAATAATTTATCCATTCCTATAGGAATAGGAAGAGTCACATTGGGAATGTGAAATGAACAGCCATTTTGGCTTTTATATTATAATGTTTACTCTCATTCAAACTTGAATTGTGAAATAAAATTTCATTTTCATTCTGTCAATAATGTTTTTGGCTTGTCAGAGACTGAAACTAGAGAAGGACATAATCATCCAACTTGGGATAGGATCAACTACCACTATTGTCCTGAGTTCGTCAATCTTGTCCTTTATTAAAAATCATGAACTCAAGTCACTATCATTTATCACAGCTTAAATTAGGTTTGTGTGTAGAGATTTGACATTCAAATGTGTGTGGAATACCTATAAATTAATTATTCAAAGTTGAAACCCTAAATGGATTATAATGATTAAAAACCTACAAATAAAAAAGTGGTGGAGTGTAATGGGTTGATATGAATCCCATCACCACCATGATGACTAAACATTGCCTACATATCCAGTACTTTGACGAGGGAAATCAAGTCCATGTAGTTATCCCACTTAGAGTGTTTTGTGTAATTATGTTCCTTTAACTATATGAATGCATCTAAATATGTTTTGAGTACTTGATCATGCTTTGATTTGTCTTAAATAAAATAGGGTTTGGACTTAGCTAAGGACTACTTTAAATGATTAATAATCAAAATTGAGAAGAATAGAGAAACTTTAATCAATGTGTAACAGTGTAAGTGTGCCTCTGTATAAAAATTTCTAAATGGTAGAATAAGTGACTTAAGTGTGCCTTTATATCAATCCAAAAGGGTAAAACCTCATGATTCCTATCATAAAAGTATGGAACAAACTCTAAAAGAGCATCCAACTTTAAAAATTGATCATTAAAATGGATAAGGATAAGAACATCCCATAGGGGATAGGAATGTTTGCCACTATTGTCCCTTGACATTTTTGTCCTTAAGGGAAACTTGTAAATTTTGTGTTGAGGAGTGTCCATATAGATGCTTATAAGTTTTTTTATAAATTAGAACATTTATGTAGGCATTGTATAATAATTTAGAAAATAAATATGTACATATATTTTCTTAGGATGGAGTGAGGTGGTGAAAAAGATCCAGATTAAGTGCCCAAGTCAATTAAAGTGAAAGTAGACCAAAATAACATGGTCACATAGTCATGATCAAATTTGAGTGAAAATAGGATAAAATGACTAAGCTAAGTCTAAATACCATTTGGAGAGTCAAGTCATAGCTTTTCAATTGTTGAAATCCATACATAGGATTACACTACATATTCATATTACACAAGATTGCACACAATCAACTAGGGGGGAGAATATGTTTAGTTTGACTTTCCTCTTAAGAATATTGGATATTTAGGCAAAACTTAGTCATAGTAGGGTGGCTAAGGTTAGTTTAACCCTTCCCTTTCACCCTTTGGCATGGTTTCACAGTTATCCTACAATGCACAACTAGGGTTTAAAGCAAAGAAAATGTAAACAGAGATATTCATGTGAATTTATAGATGTCATAATATATAGGCATCCTCATTAGGCATAAACATAGTAGATGACATAGTCACATATAGAAAAATTACCATGGATAGTTATATAATACATCAGATAGGGTTGCACTACTCATATATCCATGAAGCATAGACTTTCATAGGTGCATGGAAACTCTCTATTTCTAGATCCAACCATTTATAGGCCCATTTCAGATGTTTTTCATAAATGTATTCCTCTATAGACCTAAAAAAAAATTAATTAAACTAATTATAACATTCCTTTAATGTTTTATATAAATGTCAAGTTACTATATTTAGTTAGTTTCACTCAATATTTTATAGTAATGATATATATTAAGCAGTATAATTTATTCAAGAGTTTGATGCATATCACATAAATCCTAAAATTTATAAAACATATTGGTGAACCCACTCCTAATATTTAGTATAATAAACCCTAGTCTCCTTACAGCTTCCTTCTATTTTTCTAGGGCTTAAAAAAATAATTAAGGTCCCCAATCTATTATACTTTTGACTAGATATGTCAACCAGATGTGAGAATTTTGATAGGTCCCCTAATCTATTACAATTTTCTTGAAGATATTCAAAATAACTCAACAATAATAGACAAGACAAATAAGCTCAAACAATGAAACAATAACTAAAAAAACTATCTCCAAAACTAACTCATCACTATAAATAAAAGTTAAAAAAGTGAGTTAACATGATTCTATAGGAAACAAGACCATCCTGCAGCAACCACCAACTTAAACCACACAATTTCAAAAACAAAATCAATATCTAACTAGACTAATAAATCCTACCCTATAATAAATAAACTTAACATCAACTGAAGTAAAAAGCATGAATACATGGTTTTAATTGGATCCCCAAACTTGAAACAAAGCCTTTAAGATAAAACCTTAAATCCCATAACAATATCAATAAGAAGCAAGTTCTACTTGCAATAATTATTTAAAAAATCAGATAAACATCAACCTACCCCTTGCTGGGCAATAAGAACTTCACACAAGATTTTCCCATCTTTTTGCCTCAATAAAGGCATTGTCCTACTTAGTCACATCACAAGGAATCTCATCCCTAATCTAGCATAAAACACTATGAAGCTCACCGAGTGACAAGACTTGGAACATTGTATTTAATTTATGATTTATTTTAAACCTAATCTCTAATTTTTCCTCTTCGATAACTAATCGTAATGGAGGAAACAATCAATGCTACTAGTAGTTTTGATGAACTTGATAAAAACAAATTAACTACAAATCTTTGTAATAATACACACTTTCATGATGCATCACTACATATAAATATAGATTAAAATAAAAATATTGTTAAGGTTGCCACATGTAAGGAACAATAGCATGAGCTCTTTATATATATATATATATATATATATATATATATATATATATATATATATATATATATATTAATGCACCTTTTATAGGTATTGATTCTATAATAACCTATGTTGAGAATACTACTACTGAACTTTATCTCATGTCTACAACTTTTACTACACATGTGATGTCCACTAATGGTAAGGGTAAAACACACAATTTAATTTATATTACTATTTTATCCCCATATAACATACTTTCATACCTTCTAAGGTTACCACTCATGTCACATCATCTAATACTACATAGTTTATTATGCCTAATGTTCAACCATTAGTACAAATAGTTGTTGATATGCATAATAAGGTTACATAATTACAATAAAAATCCTTTAGAGTAGGCCATAATATTGATTTTTATGTGTTATTACACAATCAATTAGCTCTTGAGATTTTAGCCTATCCTTTAACAACAAATTTTGTGTCTCTGAAGATTACATTGTATGATGGTAAGGGTGATCCAAGACAATATCTTTGAGCCTTACATGTATCATGTTTGGACTATGCATCCAATGTTAATTTATTAACCAAGTTATTTCCATATAGTCTTAAAGATTACGCCATGCATTGGTTTTATGATCTCTCTTCCAATTAGTTTGTGCCTTCAACCAGTTGCCTGATCAATTTCTAGCACACTTTTCAATCAAAATTAGTGATAAAATGTCTTGTGCTCATATTACAAAAATCAAACAAGGGTTGAATAAACCTATCATTGGTTATGTGATCATTACAATACTATGCTCTCTAAGATGACAAATCAAATGGCAGATAAGGAATTATAAGATATATTTGAGAAAATGTTGCTTTCTTCTCTACATGAGTCTCACATGTTTAAGAAGATTCATCATTTGATGACATTTTTCACATAGTTAAACATTGAAAATTTAAACTTATTTCAATAAATAAGTTAACATATGGGTCCAAACCTCCAACCAATCATAATGTAAATTTTTCAAGTAAACCCAATTTTAAATCAAAAGATAAGAATGGTGATAAAATAATAGTTAATGTGATTTTATAACCATATAATTGATTTGCCCTCAGCTCTTATAAGGAAGAAACTTACACATTTATCATAACCTCCTCACAAGGTATTACAAAAGTTTCTTGAGTGTGATCTTATATCTCTCCCTCCCCAAAAAGATATCGATATGAGTAGGCCTTGAGCTAATGGATTTGACAATAATGTATATTATGATTATCATCAAAGTAAAGGCCATTCTACAAATAGATGCATCAAGTTATGACATAAGATACATCATTTGATAAATGAAACCATAATTGATCTCAATATATCTACAAAAGAGGCATGTATATAACCTAATGGGAATGATAAGTTGAAGATATTTAACTATCCTTTTCTTAATCATGCGGCATAAGAGACTACTTCTCAACCTTATGTACATATTACTTATAATGCACATCTTCCTCTAGCTTATTATACTTCTAGAACTAAGGAAGAACATCCTCTATGGGATTATTGGGACACTTCAAACTATACGCACAAATAAACCTATTATTACATTTATATAGACACTATTAATGAATTATATAGTATTTCAATCTTGCACACTTGGCAAATACATATCATGGATGTATCTTTAGCTTCTAAACCTTCCCCTTGCCAAAAGGCCCACATACACTATCTCTTTATGCCTATTACTTATCTCTTCATTTGACCAATGTTATTATGATGATTCAAACCTTATTTCATTCTTATAATGCTATAAAACATGTTCATCTTCTATTTCTATAAGTTCTAGATCTCTACCTATTTTCCACCTGCCTAGACACTTGCATCCTAGTCAGATGCATATGTTGATGCAAGTGTCTATTACCCTAAAGGCATCCAATTTACAAATTAAATGTATTCCTATGAGAAACCTAAGTGATTTAATGTGATATATTCTCAAAAATGATTAGTATAAATACATGATCAATCCTCATTCATTCTTCACCTAACATAAAATAAACAAATAAGACCATCTTGCAACAATTATCAACTAAAACTGCAAAATTTCAAAAAACAAAATCAATATCTAATTGAGCTAATAGATCTTGAGAAATAATAAATTAGCTTAACATCAACTGAGGCAATAAGCATGAATATAGGGTTTTAATTGGATCCCCCAACCTGAAACAAAAATTTAAATCCCACAACAACATCAGCTAGAAGCAAGTTCTACTTGCAATAATCCAAAAATTAATTAGATAAACATCAACCTGCCCCTTATTGGGAAATAACAACTTCAAGCAAGATTCTCCCATCTTTTTTCCTCAACAGAGGCATTATCCAGCTTAGTCACTAGATCATAAGGAACCATATCCTAGATCTAGCATAAAACATCATCAAGCTCATCGAGTGACAAGAGTTGAAACATTGTATTTGATTTATTATTTATTTAAAACCTAATTTCTAAACTTTCCTCTTTAATAATTAATTAGAATGGAAGAAAAAATCAATGTTACTGGTAGTTTTGATGAACTTGATAAAAACAAAATAACTACAAATATTCATAATAATGTACTTGCATGATGCATTGTTACACGTAACTAGAGATGAAATTAAAAATAATGCTAAAGTTTTCATATATAAGGAACAACAACACAATATATTTATATATATTAATGCACCTTTTAGAGGTCTTTATTATATAATATGTATTGAGAATACTACTATTGAACCGGATCTCATGTCTACACTTTTTGCTACATATGTGATGTCCACTAATGGTATGGGGGCAACAACAATTTTCCTCATATTACTATGTTATCCCCACATAACATACTTTAATACCTTCTAAGGTTACCACTCATGTCACATCATCTGATACTACATAGTTTTCTATGCCTAATGTTTAACCATTAGTAAAAATATTTATTGATCTTCATAATAAGGTTACATAATTACAACAAAACTCTTCTTGATTGGGCCATACTATTCATTCTCATATGTTATTACATAATCAATTAGCTCTTGATATTTTAGCCTATCCTTTACCAACAAATTTTGTGTTACTAAAGATTACATTATATGATGGTAAGGGTGATCCAAAATAGCATCTTTGAGACTTTCACGTAGCATAGTAAGACTATGCATCCAATGTTAAGTTATTACCTATGTTGTTTCCATATAGCCTTCAAGATTACACCATGCATTTGTTTTATGATCTCTTTCCAATAATTCTATGTCTTCAACCATTTTCTTGATCAATTTTTAGCACACTTTTCAATCAAAATTAGTGAAAAGATGTCTTGCACTCATATTAAAAAAATAAAAAGAGGGTTTAATAAACATATCATTGGTTATGTACATCATTACAATATTATGCTCTCTAAGGTGAAAATTCAAATGATAGATACGGAATTACAAGATATATTTAATCAAAGCTTGCTTTTTCCTCTACACGAGTCTCATATGTTTAAGAAGTTTCATCATTTGATGACCTATGTCACATAGTTAAAGATCAAAAAGTTAAACTTATTTCAATGAATAAGTTAAAATATGGGTCCAAATCTCCAACTAATCATAATGCAAAGTTTCCAAGTGAACCCAATTTCAAATCAAAATATAGGAATGATGATAAAATAGTAATTAATGTGGTTTCATAACCATCTAATCAATTTATTCTCTCAGCTCCACCAAGGAAGAAATTTACACATTTACCATAACCTCCTCAAAAGGTATTGCAAAAGTCTCTTGAGTGCAATATTATATCTTTCCCTTCTAAAAAAGAGTTTGGTATGAGTAGACCTCAAGATAATGGATTTGATAATAATGCATATTATGATTATCATCAAAGTATAGGCCATTTGACTAACAGATGCATCAATTTAAGATATAATATACATCATTTGATAGATGAAACCATAATCTATCTTAATACATTTATAGAATAGTCATGGATATAACATAATGGTAATGATAAGTTGACTATATTTGATGATCATTTTCCTAATCATGCGGTAAAAGAGACTACTTCTCAACCTCAGGTGCATATTACTTATAATGTACATCTTCCTCTAGATTCTTATACTTATAGAATTAAGGAATAGCATCATTTATGGGATTACTGGGATACTTCAAACTATACACACAAAGAAACCTACTATTACATTTATATGACACTATTTCTAAATTATATAACACTTCAATCTTATACACTTGGCAAATATATATCATGGATGTGCCTTCAGCTTTTAGACCTTTTTGTTGTTGAGAGGGTTGCATACACTATCTCTTTATGCCTATTGCTAATCTCTTAGTCTGACCAATGTTAATCTAATGATTTATACCTTCTATCATGCTTAGAAAGATATAAACCTACTTATCTTCTATTTTTGCACCTATGCCTATTTTCTATTTGCCTATGCCTATTTTCTAGTTGCCCAGACACTTATGTTCTAATTAGATGCATACATCGATGTAAATTTCCCATCTTGATGTAAGTTTCCAATGCCCTAAAGTCACCTAATTTACAAATGAAACATATTCCTATGGTTGGCCTTTGTGTTTTAATGCAATATATTTTCCAAAAGGATTGGTATAAATACATGATCAATCCTTATTCAGTCTTCACCTAAAAAGAACCAAACAACTCATAAGGCAACTTATCAAATGCATTTAATCAAGAACTCAAACGAGCAAAGCTTCCCTATTTTCCCTTTTCTCCATATCAATCATGGGGACAACACATCTACATGTCTAAAGTAATGAAGGAGCATCCCATGAGACATAAATTCCAAGTTACAAGGTAGGTCACTCTATGTACTTGCTTATCACATATTTCATCCTTATATACACACAAGCCAACACGTAGGGGAGAACTCCATAATTTTGAGGCCATATTCAGAGTAATGGTTATGTAGGTAGTGCTCATTGACAAAGGGTTCTTTGAGTCAGTTTGACACTGTGTGTCAACTAACCCATTTTTATTACAACCATTATGAAGATGAAGAACTATGGTTTTATTATTTAACAAGGAGAGGCAACCCATGATCCAGATCTGAGCATACCAGAGTGAAGGCAACACAAAACTCAAAATATTCTAGGTGGTTGCATCCAAAACTAGTAGGTATTTTGTATAGGACACTAGCATCCATGTTATATAAGAGTGTCGATATAACCATGTAAGGTCGATGTAAGTGTTTAAGGCCATAAAAGTGCTTAATCTGGAATGTGAGGATTAATCAAAAATATACATCTAATTTTATTCCTTCATGTTCCGGATTTATATTTACATTTGAACCAATTAAGTATCTTGTTTACATTATCATTTCAATATCTAGCATAGCTATAATTTTTATTTTGAACATATCTCAACATAAAAACATTAGTATATGTTTATCTGAGTTTACAAATTAATTGGCCTACTTTAGATATAGTTTACCATCCTTGTGCCCTAGGCTATCTTTACCCTCTAACATCAGATTCCTTAATGTATATTGTAGGGTTAAACATTTGGTGAACAGGACCTCTGAGTCTTCCTTTGAAAGGATAACATGATCTAGGGTTTCTAATATCCTACAGTTTTAGCTTGTTATGATTGATTTTTAGATATGAAACTTTACCCTAGGGTTTTGCCCTCCTCTTGTTGCCAAGATTCATGTTCATGAGCTTGAAAAATTATTCTTCCTTGATTGATGCATTTTAGCCTCAAAATAGTTCCATTTTAAAATTCCTCTTATTTATTTTCTATACAAGTTGGTATACTCAAAAACATACTTTTGTTCGTCAAAATTTGGCATGGCTTTCTCAATTTTTATAATTTATTATTTTTAGTAAATATTAACATACAAGTCAAATGGTGTACTTATTTTGTAATTAATTTATGGGTTTATTAAAAAATAATATCTTATTCAAAAAAGCTCACTTATATTTTAAAAATAAATACTTTTTTTATCTCAATTATTGATTCTTTATTGGGAATATTTTAGGGTTTTACCTGTGAAGCATTCTACATTGTTTAGCCTATTTTTGATTCATAATAGATCAAATTTCAAAACATTTAAAGTTTTTTCATAATTTTTTTGATATAAACAAAAACCTTTTTTTTTTCACAATATTATATGGATTTTACAAATTTAGCATTTTCTTATTTTTAGTAAATCTAGACCTTTAAATCGTACATGATACTTTTATTTCCATTTTTTTGGGTTTTCTCATTTCCTATTTTTTCTAAAAATTCTATCTCAGAGCTTCAAAAACTCAGTGAATAGTATGAAATTTCTATATCCTTATTGTATCATATTGGAATGTTAGAATTTGTACGTCTCTTTTTTCTTTTTCTCATATCAATTTTTAAAACATTTAGAATAGATAAAACAGAACTTATTATTCCAGCTAACCCTAAGGAGGGTGATAACTACCATCCCTCTAACCAATTTCATGATATCACTCCTTTAATGGATAAGGTAGATGCTATATATATGCATGTTCGATCTAAATCACATAGGGTTTGTGCTTGTGAATCCCTAAAATATCAAATCATCGTTATGAGCATGTTTATAAAAGATTTAAAAAAACAAAATTAGTAATTCAGCTCAACGATCACATTATTAGAAAACTAGATTCCATATGCCCAAAATACAAAACATGTTGGTGTTAATCATGTATTTATAGCTTCATATAGTAATGTTGTACCCAACAAGGTTTCACATCCAAATGAAAAGCCACAACAAAATACATCTAACCAAGTGATTCAAAAAGTGACCCAAAAGCTATTAAGATTCCAAGTGAAATCTTATGAGAAATGATTCGAGACAAACTGATCAAATTACCTCCTCCACCTCTTATAAGGTGATCCAAATATTATTATGCATATCATAGAATGCATAGCCATCATATAGATTATTATTTTGCATTAAATAATAAAATACAAAGTCATAAAGGTAGTGGCGATCATATCATTGATACATCAACCAAGATCACCACTCACACTCTAAGTACCTTTCCTAAACCACAAATAACAAAACAACAAATGTGATTAACAAAGAAAATTTTAGAGCAAAAATAGATGCAAATATCAAACTTAGAGTGATAAAAGGCTCAAAAAGACAAATCAGATCAAGAAAAGGATACAAATTTACCTTTCAATAATGATACTCAGTTTTCTAAATAGTATGGTTTTAGAAAGAAATATATACAAAACTTTAGTTATCCTAGTCAAAGATTTGGAAAACATTCCCAAGGCATCACCCATCCTATTTCTTTAAATTATCAGAATGACCATCAAGTTTTGGTTTATATTTCTAACAAAAGAAGAAAAAAATTGGAGAGAATTGAAAAATCTATGGTTCTAATGTGGTTACAAAGGAGGAAACTACAATCCTTTCTTCAGATCATGCCAAATTCACTACTCATAGATGGAAAATAATCTTCAAATGAATAGTTTTAAAAACTATGTTCTTATCAACTCTATAACATACCACATAATCTATACATACCTATAGGACCTAGTACCTATCGATTGACTCCATCATCGGTAAATGAGAAACCAAATGCAGATAAATGCAAAACAGAGATACAAGTACAAACTTACCAAAAGAGCATGATATGATTTCCACTTATGATATGCACACATATGACACACTTAATTTAGGAAATGTTATACATTTACCACTCCTCACAATTCCTCATCCTCATCTTGAGATCATAAGATAGTCTTTTCTTTCAAAATATTTCAAAAATACCAAAAAAATAAAAAAAAAATAGACATCAAAAAATATTTTCAACATCTACATGTTCAATTAGCTCCTTGGCATATATCTTATTGGTTCCATATTGGTAGATATCATATCATTTATTTATAAATACACATGTTTCACACTCTTTTGAGTGTGGTTTAGGAATACATAGATACATGATCTATGCACTTTAATATGTTGGGCCTTCCCTTTACTCATGTCATGTGGACACTGGGGGCATCTGTTTCATTGATCACAATACATCCAGGTTCTAATATTCTATTATCACTTTACATTATCATGTTTGAGATTATGTACTTACACATGCCTTTATATATGCTTATATATTTTGTAGTATACTTGATATGTTATGTACTTAATATTTTTTAGTAACACATATTATCGATGGGCTAGTATGTTATGTTATGTTAGTTGATTATTGTCTATGTTTTCATTTTTGCACTTCCTTAAGTGTGTTCCTTGCTATTGTCATGTATTGTATTGATTTATTGAATATTTGACCCATGCCTATTTTTGCCTATTGGAACATTTACATATAACATGGGTTGTTGTATTTTGACATTTGAATGTCATTCCTTACTTTGTGGACATTTGACTATGTCATGTCCTTTCGATTGTGTGGCATTTTAGCATGACCCTTGTTTGAGGTCTTCTTGAACCATTGTATTATTACTATTTATACATTTCCATGATTACTTGATTACTTGTTGAGATTGATTACTATTTATACATTTCCATGATTCACATCATGCATCTTAAAACTTGATGTGATCACATTCTACATGATTCAATGATATATCTACCTATACATGTTCCTTATATATGCTACATGGTTCATACATAAATCATATAGTTATATTATCCTCTTGAGGTAAGGTGACTACCAATTTCTACTTCCCCTCGCATTAAAAGGGGGGCATATTAGTGGGGGCATGATATAGAGACATGGCTTCTACATTTTTCACATTTCACTAGATTCAAATATACATTGGGGGCATGTTTTGGAAAAATGTTTTCCAAACTTATACCAGTTTTAGTTTAAAATAAATAGTGGGGGCATGTTATGGAAACATGTTCTCTACACTTACACAATTTGTAAATTTGCCAAAAATCATAGTTATATGATTCAAATACAAGGTTATGGTAGAATTATATATATTGGTACCATTGATATACCCAAGTTTCAAAATGAGACATATATAAGGTGTATATTCTATGCAAAGGGCTCCTAAATTGCAAAAACAAAATTAGTTTCAGATTTCAAAACACTTTTATGGATTGTCATCACCAACTGGGTTGGTCTTTTACAGACTGTATTGAGCCAAGTTACTATAGTAGTTGGTTCATTTTTGGTATGGTTAAGGTGATCAAATATTTATTTTTTGCCAATTTTATAGGTTCGACTTGAGTACATCATATATAAGGTGTATATTCTATGTAAAGGGCTCCTAAATTTCAAAAACAAAATTAGTTTCAGATTTCAAAACACTTTTATGGATTGTCATCACCAACTGGGTTGGTCTTTTACAGACTGTATTGAGCCAAGTTACTATATTATTTGGTTCATTTTTGGTATGGTTAAGGTGATCAAATATTTATTTTTTGCCAATTTTTTAGGTTGGACTTGAGTACATCATCTAATCCCACTAGATTTATAGTGTGAGTTGACTTGGTTCACTCACACTCACCGAGTTATAAGTATGATCGGGGTTGCACAGTTGAGCAAATCTCAAATGTCGGGTAGTAACTCACCTTTTTTCCAAGTTTTGGGGCATGAAATCTCCAATATTTCTATATTTATGCACATTTTAGATTTATATTTATCCTAATCTTAGTTTCAATGATTTGTAATGATACATCTTTTCCAAATCAAATTGCCAAAAGGCAAGGTGGTTGCATTGATACACTTGTGTACTCTTAAACCTTAATCTCCTTCAATTTCAATCATTTAAAAGACTTTCAATTTTAGATTATATGAAATTATTATATATTGTAACATGCTCTTGGTTAGAGGTTAGTCACCAGAAAAGCACTCAATTTAGACTCGTGTAAAGACAAGGTATGTGATATACACCCAGTATGCATTTCTTTTTTTAAATTAAAATTTTCATTACTAGATTAAAGAGGAGGAAATATAGACATTGTTTCTAAATTATATGGCACCTTAGTCTTGTAGACTTGTAAAATACATATCATGGATGTATGTTAAGTTTCTAGACCTTCCCACTACCAAAAGTCTTGCATACACTATCTCTTATTGCCTATTATTTATTTCTTAGTCTGACCAATGTTATTTTGATAACTCAAACATTCTATCATGCTCAAATTTTTATAAACTTGCTTATCTTCTGTTTATACAACTTTTAGCCATGTGCCTATTTCTCAACTACCTAGACACTTGCATCCCAGTTAGATACTTGCATCGATGCAAGTGTCATATCCCTATGCAAGTGTTTGGTGACCTAAAGCCATCCAATTTACAATTGAAATGTATTCAAATGGTTAGCCTAAGTGATTTAAAGCAAGATATTATCCAAAAATATTTGTATAAATACATTATCAATCCTCATTCATTCTTCACCTAACATAAACCAAACAACTCATAAGGTAACTTACCAAAGTCATTCAATCAAGTACTCAAGTGTGCAAAGCCTCCTTATTTTCCCTTATTTCTGTATCAATCAAAGGGACAACATAACTACTTAAATTATTATTTCACGAGATTTTTTTTTATGATTCCCTAGTTTTATCTTTTTATTATTCTTTACATTGACCATAGTACACTAATTTACTTTGATTATACATGACTTAATTTGACTCTACTTAAATTATTATTTCACTGGATTTTTTTTATGTGATGATGGCATACATTTATTAAGTAGGTTAGTCTTGCTCATTCTATGCATTATTGATGTTATTATTTATTTTCTATTGACTTTATTTATTATGTGACATTTGATTGTCCATTTTATTTGACTTCAATTTTTGGGCAATTATTTGTATATTGGGTGTATTATATTAGATTTTCCATTGTGTGTGTCACATTAGATTTCCCATTGTGTGTGGCCCTAAGCCATGTGTGGCATTTTATTATCTATCATGTGTGGCCCTTATCCTTATGTGATATTTCATGATCCATTATGTGTGACTCTTTGACTTTATTTTCTATGTGTGGATAAATTTGGGATTATCTATCGAGCTTGTTGAGCTTGTTAGTGCTATGACCTATATCACTCACTCTCCTTATTTGTAGTTTCATGATATATATCATGCACTTTTCCATGTAGCTATTACTCACTTTATGGATATTCATTATCATGTTGATCATTCCCTATGTTTCATGCATACTCAAATCCTTTATTCTTGCTATGATGACATATTCTCTATAGATTATTATATGCTTTACATCACTTGTATGTCTTTATATATAACTTGATGCCTTCAACTATTATATTTTGAAATGAGTAATTTCAAGCTTCATTCCCCACCTAAAAAACAAGGCATACACAGTGGTTTGTCTTAGATATTAAGCCTTCACATACCCATAAATTAAAATCTTTGGGCATAGATTATTCCACAATGGTACAATTTTACACATATTTCAATAGATTTGACTAATATAGGGGGCATGTGTCAAAAAATCTCATAGATTTGATGAGATATTTCACATATTCTATTAGATTATTATGTAGATTATAGGACTCATACTATACTAGTTATTACAAAAGGGGAATATGTGTGGCATATGTTCATAGTTTCACATATATCATTATATATTGGTGATTTAAAATTTAAGGGATTTATAATTTGTAAAACACTAGGTGCTAAAGTGCTAGAATATTAAAATTGGGGAATAAATATGCAATAAATATATCCATTGATTTGTACAATAATTAACCTAATCTAATTATTTTAAAAATAGCAGTGAACTACACAAATAAGTCCTTCATATGAAATTGAATGAGATGGGTGAATGGTAGACTAAAACATGGTACATGAGTTGTGTATAGTGTCACAAATTGGAAACAGGTCTCAAAAATCTTGTTAGATAGTAGCGTCATGTGATAGTGTCCTCAAGGACATGGCAGTGTCCTCTCCTAGAAAAAAGTATGAACTTTTTGATATACCTTTATCTGAGTTTGATATGACTATGCCTGTGTGAAAAAACCTTGATTCACTATCTATGACTTATTTTTCACTTATTTAGAAGTAAAACTATAATGTCCCTTTCTAGACAATTTTAATATTTTTCATAAACTTGGATGAATGTGCAAAAAATAATTTGAAAATTAATAAATGGAATATGTAATTAATTAAATCATAAGCTATCCAAAGTCAATTCTAAGGATTACGTATATTTAATTAATTATTTAAGCTTAATAAGGAATTATAAAGTGACTTTATAAAGTGTTGATAGACATGGGGTACAAAAGTGCAATTATTTTAAAATAAAAAGGGACACTTTATAAGTTGAGGGGGAAAATATAAGAAAATAAAGTATTTTCTCTCAAATAAATATAAAAAAGAGGATTTGGGGAAAAAGAGATTCATTCTTGACATATTCATTTTCTTGAAACCCCTATTGGGAGTTTGAACAGTTGTTTAACTATTCAGCCTAGGATGAAAACCTAAGGTAAATATTGGTTTCATGGATGAAAACCCACCTAGCCAATCCTCGATGGCTTCATTTAGGGTTTACAGGTGCACAGAATAATTGAAAGATTGAAGATTTTATTGGAGATATTGGAAAAACAAATTATAGAGAGTATATGAAGGAAAAGTCATAAATATTACTAGCAACAATACCCACTACAGTATTTGCTTCTATTTAAAGGAGGAATCAACATCTTTGATAGAGTGGCACTATACTTTATGGTGATTCCTATCTATGAAATGCTTGGTTGCCTTGTGGGAAGAATATGCTTGATGATATGGTGTAGTTTTAAAGATATACCAGTCATCTTCTAGTCATCTATTCATCTAAATCAACATAATAATCATTTTCAAGAATATTGGACTTCAATTTGAAGGTTAGATAATAATCATTTTATATATTTGTAATTCAGATTTCTAAAACAATAGTATTTATTGTTAATTTTAATTGTTCCTAGCTTTGTAGAAATATTGTCATCTATTTGACAAATTATCTTTGTGATATATATGCACAATGGCATGACTATATGATGAATATATGATTTAAAATGTTACTTACAATTATTATTAGTGATTTCAGTCATAACTTCTACATAATATGCTCTATGAAAAGTGTATGATGAAATGCTTATAAGCTATATTCAAAAATATTACAAGTTAGTGAGTAAAATTCTTGGAAGGGACACTACAGTGGTATTAGAGCTACTTTTCTTGCCAACCTATGTGTTTTAATAGTTAAATAAATCATTTTTAGATTCTTTTAAAGATAGAATAATGATAGAATCTTTGCTTGAATCTCTTAGACAAAGTCAAGATGAATTGGAAAGAACATTTCAAAAGGTGTTTGGGGTAAGTTTAAATCATAATAAGAGTTATCCAACAAATAGTCAATATGTGATAGGGTCTGTTGTCCATCCTCATCACCCAAGATTCTTATGGAAAGAAAATACAGAATTAAAAGAAAAAGATTTGTGTAAAAAAGCATTACAATATAGGGAAGAAACTTGAATCTCTACATCAGTTAAAAGATGTTCTTCTCAGCACTTTGGAGGAAGTAGAGAATTATTTATATATGTTAAGTAGGCACCTCGTAAAATAATTTAGTTTTATATGGTTGCTTTGATGACTTCTTTAGTTAAGCCACAATTTATGAGACATCCAGATGAAGAGGTATGACTTACAATTACTTTTTGTGTGAATGAAATTATGAGAATAACAACTCTAAAACAACCTTGGAGCAACAACATCAAGAAGGAGGTTTTCCTACTGATTATTGAAAATTTACATGGGTTGGATAATATTGGAAGTCCTTCCCTTGCTAAGAGGGTAACAATACTATAAACTTTTGAAAAAATTAGATCTTGTAACATCATGTTAGATATTGGTTGTGAGGAGATTATTTTTAGAATGTTTCAAATACTTTGGACTATTATTAATGAGGCTCATATAGAGAATGTCATAACTTCCATATAATTTATTATGTCTCTAATTGAGAGAACAACATTGTTTCACATACCAAGAAATTTGGACAACTAGTCACACATGTGGGAACAACAAAGAAGCTGAATTAGTGACTTCCATCACATGTTTATTCCAATAGAGTGATGATGAGAACAAAGAAGAAAAATCACATGATGCATCCACAAGTGAAGAGGAGTACATTAGTTTTCTTGAAAGTGTTGAGTTTAAAGGGTATGTCGATTTGGAGTTTGCTAAATCAACAATTATTGATAAGCCATATAAAGGTATGGAATTTATTGATGATACATTGATTGAGCATAGTGTTGGCATACCATATATTCATAGTGTTTATAAGGCACCAATTAGAGAGGTAGCTAAATTTGAAGATGATATTGTTCTTACGAATGAAGATAATTTAAAAAAATTGTCATGTGGTGAGCAAAGTCACTTTGAAGATATTTTCAAAGGCCTTTAGAATAACAAGAATTGAAGAATAAATTTTTGGTCATGGAAGAGAAAGTGGTGCAATTGTAAACAAGATTTGATATCACACACCAATTCATTGAATACCTCATTTAGAAAGCCCAAATTGAGAAGAGTCAAAAAAGCATTGGAGGAGGAATAACTATTACAAATTTTCATATGGTCAAAGATGCATTGGAAATAATGAAATCATATTACTTGTAATTGCTCATAGATAGGGATCATATTATCAAGTTTGTAAAAGAGAAGGAGAAAGAGGTTGATGAGCTTAACCTAGAGTTAAGTTTGGCTCACTTTTCACTCTACAAAGTAGAAAACCAATCATCTATTCAAGTCATGCCCAAGGAATGAGAATATAACACAAGGATTATGGAGATCAAGTAAATAATTGAAGGAATTGATGATTTCCAAAAGGACTATAAATTGGAGCCAAGCTACCCTTGGAAACATGAAGAGAAAACCATGGAGGATGAAATATTGCATAATGATTTTAGAGGTCCTCATACCACAAAGATTCATTATGTTGATAAAATTTGGGAAGAACATCAAGAGTGTAAACTCTCAGGACTTGGGGAGAAATTTTCATATGATGGTATGTTTCCTACATTAAAACATAATGATATAGTGATGGGTTTTACATTATTAGGACCATCACAAGGTGATGAACTCTATCATGAGTCAAAGAGTGGTTGTGTGGAAAATAATATATCTAGTGTTGAAGCTTCAAACACCATCAAATGCTCACTAGATAAAGCTCACATGAACACCAAAGTAACACAACATAAACATGGTGGAGATATTTCATTGTTGAATTTTTATTACTAGTAGATTTTCATGGAGATTAGTGGTGATAGAAGGACACACGAGCTTCCTAGATTGATTTAGGATCCTGGAATCACATTCAAGTAATCATTTGGTTGAGTTGTAATTGCTTGAGGACAAGCAATCTTTGATTAGAAGGATTTGTAATGTCCCTTTTAGGCCAATTTTAATATTTTCCATAAACTTGGATGAATGCGCAGAAAATAATTTAAAATTTAATAAAGGGAATATTTGACTAATTAAATCATAAATCATCCAAAGTCAATTCTAAGGATTACTTATATTTAATTAATTATTTAAGTTGAACAAGGAATTATAAAGTGTGGATAGACATGGGGTACAAAAGTGCAATTATTTTAAAAGAAAAATGAACACTTTATGAGTTGAGGGGGAAAATAAAATAAAATAAGAAAATAAATTATTTTCTCTCAAATAGATATAAATGAGGATTTGGGAAAAAAATATTCATTCTTAACGTATTCATTTTCTTGAAAACCCTATTAGGGGCTTAAGCAATTATTCAGCTATTTAGCCTAGAATGAAAACCCTAAGTCGATTATTGGTTTCATGGACAAAAACCCACCTAGTCAATCCTCAATGGATTTATTCAAGGTTCACAAGTGGATAAAATGATTGAAAGGTTGAATATTTTATTCAAGATATTGGCAAAGCAAATTATATAGTATTTGAAGGAAAAGTCATAAATATCACTAGCTACAGTACCCGATATAGTATTCGATAGTAATTAAAGGAGGAATCAACATCTTTGGAAGAGTGGCATTGTCCTTTATGGTGATTCCTATCTATAAAATGCCTAGTCACCCTATGCGAAGAAGATGCTTGTTGATATGGTGCAGTTTTGAAGATATACCAATCATATTTTAGTCATCTATTAATATATATCAACATAATAATCATTTTCAAGAATATTGGACTTCAATTTGAAGGTTAAAGAATAAGAATTTTATATATTTGTAATTCTAATTTTTGAAACAACAGTCTTTATTATTTATTTTAATTATTCCTAGCTTCATAGAAAGATTTCCATCTATTTGACAAAATGTCTTTATGAAATATATGCATAATGGCATGATTATATGTTGAATGTGTGATTTATAAATTTAGTTACAGTTGTTCTAAGTGATTTCAATCAGAATTTCTACATATCAGGCTCTATGCAAAGTGTTTGACAAAATGCCTATAAGCTAAACTCAAAAATATTGTAAGTTAGTGGGTAAAATTGTTGGTAGGGACATTACAAAAACCATAGACCTTCATGTTTGTGATGTTAGTTGGATAGGTTAGGCATGACCTCAACACCCCGCTATGTTAATATTTGCCTACATACCAATACATCAAGAGGGGATTAAGCCTGATGTGGTTTTCCCAATATAAGTGTTGGTGTAAGTGCAAGTGAATGCTATTATAAGTGTCAGATTGAGTGATTTGAGTGTGACTTGATACTATAAATCTAAGTAATTTGAGCTTAAGATTGTTGTAGATGGATGTGTGTAAAATTAAGGTAGAATAGGGATCAATGACCTTGATTTGCACAACTTATTTCCAAGCTTGTTTGTGTGTATTTGCATTTGATTTCCATCTAAAGAGTAAAGGGATAAAAGTGGTATTATATATATATATATATATATATATATATATATATATATATATATATATATACACACACACACACACACACTAATATGGTGATTTTTAGGATTTCAAATAGGTCTAAGCTAACCCTAAGGTTTCTTGCCAAAAGTAAATATGTACGTTGGACGAAAAAAGATGTAAGGGATAGTAGCACAGTCCCTAAGTCACAAGCATAGTTCACTAATGTCAAAAGGGTTGCACTAGTGTCTAAGTGGTAGAATTTGGTGCCCTAAGGGCCTAGATGCCAAAGAGATGGTCTAGGACTACTTTTGGTACTTATGGGGATGGGTTAGACTCACACAAAAGGTAGAAAAGGATCAAAAAAGGCCCTAAGATAGGTATAGGGCTAAGTTAGGGATATGGTAGTCTCAAGTGACACTCATTGCACTCAAGTGAAATTTTATATGACTAAATTTTCCACCCCATTATATAAATACAAAAAAGTAAAATGACTAAGATAAAGTATAAAGAAGCATACCTAGACTTGCTTGTGAGGCAAAGCCCATGAATCTAGGTCTAAGTTTGTGAAGTGTGCTAGCTTTATTACATATCCTACAAATGAAACATGGATGAATCAATCCTTGCTTAAGGAATATCAAAATCAAATAGAAGATTGAGTAAAGAGATAAGATAGAGGAAATGAATGAATATACATCATTGGGTATGTGAACCAATGCAAAAACTTGGTGATATCCTATGTGTGTAATTAGTGATTAGATTGATGAATAGCTTAGACTGAGTTGATGGCTTAGTCAATACCCATGTGTGGGTGGCTTGATAACTCAATATAGTTTTGACTCCATTATTCCAACCCTAATTCAATGGATCATAATCTTTGAATGAATTGGATTGGCTTGATGGTTTATCCAACATGTTATCCAATTTTGACCCCCAGGTCAAAATAAGACCCCTATAGGAAAAAATTGAACCTTAGGTGATTTAGGAGGTCCTATTTGAGTCTAAAATACCTTATTAGAATGTATTAAAGTAAATTTGGAAAGATTAAGGTAAGTCTCTTTTATGTGTTTTTGTCTATTTGGGTCTCCTAAGTCAAAAAAGGTTAAAAAGGTCATTTATTGTGCCTTGAAAAATGTGGCATAGGTTATTATGCATTTATTAATGTCATTTTATGTCCTAAATGTTTTATCACAATGTTTCATGACGTCTTGGAATGTATGAATTTCAATTTCTAGTTTTAAGGTGGTAAAAATGCATGAAAATGTGGTTTTTGGCTAACATTGGTATATTTTAAAGTTTCCTAACCTCAAAATCCATAAAACACACCTTAAAAAGAGATTGGAGAAGTTTTATCACTATTACACCTATCATCATGTCAAATAAAGGTCAGTTTCTTGGATTTAAATGCCACTTTAAGGAGTTAGATAAGTTATACATAATTGTGGAAGTCATGTGTAAGAGAAAAAAACCTTAGAATGTCCTTTGGACTTCTATAGGTCATGAACAAGCATTGGAAGAATTTTCAAGCTCCAGAGTTGCAAGATTTTCTCTCTCTCCTTCATCATCCCCTTCACAAGTTAACAAAGGTCAAAATCAAGTAGATGATATAGACGGTATAGTTTGAGTTGGAGGTTAAACTTTTAGACAAAATTTGGGACCCCTATGGTCTTTCTATTTGTGGCATTGGTATTTGGATTGGTGATTTTTACTTTATGAATAATTTCTAAGAGTCTAGACTACTTTTTGATAACTCAAACCCCCACTGATTGAGTTTAGATCAAATCCATAATAAAATATGACTTCATGGTTGCTTTAAATTAGTTAGAGTGTGTTCTTAGATGTTTGTAGATGCCTCTCATACCTTCATTCATCATGGTGGCACGTTTGGATAGTATTTTAGCATGAAAAGTCTCTCTTGAGAATAGTTTGAAGTGACTGGTCATGTTTTTTGTGTTTTTAAGTTTTCCAAGTGGTCAAATGCATTTGAGTTAATCTTCATGGTCTTCCACTCTCTCCACAATGCATCAATTTTCTTTTGATTAGTCATGTAATCTGTACTAGTTTCAAATGGACACAAATCTCCATTATAGGCTATGTTTTATGTGTATAACAATTAAGGTGATTTTAATGGTCTTAATGTGAATCTCCAGGAGTTTGAAGTGGTGTTTCTTTGATATAATAATTTTTATGCTTTAGATTCAATGATATTTGAGCCTATAGTCATGAAGTTTCATTTTTCAAAGCTTTTAATCACAAGATTGCATAAAGTCCTCACCCTATGTAGCCTCTAGGTCTGAAACTCAAAATAGTTCATGTTTTTTAGTGTCCAATTAAATGTCTTATGCAATAAAACACTGTAATAATTCCTAAGAAAATACCCTTGACTAGTGGAAGATCTCCAAACACCTAAATCCAAGTGGTGGCTAGCAAGACTGCTCCTAAAATATAAACCTACATGACTGTGTAGATAGTGATGGTAGGGATTCAAAGCTTGAAGATGATATGAGTTGGTAATCAAGAGAAAAAGGCCTATTATAATGGAGGTTGGGATATTGTATGTGTCATGATAAAATTGAAGACCAAGACTATCTTCAAAATTGCATATAGTTAAATCTCTTCAACATCCACCTAAAAGCATCCTAGTTGGGAATCTACCTTGAATGTAGAAGTTTGAAGAGAAAATGAGAATGTTATAGGGAGATTTAATATAATAATAAAATACATATAAAAATTACTAACCACTACTAATATGTTTTAATAGAACTGAAGGAGTTTAATCCAAGACGACTACATACAATCAAACACCTTTAAACATCCACCTATAACCAGTTGGAGTTTTAGCCTTGGAAAAGAGACATTTGTGATGTTTTAGAGTCTTTAGGGCTTTGAGAGAGGTTTATAAACTCTTATAAATAGAGCATGAGTCATTGTAAATATTGGATATTAGTCTAAAGACCTAAAATCCCCTATATATAGTCATACTCAGTCTTTCCTAGACAGTCACCTACAACCTATTAAAGAAAGTTTCCTTGAAAGTCATATGAATAAGGTAATGAGGTCTTCAAGGTTTTGAAAAGGGTTTTGAAGTATCACCAATATAAATACTATGACATTAAAAATAGGTCATCAAATCCCCAAACTTAGTCAAAGACCTTCAAATCAACACCTACAGTCAGTTGTTGAGAAAGTTGGATTTGAATAATAGTGAGTTGATGATGGAGCAATGAAGGATAGTGAGAAGATTCAATACCTTAACCACAACATGATAAAGACATTGGGGAACTCAATTAATATCTAAGAGGTTATCAAAACCTAATACATAATCAAACTCCTTCAAGCTAACACCTATAGTTAGCCTATTAAAGATCTTGTTTTGAGACAGTGGTAATATTGATAGAAATACAAAGTGTAAGGGATTTTAAAGGAATTATTAAGTCCATAAATAACATCAAGAAGATGATTGGGTTTAATATTCCAAGGACTCCTAGAACATAGTAAGTAGGCCCTTTCCTAACAAGTGCACATGATCACTTGATCACTTCTAGGTCTATTTAGAAACTCAGGGTTTTCAAAACCTGATTTTGTTATTGTATGGTGTTTGAAAGATGTAAAATAGAATCAAAGTTCTCAAATCATTGAGAATAAAAATATCTAAACAAGGGAGTAGGGTAAGTTCTAAACAGAGGTCACATAGTTCCATACACACATAGGTAGTCCTCATCACTTATAGATTTGCAAAGTGACTAAGAAATTTCAAAATTGAGAGAATGATTTGTGTGAGTGTTTGGAGTTAGAAACTATATGACTTAGTTCCTTAAGTGATCATGATCAAAAATTTGTAAGAGAATATGGAAAGAAAGAAACCAAACAGGGGGCACATAATTCAAACTAAACACACAACCCTAATGTATTTTTGCTTACCTAGCCTTGTTCAAAAGAGAAAGTTAAAGATCTAAGGAGATTTAAGTTTTTGAATATAATTAGACAATGATGGCATTGTCTTGTCATAGTTTCAAAATTAGACAAAAAATAGAACATAGTTTGACATACCCTACCCATTCATAGTAGGTTAAGTGTATACACACACCTATCGAGTAGACCTAGAGGAGATGAAGTCAATTGAGTTTTAAATGGACTTAAAGAACCTTGAGAATGTGATAAGAAACATTTTTAATCATTTCATATAAGCTTAAAACCTAACAAGAATTGAACTTAGACCCCTGCTCAGTCAAGTACAACCCTAAGTGCATACACAACTTGTATGGGTAGTCAGTTGAAGAAGAGGTGAAATGAGGTCAGTAGAGGTTGATCTAATACCATTTAGGCCCTAATAATATATTTAATAACATGGTCAAACCCTCCATGAAAGTTTATACCTCCAACAAAGAAGAGAACAGGGCATGACAGTCAATTAGGATATGGTAAGTAGCTTGGCCTACAAACCCTAGGCCTAAACAAATGAGGTGGTTAGATACTTGATGAAGTATTATGACAATATATACATTTTCTTAAGTTAGGAAGAATTTTTAGATCAAACTAAACTCAAAAACAATGCTTACAGACCTCATTCTTGCTCAAACCCCTCAGAATGTTTGTTCTTCAACCCAAGGGTCATCAACTTTTTCTCAAACCTTTCATGAGGAGATTCATGGGGTTTAATGGTCATTGGAGGTATTATAGGGGTACCATAACAATAATATTTTGTCATTAGGATAAAGAGAGGGATTATTCTTTATGAACAATCATTAAGACCCCAAGCAGGTCTTAAACCTCTCTTAAAACCCAACAGTGACCAATTTGTAGAGATGGATTTGTAAAGCACACCTAATTAAATATTATTCTCCTGAAACCTCTTATATATTTTTCTATACTCCAAGTGGCTCATCCACATGTACTTGAGTTGTATGGATTATTGTACAGATTACAATAAATGCACTATTTTGTGTGTGTTTTAGTGTTTTATAGGGATTTTAGAGAGATGGAAACTTTTAAATCATTGGAAGAGGTCCCCTGAGATATATTTCATCTCTTAAAATAAATAAATTTGCTCAGGAACCCCTGGAAGTGACTAAACAAACTCTATTTTGTAAGGTAGTCCAAACAGGGTCATGAAGGGCTTATTTTTTGCCATTTCATGGTTTGGTTATAATAACAATGTTCTAAAATCCCAAACTTTACATGGATATTTTTATTGGTATGGGTAAATTGGATCATATAATTCCCATATGTTTCACATGTGCATGAGATTTTAGAGCCAAAATCCACTTTCTAGGCCTAGAGGCCTAATAGGCAAAAAAATAGACTTCCACTTGACTTCAACTCATGAAATTAAACATGGAGTTGTAAGAGGATAAATGTTACTCATAACTACCCTAAATTTTATATTAATATATGTACTTTCTTCTAGACAAGGAGATTTTCATTAAAAGGGCTACAAGGAACGAGACCTAATTGAGGCGTTTGGTAGAGAATGACTTATTGGGGCTAATTTGAGGCCTTAAAATGGATTTTTATAGGTCCAATATGATATTAATAGCCCATTCATGAAGTTCGGATAAGATAAATTAATTGAAACTAAGTTTTGACCCTTGTGTGCAAAATAGTTCTAAGGAGATGAAGAGTCCTCTAGACACCTTTCAAGAGAAAGGGGTTCAAATGGAACCTATTAGTGTCAAATGAGAGGTATCAAGAATAGATTAAAGAGGTAATATAAACTAATTTGATCACTAAGGAGGACACTTGTCCTTCAACATGTCAATAAGAAGAGGAGTTTCAAGAAGTTAGTCGAGGTGGTAAGCAATCATTTCAACTCCCATGCCACTTAGAGGGTTGGAGCATCTGAAGAGGAGTAACACATGTCATCTAGGACTTATTGAGGCATTTCCCTTACTCCTATATTATTTTTAACTCATATGACACTTTTCTACTCTCTCTCTCTCTCCTATACTCTTTTTCTCTTCTCTCACACTTGTACTATATATTGAGCCACTTTTGGCTAAGTTTATATCCTCCACTGAGGTATGGCTCAGCCCTACCCATTTATATGCCTTTAATCAATGAGAAGTAACTAGATTACCTCCTCTTATGACTATACTTAGTGTGCATATTAGAATAGTTGATCTTGTCAAGTGAATTGACTTGTCTTCTTTGGCATGTTGTCCTTTTCTAACACCTAGATGAATTTTGAAAGTTTATTTTGTATGCCATGTGAAGTATATGAATGTGGTAAAAGAGTTGAGTGTGTTTTTTTATCTTCTAGTGTTATTCAAGACCTCTTGGTTAGTCCTCTAAAATTAAACAACCATCATAGCTTTCACATTGAAACACTCATGTGAGAGATTCAAATTAAGAGTAGTGTATGCAATGTTATTTTTCTTGATTTACAAGTGCACATGCAGCTAGTTGGTAGTGGTAAAAACATAGTTGGTGCATCACCTTATTAGAGTAGGTTTCTCTCCCTTTTCCTAGCAAGTTATAGATTAGTGTGTGAGCCTTAAGTGATTCATCAAGGGGATCTAGCCCTTCAATCTAGAGGTTTACCCATGTTATAGGCAACCCATAGATCTAGGGGTAATACCATGTTTCACCAAATTTGCAGAAGTCTGAACAACCTTCTCCTTATGTATAAAATTTGGTCATAGCAGTTCTAGCATGCCAGGTGGGACCAACATTCATAGTTATGGAAGAATTCTTGGTGTGTTCTTCTACTTGTCAGCCTTTAGAGGCACTCAACCAAACACCAATGCTGATTTTGAATGCAATTAGCTAGTTCTAAAATCCCATTTACTTATTGTGAAAAGTATTTGATAGTATCTTTTGTTTTCCTTTGACTCATGAAGTTGGGATGGTTGGGTATGAAGAGAACTTTTACAATACACCTCCTTATCATCCTTGTCATGACTCATACCAGCCATATAACCTTCTTTATCAACCTAGTTATGACCCCAACTATGTGCTCTAATAGCCTCATAAAACTTTTTACCCTCCTTATGAGTTAAATCAATCCTTTGGTCAACCTATTTCTCCTCTACATGACCATGATGTTGCATATGAGCAGCCTTCTCAAGCTTAAATGTCTCTAGTTGTCCTTCAAACCAATCCATTTCAAGTTTGAAGAAAACTTGCTTAGGCTGTGATAAATACATGTTAGACCTTCATACTCAAAGAAAACATGGTCAATATATTCTTAGCCATCTCATTCATGACATGAGAGACTCATTACAGCTATTGAATGGAGAATGGACACCTAGTGAGAGAGAAAATTGGTAAAGCCTCTTAAGTGAAATGCTGGATGTAAGTGGTCTCATTCAAAGCATAGAAGATATGTTGAAAGTTCATGAAGGACATCATGTCCAATTCCATTAGCCTTATGTGTCTTCTTACACTCCATCTCATCTCTCATACATGCCACCCATTCTTCCCCAAGAGACCTTTCCAAGTGAATCTCTAAGTGTTCCAAGTCTTCCATGTGTTCCTCAAACCTTCCCTTCTTGGAATTAAATCCAAGAGAGTATTCAAAAAGAAAATGAGATTATTGTAGATCAACCTATTGATTCAAGCCAACATCCAACTTCTCTTCCTCAAGGAACTCCCAAGGAGACTTCCAAAATTTCAAGTTGGAATCAAGTAGTAAAGTCTTGGGGTGGGCAGGGTGAAATAATTATAGATTGGGGAGTTGAAGGGAAAGAGAAATCTTAACCTATGCAAGTCTCTCCCCCCATCTTCAAGAGACCTCTTATACTTTATATCAACCTTCATATGATACTTATCCTCATGAGGCCACTAATCACCTTCAAGAAAGGCTATTTCAAGAGGATATAGAGCAAATCAAAGATTTGGATGGAGTTGAAGATAAAAGGACTTGAAGAGAGCTAAAATCAAGAGATGGAAGACAAAGAAAACTTTGAGACTAATCAAGCCCCATTTCCCTCTCCCCAAGAACCTATAGCTTTTCCATATTGGAGGTCTATCTAAGAGTGTATTTTCAAACAAGAATGAGATTCTATTGAGAAGGTGGAAGATCAGCTTGCAGCTATTGAAAATCCTCAAGAAGGCTATGAGAAAGGTGAGGTGCTTATTGAATAAAATAAAATGTCTATAGCCCAATTCAACATGATTTCTCTTCAAGAATCTTCCATTTCCAAACCCTTAAATTTCAAGATTATTCTCTCCATCCCAAAGCCCATTCATGAGCCATCCACCACACCTCATATTCCCTCTACAACCCATGAACTTGTTCACCACCCTCCCATCTCATCCCTTCTTGAAAGAGAACCCATCCTATAGGAGATAAGTTAACAGCATCAAGCCAAAGTTGTAACTGATCAAGAAGATAACTCAAGTGTCTATGAAAAAGAGTTCACTTTATGGACTCCCCTTGGTGAAGACAAGCATAAATCCATCTCCTTGAGTGAATAAAAAGATGACCAAGATCATGTTACAACTTTCAATGAAGAGTTTGATCAAGGCATGAAAGAGAAGGTGCTTAAAAAAGACATCACATCGACTAAGCTAGTTGGATCTCATAAGCATGATCAAGAGTTTAAATTTGAAAAGACAATATAAGATGAAGCTACTATTGACTCCATGAACCAAGATGATTTGTGGTTGAAGTCCAATGAGATGTGTGAATAATTTGAAGGCCTATAAAAGACTACACCTCCTATTATTCAAGTTAAATATGTTATTTTAGATGCATTACCTCTTGAATGACAATATGATAACTTCCAAAGTAACAAGATTGAATAAGTTGCAGCCAGTCTTGAGGTTGAAGACTCTTCAAGAAAGCAAGATGAAATTGATAAAGTACACATTGAGCAAGAATATGAAGTTGAAGAAGTTTTGGTTCTTGAAGAGAAGGAAGACAAATATGATTGGCAACAGCATATTGAGCTCCTCTAAGATTTTGAAGGTCTTTGTATGGTTGAAGATCATGTTCATAGAGAGATTGTTCAAGATGTATTCATTTTGGATAATGATGAGGATTGGGTTGAGTATCTTAAACTCCTTGAAGAGATTGAGGAGTTTGTAGTAGTTGATGAAAAGATTAATGTCATTTAAGATGCCATGAAAATCAAAGAATCATGCTTGAATGAAACACCATTAGACAAGGTTGCAACTGAAGAGTCTCATAAGAAGAGTGTTGAAATACAGGAAGAGTTCACCTTTATAGGTTACATGTTTGCAGCAGTCATTGCTTCACTTGAATTCATGCCAAAAAGATTAGAAAGCATGAAGGAGTTGATGCCACCAAGAATGAGGTTCAAAAGGAAATTTGCTTCATGTCCTCTTTCATCTCATGGAGAAAGAGATGGTAAAAGCTTCCCTTTTGATCCAGGAGGAAGAAGTTGTCTTCACATTAGTTGTGCATAGCTAGTTGTCTTTTGTTTCGTTGTGTTCCCTAAGTGTTTAGTTAGCACATGTGTGAGTCATCCTTTCTTTGCTTTTGTGTGTGTGTCTTTTTTTTAGGTGTTTTTGAGGTAATCAAGTTGTTTTATGGGTCAAGTGTTAATGTATAATATTTTTATCTTATAATGCAATTGACCCCATATCCCAATGGAAGGATAAGGTTACTAGTCTAGTCAACATAGTAGGCATGTTACCTTTATCAGTCACCAATTTGTTATCTAATTTTGACCCCCAGGTCAAAATATGACCCCTATAGGAAAAATATTTAACCTTAGGTGATTTATGAGGTCCTTATTAAGACCAAAATATCTTATTATCATCTATTAAGTTAAATTTAGAAAGATTAAGCTAAGTCTCTTTTATGTGTTTTGGTTTATTTGGGTCTCCTAAGTCAAAAAAGGTCATTTTTTGTGCCTTAAAAAATGTTTCATAGGTGATTATGGGTTTATTAATGTCATTATATGTCCTAAATGTTTTATCACAATGTTTCATGAGGTCTTAGAATGTATAAAGTTCATTTGATAGCTCTAAGGTGGTAAAAATGGATGAAAATGTGATTTTTTTATAATATTGGTATATGTAAAAGTTACTAAACTTAAAAATCCATACCACACACATTAAAAATATCTTGTATAATTTATATGACTATTACACCTATCATCATGTCATACAAAGGTCAATTTCTTGGATTTCAACACCACTTTAAGGAATTAGAGAAGTTGTACAAACTTGTGGAAGTCATGTGCAAGAGAAAATAGATTCAAAATGTCATTTGGACTTCTAAATTCAAGTAAAAGGCACTGGAAGAAGTTTCAAGCTCCATAGTTATAGTATTTTCTCTCTCTTTTTCATCGTCGTCAAAATCAAACAGATAGTACAGGCAATATAGTTTGAGTTGGAGGATAAAATTTTGGTAAAAGTTTTTAAACCATATAAGATTATAATTCATTTAATTTTTCATTGGATTGGAGTTATTATATTTATTAACAATTGTTAAGAGCCCAGATTGCTTTTTGAGAACTCAAAACCCCACAGGCTGAGTTTAGAATAACTCTAGAAAAAAAATTGAATTTGTGGCTACTTGAAATTATTGGGAGTGTGTTATAATATGTTTTTATATGAATCATATACCTTAATTAATCATGGTGGCATGTTTGGATAGTCTTTTGGCATGAAAAGTCTCTCTTGAGAGTAATTTGAAGTGATTGGTCATGTTTTTTGTGTTTTTGAGCTATTTAGGTGGTAAAATGAATTTGAGTGACTCTTCATGGTCTTCAAATATCTCTAAAATATATTAATGGTAATTTTTTTTAGTCATGTAATCTGTATTAGTTTCAAATGGTCACAAATCTCCATTGTAGGTTATGTTCTGTGTGTATAACAATTGACCTAATTTCAATAGCCTGAATGTGCATCTCCAGTAGTTTGAGAGTCATGTTTATCTTATATAATAATTTTCATGCTTTAGAGGAAATTATATTTGATCTCACAGTCATGAATTTGTATTTTCATAGCTTTTAATCAAAAGATTTTGGACAGTCCTCGTCTTGTGCAACCTCTAGGTTTGTAACTCAAAAAAATTCATAATTGTCAGTGTTTAAGTGAATGTATTATGAAATAAAACACTATAATAAGTTCCAATAAAAGCCTAATATAATATCTCCAAACACCTAAATCCAAGTGGTGGCTAGCAAGACTGCTCCTAAAAGATAAACCTACATGACTGTGTAGATAGTGAGGGTAGAGAATCAAAGCTAGAAGATTTTGATTTAACAATTTTGGGAATAATTGGGGCTTTATTCCTAATTTATTTAAAGGGTTTGGATTGATAAATTAGTAAATAATATGACTTAAATAAGCTACTAATTTTTGAAATTTATTGGTAATTAGAGTTTTTCTAAAAATAGTAATAAGAGGGAGAAAATAAGACTTAGCTTAAACTGTGTTGATCTGACTGAGACAAGATCTGATATTCACTATGTTGTCCTAAGACACTATCATAAATAGGATTCTAACTTTCATTTTTTGATTGGATAGGGTACCAAAAGTGAAAAGTGGATAGGAGTGGCACCGGCACTATAGTCCTTACCTGACCTTGTTGTCTTGAGGATCTAAGCTTTATGGGTTTTGTTTGATAGGTCTATGTGACCCTATCTCTAAAGTTTTGGTAGCTAAAAGTATATATAGATCCTTATAGAGTATTTTTTATCTTTAAACCCTATCTTCCATTATACTTTGACCAATTATGAATAAGAGGGGAAATTAGTGTGTGTAAGATTCACTAGACGTAGATCCACACCCCTTGTGTGGGCACGCTACCTACATACCAATACCTAGAAGAGGGATCAAGCCATATGTAGTTCCCCCTTTGAAAGTGCTTAGTGTAATTATGATATGAGAATGCAAGGAAATTCTAAATTGGGTGTGCTTTAGATGACTAGGAATTGGTGTAAGGAATTAAATAAGTTGGAAATTGTATTAGATGGTTGTATGCAAAGAATATGGAAATGTGCTTGAGTAGTCTTTCTTGTATTCTTGTTTGCTTTGTGCTATTTTCTAACCCTTTCCAAATGATCTTTGAATGGGATTTTATAGGGATCTATTGGTCATGGATTGAATTTTCTCACATTAGGATGACAAAGATAAGGATGGAAAATTGAAAGGAATTGACCATTAGGGCTAGAAATGAGCTTGGACAATAGTGCCAAAAGCAAACAAAAGTGGCACTGGTGCAATAGTCTTAGTGTGGCACTATTATCCTAGGTAGAAAATACCTAGGGGGATGGATTAGTCATGAAAATAGGGTCTTGGCTCAATTGGGATCAAGTTTAGAAGGCTATGGATGACTGAGAATCAGTGAAAATAAGTTTGTGAGGGTCATGAGAGCAAGCAAGAGGGATCTATGGATTGGGAGTCATAAGCCACACTCAAGTTACCAATTTTGCATTTTTATATGACTACATTTACTCCCCCCCTTATTATAACAATATAAAAAAATAAAATACTAAGATAAAGGAAAAAAAAGAAAGCTTACATAAACTTACCTGTAAAGGTGAAACTCATGATGTTGTGATGTTGGGTTGTGCATAGAAAAAGCATGTTATGAAGTGTGAGTCTTCAAAAAAAAAAGAGTAGATCAGTTCTTTCTAGATATGTTATATCTAAACTAAAAATATACAAACTTGGATAAGAGATAGGAAGAGAAAGGAATGAATACACCTCACCGGGTATGCAAACCAATACAAAACTTATTATGATGTTAAGTAATGTTGAGTAATGCTAGATGATGTTGTACCAAGAGTAATATCATGAACAAAGCTGAGTTCTTAATTCCTTATAAAGTGGTTCAAGAATGCAAAGGCTAGCCCTTTGGCTCCATCATCACCCACTAAGTGAAGCTAGGTGGTCATGCATGTGTTGATCGATGTTTGGACTATGTGTCAATCCCTCCAAATAGGTGGCTCAAGAATATAAAGGCTAGATAGACCTTTGGCTCCATCATTGCCCAATGAAGGGAAGCTATAAACTAATAGCAGTATGAAATGTATGTCATATGAGATGGATCCTAAATCCCATGAATGTATTATGATCTAATAATGTTGGCATGGATAGTTGAATGTATGCTGGAAACTAGGCCACTCTTGGCCACTTCAAAAGATGGAGATTAGGCTTATATGAAAGCCACTTTGAAACTGATAATCTAGCTTATGTAGAAGCCACTCAAGAACTCAATAACTTGGGAATGTGGAGGGTAGGCTTGTATTAAAGCCACTCTAAAATGATGCTAGCCATATGCAGATGGAATAAGGCATGCAACTATTGAGAATGTTTAGACAATGTTGAACTAGGAAAGAAAATAAATAAATGTGTCGTGCACATTACCCCCAATCACTAATGTCTAGAACATGGATTTTGATCTAGAATTTATACCAACTTCCAAATTTAAAACTAGAAGTGAGAGCCATCATCATAAGATGCCCCCTATATCTATATTCTCTAAGTAAAATGTGTACTAAAACTATTGATTCTAAACTAGTCTGATTCTGCAAATCTATCACTAAACCTAATTTTCTACCTGCTTCTAGATATTCTAGTTTTTCTACTATTTTGATAGGAGCACTAGAAATAGACAATAACACTACCGATGTTGTAGTCCAGTCTCAGTGCTATTGTCTTAGGCCAAATCTGATAATTGTTCTAGATTCTTCATTGTATGCCTGGCCTATTACGACTAGTTTGATGTTTGGTTGCTATTCTGAGTGTTCTAAAACTAAATTTTTTGGTCGGTAGGAGTTCTAATCTCTATGAAAAAACCCATGTTTGTTTCCCCCTCTTTTAAGGGTAGGAATGGAGACCTTGCAATGACTTCCCTCAAAAGAAAGAGACTTGCAAATGTGTTATGCTATAAAATATAGGATATAGCAATGATAATTGATAAGATATCTCAAGATATAACATGGTTTGTATTAGGATATTGTTAGATCAACAAGGGTATGCCTAGATAGGTTAATAATGTAAAATTATGTACAAGCACTGAACTAGAATTGGAAGTGTTAGTTATAAGTTGTTATTTGTCAAGGAGGGATGGAGCATGATGTCCATCATGGAATCAAATAAGTAAGATAATGCATGATTTAGATCATGACATTGCAAAAAATTGAAAGCAATTAAGCAACAAGCACACAAGGTAAGAAGCAATAAGCGTACAAGAGTGGTCAAGGGACCAAGTAAACAAGGGACATGGGCACATATCACTCAAACTAAAAAACAAACATAAAAGGCATGTTCAAATGCCACATACACATATAATTGAATCAATCAAAATTGGCATGAAATCCATAATCACATAGAAGAGTACAAGTAAAGGACATTGGCAAATGTCCTAAGGCATACACATGAATAGAAACAAAGAACATTGGTAAATATCCTAAGGCACATATAAGAAATAAATACGAACTGAGAAATGCAATCACATCAAGCTACACTAAGTCAAAAAGGAAAGCATGTAAAGATTGGAAAATGCAAGCACATCTAACTAATCAAATCAAGAGTATGAAAGTATGTAAGACATGTTAGTGTAAGATTAGGTATATGCAAAAAAATACACAAGTGATAAATACTAGTGAGTGTCGATAGAATAATCTATATAAGCTAGTAAATAATGTACATCAACATGATAACTAGAGTGTGTGGTGTATAAATAACATAACATGGATGGTGTAGTCATGTAGAAGATGCCCCTAGGGGAAAGATATATCAATGTGCATCTCACATGCAGGAGTAGGATGCCCCCTCAATAGGTAGAGTGAACCAATTAAGGGTCTGGAAGTCACTGCACACACTCAAAGAAGATCAAGTGAAGCATGGTAATGTAGATAAATCAACAAACAATAGCATAAAATAGAAAATGTATGTCTAAAATAGTATTAGAAACTTAAAGCATGAAGGATGCATACAATCAAGATGTTTTTGTGTTTGTGACATATTTGAATTTTTTTATATTTTGAAATTTTGTATTATTTTTGGTAATTTTGAAATGTTATATTATTTTTGTATTTTTGATAATATTTGAGCTATACACAATCAATCATAGGGAAATTATGTACAATCAAGTATAAGAGACTATGTGCAAGTAGGCTAAGAAAATCTAATACTAATTGATGAGTCTCATGGGATACTCCCTATCATGGTGTATTGTATCAAGGAGATGAATCATGCCTGATCGAGAAGCATGATGGACTGTGGCTCTAAAAATTGTATATGTTGTAAATGCTCTAAAGTCTCTCAAGTGGGAACTAACTGTGGGTTCCCCTTGTAACTCTAAAAAGTGGATGCAACTATAGGTATCATAGGGCCCCATATAGTAGTAGGAGAATCTCTCTAAACATGTGATCTATGTATAGATGCATCAGATCTTAATGAGACTGCCCTAGGTGTGAATATTGTAGCTAGAAGTTGTCTAGAATCCTAAAGTTGTGGAGGTGTATGAACCCTCTGTGTTAGCAATGGATGCCTCAACTATGTTTGAATTTGTACTGGAATAAGAACTAGAACTAGTGGAGAAACTATAATTGGTGGCAAAGATAAAACTGGTGACTGTGGAATAGTAGATGGCTCTGAAGGAGGGAGTGGTAAATCATATGTAACTCCACCAACTATAATAACTTGATTAACATTAATGAATTTCATGCATGTATGAACTATAGAAGGTATTGTACCACATTTTTGAATCCATGGTTGATCAAGTAACATATCAAAAATGCTTGCACTAGGAACAATAGTGAATGGTGTGCCCACCTGTGTTGGACCAACCTGTAGAGGAAGTATAATCTCACCCAATGAACTTTGTATATACCCACTAAATCCACTGATAACTATGTCCATCGAGGTATATTCCTATACTAAATATCTCAAATGCTACAGTGATGTCATAGTGCACATGTTTACACTGGATCCATTGTCGATAAAAACACTATGAATAGTATGATTATGAATGTAAGCTCTGAAAAAGAGTGCATGATAATCCGAATCATCCTTGATGATCTCCTACTCTGAGAAGGAGATGGAAGGTCTAGCTAAAACTCTAGAATTGTATACACTAATCATGTTACTCAAAGGATGTGATTAAACTGGAGGAGCCATGTATGTATCTAGTGTTGTATGTGCATGATATGCATGATGAACCCCTAATGTGTCCCCTATCTCCTATTTTGAATGTTGTGGAAAAGGATCTGAGAAGATTTCAAAGCTTTATCCTATGTTTGCTTTGCCTGAGGAGGCTCAACTGAAGTGCCAAGATCAATATGATTGCAATATAATAAATCTTGTATCTTGTGTCTCAAACTAATGCATCTATTTGTTTTATGGCCTGGTGCCTTGTGAAACTTGCAAAAACATGTTGATCATATCCTGATAGAAGAGGCTTTGTTGGGTCACTTCTTGAATAGGAGGGAGAGATATGATGTTACATTCCAATAAGTACTATAAAACTCTCACTAGAGAAATTGATAGATTGGTAAATGTACACCGATGAGGTGATAATAAAACCACACATTGAGGGGGCTTTAAAGCTGCATTAACTATCAGTTGATTATGAGTATTGTTATCATTAACCTTGACTTTGTATGGGACTTTGTTGTTACTCTTTTTGGTTTTTTATAAGATACTTGTGTACTTGAGTTTGCCCTTTGGAATTTACTTGACTTATCTTTCCTTTAGTGTGTGACACAATTTAGTGAAGGAAGAGAATCTTTTGGACATAATTGATTCGTGCAAAGCTAGTAAGAGACTCTATTTGAAGAAATATTATAACTCTTGATCGACCATGGAGCTAGTCATCTTAGCCAAGATAGTCTTATATCGAAGAACATAATCTATGAGATGCTTATTTAACCTTTATTTCTATTGTGCAACTTGGGCATATGAAACCTTGTCACCAATGTTAATGTTGAAATGAACTAGGAACATGTCAATTAAAGGATTTAATGTACTGATCGACTAATTCAATAAACTATAGAACCATTGTAAATCATAATACTTTAGGCTCCGTGGAAAGATATTGATAAGTAACTAGTCATTTGGTACATAGTACAAGCATGATACTTGAAAAGATCTTAAATGTGTCTCTAGATCACCCTTGCCATTGTAAAGAGTAATCTTGGGTTGAATAAAACATTATGGCAAGGGTGTGGAAGCAATGTGACATGCCAATGGTGTATGCAATAGAGCAAAAGAGTCCAAAGCTTGTGTAGGTCTAGAGGTACCTTGTTCAAGATGTAGCACTTTGGATTGAAGAGATCTTATCTCTTACACAAGGGTTGCCACATCAAAAGACAAAGATATACTAGTTATAGCTGGTGGCATAGAAGAAGGTTGGGTTGTTAAAGGGTTTTTTGAGACATAGTTACCCTTGTAGTGTCATTTGCAATTGGTTGCTCTGTAGTTTGAGAAGATTGATTGTTGTTTACTCTTTTTTGTTCTTCTTGGAGTATTTTGAGCATGTCATCTTGCATGTTAGAGTGTTTGTTTAGGAGTTCTTAAAGTTTTCTTTTTATCGATTTCATCAAAACCGGTGTATTGGGCCATTGTTAAGGTAGGAAAACAATTTGAAATATGTTTTATTTTTTTTGCAAAAAATTGTAATAGGCAAAGTGCTAGAAAAGGCAAGTACTGAAGATAGAAAATGCAAAGTCCTAAAAATAGTGAATTAGAAATTGCTTTAAAAAGATATGAAGCTAACAAACATGTAAGGTGATACCTCAAGAAGTGAATAGGAGTTAGTACATGCAACTAGGGTTTTAATAGTGATATTTTTGCAAAATACTATGCAATTTTGAAAATGAAATTGGATTTTTGATTTAAATATGCAACTAAAATTTTAAAAAAATATTGGAAAATGTTTTATTGAATAAGACCTAGCATGTGTAACTAGGGTTTTGAGAAAAAAAATTTAAATTACTATTGAATTGTAAATTTTTAAGGGATTTTTTTAGTTTAATATGCTAAAAAAAATTTAGAAAATTGTTGGAAAATTACTGGAAAAATATTGGGACCTATTATGGGAAACTAGGGTTTGAAAGAAAAATATTTTAAAATTTACTACTAAATTTCAAAATTTGAAATGAATTTCTATTGTAAATATTCAAGTAAAAATTAAGAAATTTATAGGAAAAATCAATAATAATTTTACCCTAGAGTTTTTAGGGTTTTTGTACGCAAACAAAGTAAGTCAGGTTTACCAAATGATTTAACAATTTTGGGAATAATTGGGGTTTTATTCCTAATTTAGTTAAATGGTCTCAATTGATAAATTAGTAAATAATATGTGGTAAATAAGCTACTAATTTGTGAAATTTATTGGTAATTAGAGATTTTCTAAAAATAGTAATAAGAGGGAGAAAATAAGACTTAGCTTAAACTTTGATGATCCAACTGAGACAATCTCTGATATTTACTGTGAAAGCCTGGGACACTATTATAAATAGGATTCTAAATTTTGTTTTATTATTGGATAGGAGCATTGAAAGTGATAGGAGTGGCACCGGTGTTGTATTCCTTTCCCAACGTTGTTGTCTTGAGGATTTGATCTTTTTAGGTTTTGTTTGGTAGGTTTGTGTGACCGTGTCTCTAAAGTTTTGGTAGCTAAAAGTCTATAGAGCTCCTTGTAGAGAATATTTTCTCTTTAAACCCTATCTTATATTGTAATTTAACCAATTTTAAACAATATTTGGGGGTTAGTGTGTGTAATATTCACTGGACATGGATCCACACCCCTTGTGTAGGCATGTTGCCTACATACCAATACTCCAAAGAGGGATCAAGCCATATGTAGTTCTCCCTTTGAAAGTGCTTACTGCAATTGTGATATGAGAATATAAGGAAATGTTAAATTGGGTGTGATTAAGATAAGTAGGGACTGATGTAAGGATTATAATAAGCTATAAATAGTATTGGATGGTTGTATGCAAAGAATAGGTAAATGTGCTTAAGTAGTCTTGTTTGTATTCTTGCTTGCTTTGTGATATTTGCCAACCCTTTCCAAATGATCTTTGAATGGGATTTTATAGGGATATATTAGTCATGGAATGAATTTACTCATGTTAGGCTAACAAGGATAAGGATGGGAAACTGGAAGGAATTGACCATTGAGGCCAAAAATAATCTTGCATAATAGTGTTGAAAGTAGATAGGAGTGGCACAGGTGTTATAGTTCTAGTGTGGCACTATTGTCCTATATAGATGGGACCTAGGGGGATGGATTGGTCATGAAAAGAGGGTCCTGTCTGAGCTAGGATCAAGTTCAAAATGTTATGGATGACAAGGAATTAGTGAAAATAATCCTGTGAGGGTTATAAGAGCAAGCAAGAGTGATTTATGGATTGGGAGTCATAAGCCACACTCAAGTTACCAATTTTACATTTTTATATGACTACATATTCTTTGAAGATGATATAAGTTGGTAATAAAGAGAGAAAGGCCTATTCTGATGGATTTTGGGCCATTATATGTGTCATGATAGAATTAAATACCAATACTATCTTCAAAACTGCACACAATTAAATCTCTTCAACATCCACCTACAAGCAGCCTAGTTGGGACTCTACCTTAAATGCAGAAGTTTAAAAAGAAAATGAGAATTCTATAGGGAGATTGAATATAATAAAAAAAGACCTCTGAAAAGGACTAACCACTGCCAATATGTCTTAATGGAATTGAATGAGGTTAATCTAAGACCATTGCATACATTCAAACACCTTCAAACATCCACTTATAGCCAGTTTGAGTTTTGACCTTGTAAAAGAGATTTTTGTGATGTTTTGGAGTCTTTAGGACTTTGAGAGAGGTGTATAAACTCTCAAATAAATCAAGAGTCATTGTAAATATTGGATATTGGTCTAAAGACCTAAAAGGCCCTATACATAGTCACACTCAATCTTTCCTAGATGGTCACCTACAGCCTATTAAAGAAAGTTGCCTTAACAGCCATATTGATAAGGTAAGGAGGTTTTCAAGGTTTTCAAAAGGGTTTTGAAGTACCACAAATAACATGACTGATCCATTTAAAATAGGTCATCAAAGCCCCAAACTTAGTCAAAGACCTTCAAATCAACACCTACAGTTAGTTATTGAGAAAGTTAGCTTTAAACAACAATGAGTTGATGATAGAGTAATGAGAAGATATCAAAACCTCAAACATAAAATTATAAATACATTGGGGAACTTAATAAATATCTAAGAGGTTATCAAAACTTAATACATAATCAAACTCCTTCAAACTAACACCTATAGCTAGTCTCTTGAAGATCTTGTTTTGAGACAATGGAAATATTGATAGAAATATAGAGTTTTAGGGATTATAAAGGAAGTATTGAGTCCATCAATAACATAAAAAATTTTAGGGGATTTAATACTCCAACAAGGACTCCTATAACATAGTCTGTAGACACTTTCCCAATAAGTGCACACAGTCACTTCTAGGTCTATTTAGAAACTCAGGGTTTTTAAAACCTAAGTTTATTATTGTATGGTATTTGAAAGATGGAAAATAGAATCAAAGTTATTGAATCATTGATAACAAAAATATCTAAATAAGGGATCAATATAAGTTCTAAACAGAGGTCACACATTTCCATACACACAAATGTAGTCCTCATTACTTACAAGACTATAAAGTGACTAAGGACTCTCAAATTTGAGAAAGTGATTTATGTGAATGTTTCGGGTTAGAAAGGATATGACTCAGGTTATTAATTCATCATGATCAAAAATTTATAAGAAGAGAAGATGGAAATAAAGAGACTAAACAAGGGTACAAAGCTCAAAGTGAACACATATCCCTAATGCAATTTTGCTTACCTAAATTTATTCAAAAGAAAAAGTTAGAGATTTGAGAAGAATGAAGTGCTTGAATATTATTAGATAGTGATTACATTATCTCATCATAGTTTCAAACTTAGATAATAAAGAGAAAGTAGTTTGACATACCCTACTCAGTCTAGTAGGCTAAGTGCATACACAGGCCTACATGGCAAACCTAGAGGAGATGAAGTCATTTGAGATTGAGATGGACTTAAATATCCTTGATAATGTGACAAGAAACATTTTCAATCATTCCATCTAAGGTTCAGACCTAACAAGATTAAAACTCAAACCCCTGCTTAGTCAAGTACAACCTTGAGTGCATACATAGCTTATATGGGTAGTGAGTTGAAGAAGTGATGAAATTAGGTTAGTAGAGATTGAGATAATACCATTTAGGCCATAAAAATATATTTAAGAACATTATAAAACCATCCATGAGAGATCATACCTCAAAAAAATAAGAGAATAGGGCATGACAGTCAGTTAGGGTATGGTAAGTGGCTTAGCCTACAAACCCTAGGCCTAAATAAATGAGGTGGTTAGAGACTTGATGAAGGATTGTGACAAGATATACATTTTTATAAGTTATAATGAATGTCATATACCCCATTGAGCTAATTTGAGATCAAATCAAACTTAGGAGCAACACATATAGACCTCATTATTGCTCAGACCTCATAGAATACTTATTCTTTAACTCGAGGGTCATCAACATTTGCTCATACCTTTCATGAGGAGATGAATGGGGTTGAATGGTAATTAGAGATGTTAGAGTGGTCCCATAAAAATAATCTTGTTTCATTAGGAGAGAAAGAGAGGGCTTATTCTTTATAAACAATCGTTAAGACCCCAAACATGTCTTAAACCTCTCTTAAAAACCAACAGTGACTAGTTTGCAGAGATGGACTTCCAAAACACACATAATGCCATATTTTGCTTCTAAAACCTCTTGTAGATTGTTCTAGACTCAAAGTGGCTCATCCACATGTACTTGAGTCATATGGATTACCATAAATGCATTATTTTATGTGTTTTTAGTGTTTTAAAAGGATTGTCAAGAGATGGACACTTTATAATCATTGTAATAGGTCCTATGAGATGTATTTCATCTCCTAGAATCAGAAATTTTGATTAGGAACCCTTGAAAGTGACTAAACAAACTCCATTTTGAAAGGCAATCTGAACAGGCTTGTGAAGGGCTTATTTTTGGCCATTTCATGATTTGGCTATAAGCATAATATTTCAGAATCCCAAAATTGACATGGAGGTTGGTATTGGTATGGTTAAAGTGAATCACACACTTCCTAGATGTTTCACATGTTCATGAAGAGTTTAGAGCCAAAATCCACTTTCTAGGCCTAAAGGCCTAATAGGCAAAAATGTAGAATTCCACTTGACTTTAGCTCATGAAATTTAACATGGAGTTATAATAGGATAAAGGGTACTCATAAATACCCTTGGTTTTATATTAATATCTATACTTTCTTCTAGACAAGTAGATTTGAATAAAAAAGGCTACAAAGAATGAGACCTAATTGAGGCTTTTGGTAGAGAAAGACTTGTTGGGGCTAGTTTGAGGCCTCAAAATGGATTTTTTTAGGTCCAATATGATATGTATAGGCCATCCATGATGTTTTTACAAACTTAAGTAATTTAAACCAAGTTTTGACACTTGTGTGCAAAATAAGGCCTAAGGAGATGAAGAGTCCTCTAGACACCTTGTAAGAGAAAGGGGTGATGTGTCAAATATAACCTATTGGGGTTAGATGAGAGGTTTCAAGATAATAGAAAAGAGGTAATAGAAACTGATATAATCACCAAGGAGGTCATTTGTCCTTCAACATATCAAGAAGAATAGGAGTTTCAAGAAGCTAGTCAAGCAATCATTTTAACTCCCACACCACTTGGAGGGTTGGAGCATATAAAGAGGAGAAATACATGTCATATAAGACCCATTGAGGCATTTTCCTAACTCTTCTCTTGTTTTTAACTCATATGACACTTGTCTACTCTCTCTTTCCTACACTTTTCTTCTCTTTTCTCACACTTGTGCTATATATTGAGCCACTTTTGGCTAAGTTTGTATCCTCCACCTAGGTATGGCAAAGCCCCCTTCATTTTTATTCCTTTGATCAATGAGAATTAAATGTTTTACCCCCTCTTGTTATCCTTTTCTAACACCTAGATGCAGTTAATAGGTCATATGAAGTGTATGAGTGTGGTGCAAGAGTTGAGTGAGTTTTTATATCTTCTACTATCATTCAATACCTTTTAGTTAGTCCTCCTAGCTTAATCAACCATTGTAAACTTCACATTGAAACACTTGTGTGAGAGATTTAGATTAAGAGTAGTGGATGTAAGGTTAGTTTTATTTATTTACAAGTTCATATACAACTAGTTAGTAGTGGTCAAAACATATTTGGTGCATCACCTTATTAGAGTATGTTTCTCTCCCTTTTCATAAAAATTGATAGATTAGTGTGTGATCCTAAGTGATTCATAAAAGAGAGTTATCCCTTCAATCTATAGGTTTACCCCTATTATAGACAACCCACAGGTCTATGGATAATCTCATGTTTCACCAAATTTAGAGTGATCTAAACAACCTTCTCTTAGGGTGCAAAATTTGGTCATAACATAACCCTCCTATATAGATGACTCAAGAACTCAAGTAAGATATGACTCCATCATTGCTTAACCATGTGTCATAGATGCATCTATGATTAAAACTATATTATGTCATGAAATTATATAAGATGTATTTAGGCCACTTGAAAACTCTAAAATGTAAAATGGCTCAAGGGCCACTCAGGCACTCGGGAATGTAGCTTAGGAACTACTCAAAAATGTGAACCATTGCAGATGAAATAAGGTATCAATCTAGTGTGAACTTGGTGTATATGATGTCTAAAGTATAGAATGTAGAAAATGACCTAGAATTGTCATTCCACTTGATCAACTGGTGAAAAAGTGAGTATATGGAAATAATGTACCATGCACATGTCCCCAATTTTGATATCTATACATATAGATTATGGATTGAGTTATTAGTAATTTGTATTTGGTCATATCTACAACTAAAATGGGAGTGATCATGTCGTACATGATGCCCCCAATTTGAGTAAATTAGTATAATTCTATGTAAAATTGAGAATAAACTGAGCATAATTGATAATCTATGACTAGAAATGTGCAAACCTAGACTGTAATTTTTATAATTTTTTGGCTAATATGGATTTCCTTTTTTTTAGGGCTAATAGATAATAGCATGGTCCCTTAGATAGTTACACACTGCACTATTATCCTATGTGTCATGTTAGTGTCCTTGTATGCTTTTTTATGCCAAACTAAAACTGATTTATCTTACTATTTTCCACTATGTTTTCCTAATTCTAAGCTTTTTAATTTGTGTCTATGTGTTGAAAACTATGCTTTGAGTGCACCTAGATGGCTTGATATTTGTGACAAACCCCTATGAATGCCCCCTCTTTTAATAGGAATTATTAAACCTGTGTAATAACTATATTCAAAAGAAAAGCTTTGTATCATGTGTGTTAGACTAAAAATATATGATATATATGTGATAGACCAATTTAATGTGTATACATGAGATCATAATGTAAAATTTATTTAGAATAAGTTGGTATATATTATGTATGTTAGATCTAGCATTGACAAGGTTTTCAAGATATATATAACAATGTAAGCATGTATATGAGCAAAAAATATGAATAGAATCTATGTAAACTACTTAGGGGCATGGGATGTGATGTCCATCAAGGTACCCAAGAAGAAAGTGGAGATGCATGAGGTCCTTCATGGAATCAAACACTAAGAGTGTGAAAGTAAAAAGTAAGAGACAAGTTTCATGGCCATGATGCATGCATGAAAGCATACACACAAACACATGAGGCATGAAAAGTAGGCCAAGGGGCCACAATATAAGGGACGTGGGCCCATGTCAATAAGTCTGATAAAGTAATACATGTAAGGACATGTTTAAATGTCTATATACGCAAAGAGAAAACAAGGTTGGTTTGGATCTGTAGAGAAGGACATGTTAAAATGTCTACATACACAATAAATAAAGCACACATAAGGACATGGGCACATGTCCAAAGCATACATATAGTGAAAAGAAGTGGCTTAGATCCTTAGAACAATGACATATTCAAATGCCATTGAGTCTATGTAGAATCAAAGAGACACAATCAAATCTAAACTAGTAGAGCTAGAAATGAAAGTATGCATGATTAGGTGGTATAAATCTATATAAGACCAAATATGTACATAAACTGAGTCTATAGTATTACTATTCTACAAAAAATTAGTGTAGTATAGAATGATATAACCTAGTAAAGTGGAAGTTTTGTATAAGATGCTCCTAGTGGGTGAATGTATCAATGTTGAATCTATGTATCTATATATGTGCCCCTAGTAGGTAGAGAGTATCAATTCTAGATCTATGTGATGGAACTAAGTCTTATAAGAATTTGTGAACACTCGAAGAGAACAAGTGAAGCATGTAGAAGGAATGTAAACATGACAATGCATACAATCTATGTTTTTGTAATTTTTAAGAAATTTTTGAATGTTTTTATAATTTGAACATATTATATTGTTTTTGTCTTTTTTTTATTATAATCTATGTACAAGAGGAGAGATACTACTAATTGATGAGTCTCACAAGAGATTCACAATCAATGTGTCTTGTATCAAAGAGAGGAAGTGTCTTGTGAACTATGGAGCACTTGGGAACTCATTTGGTAGAAGAAGTTATGACTAGAGTGGATGATATATGTTATAACATTGATATATGTGGTAATGGAGTAGAAAGAGGCTCTCTAGAATCCACAACATGTCTATGATGTAGGGGTCTCTCTAATAAAGGTCTTCATAGTAGAGTATGCATACGTGGTAATGTTGCAAGAGTAGACCTCACATGCACTGGTGGCTCAACTGATATCTTGAGTGTGCTAACAAACTCTCTATTTGGAGCTATAATTAGTGAATGTTGTAAAATTATTTGTGGAATAGGTATAAGATACTCATATGGAATGCCCTGAATTATAACCACCTGATTAGCAAGTATATACTTGAGACATACGTGTATGGTGGATAACGTGGCTTGGAGTTGTTGTATCTAAGGCCTACCCAATAACATATCAAATGTGTTAGAACTAGGTATGATTATGAATCTAGTGGCTACATGTATAGACCCAACCTATAATGGAAGTAAAATCTCCCCAATGGAGCTTTGTACATGGCCACTAAAACCATAAATAATTGTATCTATCAAAGAAATATCCTGTTCTAAATAACCCAAGTGATGTAAAAGTGTGATAGTACACATATTGATGTTTGATCTATTGTTAACCATGACACTCTAAATAGGATGATGATCATTGTAAACTCATACAAAGAATATGTATAAATATGTGTCATCTTCAATTATCTCTTACTTTGAGAAAGTGATGAGAGGTATAGCTAACATTATACTATGATACACACTAATGATGTTATGTAGAGGGTGTGTGTCCATTGTATGAGTATGATAAGATGTTAGTGGTGGTTGTGCCTAATATGTATAATGAACACCTGAAGTGCCTATTATCTCATTAGTTATATGCTTGGGAAATAGATCTAATAATATTTTCATTGATTTTATTTTTGTTGGTTTTACTTTGGTTGTCTCTGTAGGAGTATTCTCATCAATGATATTAACATCTATCAAATCCTGTATCTAATGTCAAAATATGATACACTTATTATTAGTATGATCAAGGGCCTTATGATAGTTTTAAAATGCATTGGAATCATGGTGATTTGGAAGAGGCCTAGTTGTATCAACCTCTTTGTTGGGAAGGATAGATACAACGTTGCATTCCAAGAGCTATTGTAGAATCTATGTTGGCAATTTAGGAAGAGTCATAAAAGGTCTCTTTGGAGGAGATGATAAAACCATGTGATAATTTGGATCAAAATCTACATTAATTGTTGTCTTTTGATCATTCATGTTTTTAATGGGCCTCACCTTGTATGGGGGCTTATTGGAACTCTATTAGTTGAAACTAGTCTAATTGTGTACTTTAACTTGCCCATAGAGAGAAGCTTGACTTCCCATTGTTTCACTTTATGGCATAGGTATGTGAATGATGGAATCTTCTTGAATAGGATAACTTCATGTAATGCCAGTAATATACTCTATTTGAATATGTCCTAGAGCTCTCTATCTGCCATGCGACTAGTTATCTTTACTAATATAGTTTTATATCGCAAGATATATTCAACTATTGGCTAATTAGATTTTTTATTTAGTTTAGCAACTTGAGCATAGGAAACTATTCACTTATGTTGATATAAAAGTGTACCAAAAATATATCTTCCAATGAATTGAATGTTATGATTGACTTATTAAGAAGATCATAGAACCATTACAATGCATAATATTTTAAATTACAAGGGAATAACTTAGTGATGAGCTAATTATTGGACACATAGTCCAAACATGTTGCATGAAAAACACATAGATGATTCTATGGGTCACTCTTACCATCATACAAAGTAAACTTGTGTACCAAAAATCCACATGGAAAAATAATTGTCATTATATGTTGCACCAAAGGTGCATGTAGAATAACATGAGAATCCAAAGCATGAGATGGCCTAGTGGCACCCTACTAAAGATGTAACACTTTGGCCTACAAAGAATGGATCTCATAAATGATGGATTATACATATAAGGAGGAATAATGTGTGCTATCCATAGGAGGTGTTGTTATTGGTGAAATTTTTGAGGTTATAATTGGTTGTTGTAGAATTTGACTTGCCCCTCTAGTAATTGTAACAATATTAGCATTTATGGGGTTAGAATATTCACCAAGTGATGTTTTCTTGAATTCCAACATAGATTTTAAAATTTATGCATGATCATGGGGCTATTCCTAAATTTTATCTCAAAAATATTGTAACATCTCATCCTTATTGACTATAAGATTATCATCATCAAGTGGGGCAGGGGAGGGGGGGTGTATCTTGAGTCCCATCTTGTGTATCATTATCACCTTGATTGTTGCTCATGTTCAAATGTATTATCATTAAATTCCACATAATCAAGGTTTAAAGGATCCATTAGAGGGGGAAAAATTAGTCCTTTGTCCATGGTATAATCTTGAATGGAAGGAATATTAGTATGCTCAATAGTATTGCCACTAAGTCTAGCACTTCTTAAAGGAAGGGATATATGTTAGAGGTATAATCACTAAGAGGAAGGGGTGAATAAATGAACCCAAATAATCCAACTTCAATTATGATATTTACAAACACTTAATTATTTAATACAAGCATTCATGAAGCATACACATCATTCATAGCAATGAGTAAGAGAGACAATGTAAGATCAATCACATAACACATGACATACATGGGAAACCCTCTTGGGGAATAAAACCCATTAGAACCTGTAATTGGAATACTATCCTATAATAAAAAGAACCAATTTATACCATGTACAAATGATCAAGGAACTACCATCCCCTATTTTAGTGAGACTACAATCCCACAAGGAGCTACCACACCTATCTAGTTGAGTTGCCACAACAACTAGACCTTTAGAAAGTTTCACCTTATAAGGAGGCTACAACCCCCTTAGATGTTGAGTTTCCATAATAACACCAATGAACACATCCACCTTTGCACTGATGTCTTCAACACCTAATGATGGACCTCTGATTATCACTCTTCACCTTCACTCATACTCAAACAATAAGAGCACTATTATGCTAATAAAATTATTACTAACAAGTCATACAGAAAGTTCTCAAACTAATCTACTCATCTACAGATCCCTTTATCCCTCCTTCAAACCCAAATTCATATACACAATCATCTCTCAAATATATCCTAAGTCTCTCACTCAAAATCTCTCAAATAGACTCTTGAACAACTTGATCATTCTACCTTATCTAGGCTTATTAGGTCTAATGACATAAATTTCCTTCTACACCAACTTAATCAGATAAACATGTCTGATCCTCTTTGATTTCTCTTTCAAAGGTTCTTACCTTCACTTGGATCCATATTCTCACTCCCTCATTTGAGTCTTACAAGTCTAAAAACCATCACATTTGGTTTCACTATATATAGAGTATTCATGATTATCAACATCTTGGTTGGCCATTAGGCATGTCTTAACCATTAAGACATCTATCATACAAATACATAGCTTAATACAATATTTATATGCCATCCATATCATCTATGGGTCACCCTTAAGCAGCTACACCTTTTAATAAGGCCCTTGTAGCTCTTATAGGTCTCATAGAGACCTATTCACCCATTTAGCACATCATCAATCAAAACAAGAACACATGACCACTTTCAAATACATGGGTCCACTCCTTATGTCCCCTTTGACATCCTAAAATGATCACAGTCATCTTTGATCACATCTATGTATGTTTAAACACTAACCTGGTGCACAGGAACAATATGAACAAACACATGGTCAACTTATTAACCATTGCTCATACAAAATATCAATTGGTCAAACCTCCAAAGACCATACAAAGTATCCTCATGGAGTATACAACACTTCCAAATAGCTAAGTCATCATGAAACATCAACATAAGCTTAAACATCCTTCTTAGGTGACTTGCAGAACATAGTCAAACACACAATCATCTTTGAATCTCAATATATTTATCTGTATTGTTGGAAATATGATTGGCATTGATGACAAAAGAGACATTATGAGCATGCCATTGATGTTTAAAAGGGACATTATGAACATGTCATTGATGTTCAAGATTATATATGGTGATTAGACGATATGCAAAGTATCCTATCAAAGGTCAAGGATTATTGGAATGTTTATGTTCATGAATGAAATTTGTCCAGTTCTTCACATTGATCATCTAGACATTTTGGGTCTATGAAAAAAAATATGAGAAGCATTTTGTTAACATTACCATTGCCATATGTGAATGAGTATGGGGGAGCTGGTCACATGGTTGTGATTACATTAGTCCTTAGCAGTTATGCGCTAGATTTGAAGACATGAGATGAAGCATAGTTTAATATATAGGGATGCAAAGTTGGCTACTTGGATAGAATTCACTAAGTTCCAACACAGCCAAATTTATTAAAAGTGATAAAAAGAGCCAAGTAAGCATATTAATAAGGTCAGTATTTACACACATGGAGGTGTTAGGAAAAAATTATGATATGGGTCTATTTATTTTTATGCCTAGTTTATATGTGCTAAAACTCAAGTCACATGACATAACGTGACAAAAGATATGCTTGAGAAAATTAGGGCTCCAAGGTATTTTGATAATGTTTTCCAACATTTAGTCAAATTTGTAGTTTGCAAGAAAAATCTCAAAGACATTTTTATGAAGACATATCTTGCACCTATGAAGGCTTTATGAGCAATTGGATATATAGATAGAAACCCCTATGTAAGAAGATCATATGCACTAAATATTAGGTCATCCAACTGAGTGTGATAAGAGTTATGTAGGTGCAAATATAACCTTCTAGGTAAAATGAAATGGTCTCCATACTTAGATAAAATTTGCACAAAGTTAAAGCGAAGTTGTCATTCTTTTACAAATATCATCTATGGACATTTGTAAAAGAAACAGATGGTAGTTATATTATGGGTTTTTCATGAGCGTCTTGAATATATGGACTATAGGTTCAATTGAGAAGGAATGAGCTCAAAATTGAATTATCTTTGCTCTCAAACTGGATAGGGTCTCTCAGTAAAAACCTAAGGGTTTATGTCATGGTGTCAATAAGCACTTTCTATTTTGATAGTGACTGGCTATAACCTAGACCCAGTAGCTTAACTTATAACTTAAGCCTTTATCATCATTATGAAACTAGCCCCTTGACCTAACAATTACTGGTTCAAATGACTTAATATTTTCTAAGTCTTAGACTTTATATTATGTCCAAGCTTGATCAATGCCCTACAGTTCATCATATACAAATGATCCAATGAAGCAAATCAAATTCAAAGTGTCAAAGGTCCCTCTAAGTAAGCTTGTAAGTGATAAGTGTCACATTCATAGAGCTTGTTAGATAGGTACCCAATGAGCATAAGCTTGTTAGATTTAATGATCAAGTTTGTTTAAGATCTAATGGTACATGAGTGATCATGCAAAGGAGATCTAATAGAGAGAATGGACTCAAATACTATAAAGTGCTCAATGTTTATCGACATAGTGGCAAGTTAAAGACCAAATAGGTTTGAGAATATCAATGGAGTGAAAGTGATCCAAAGATATAGGAAGCAGTGAGATGGGATAAAGAGCTCAATGTTTAACATCAAGAAAGAAGTAAATACCATGCATCTTTGAAGATCAAATGGAATGCAAAAGCTCGGATCAAGAAGATCAAATGGATGCATTTTAAAACTTGAGTTATTTAAGTGTGGACCATCAGATCGTGGTACCAAGGACAAGATCAATGATTAACATTTAAATTCATGTCCAGACAAATGGTTAGTTGGAGGAACATATAGGCACTTGCATATAAGCTCTATATCTCAATATAGATAATGATATTAATCAATCAAATCTACATTAAAGATCCTATGCATCAAAACTTAAGTCTAATAGATTCTATAGATAGTAAAGAGATCTGTAATTATGGTGTGATGCATGGAATCAAGATGTAGGAACTAACAGTTCAAGTCTTAATGAACTAAAGTCTAGAATTGATATGATGTGTTTCTATTCTAAGTGTGAACATAAAGAAGAAGTAAACAGTAGATCATTTATTTATATATATGATATCTAGGACAAATAGAAAAGAGTTGGTACAATTGTATTTGCTATTAAGCCAAGTTGAATATAGATAGAAGCAATGAGCAAAAGCCAATGAAGTGTGTCAAATAGAAAATCATAAAGACATAGAACCAGAGGGGCAAAGAGGAGTAGAGATGGAAAAAGGCACAAAGAGAATGTGCAGATGTTTTATTATTATTGGGAAACTAGGGTTTAGTTCCTAAATAATAAAGGTTCTGGATTAAGGGGTAAATCTAATTAAATATAGTAAAATATAAATTTTATAGCAATTTGATCAAATCAATTACATAGGGAAAGAATTAACTTATTTGAAAAAAATAGACTGAGATGACTATTTCAAAGCCTGAAAACTCCTATGCAGGATTGGAAAGATGTCAAAAACCTAGATCTGGATTTCATTCAATGAAAGGATAGGACCATCAAAAATAGGATACTTTGGCATCCAACATTGTTGTCCTCTTCTATCATTGTTGTCTAAATCACTAATAGAGACCTAATTTTTATAGGTTCTTTGAATTATTCCTATGTGATCCTGCTTATGAAATTTTGGATTTTGAAAATCGATAGAATTTGTTGTAGATCTATTTTAATGTTCAAACCCTAGGTCTATCTACACACATGAAACAACAAACACATCAAAAGTAAAAGGGAGAAAAATTGGGTTAGGGAAAGTATGATTGCATGATCTATAACTCCTATTATCTTGACTGCTACCTACATTAACCCTCAAGCTAGAGTTTTAGATCAAATATAGTTTTCTCATAGGGAACGTGCATAATCAACATGCATAATAGATGTAAGAATGAACTTTCACCTAGGCCCTTCCTTGATCAAGCATGAAAATCTATGTGTGATGTAGAATGTTGAGCTATACTATTAAGTGATTTGTAATTGTTTTACTATATTAAAGTAGTAAGTATTAGATATAAAAGGCCTTGTGAAGTCCTTTATATAGGAGACTCTTTATTTTAAATTTAGAAGTTTTATTCACATTAGCTAACATGAGGGTTTACAACCTCTTGAGAAAAGATAAATGATTGTTGGGACTCAATAAAAAAGGATAGGAACATCAAAAATGAGACATCCTAGGGTCCAAAACTATAGTTCAATCCCAGCGCTCTTGTCCTACAGGCTCAAGACTTGGGGGAACATGATTGGCATGGAAAAAACTACCTGGCTGAGGTGGAATGACTGATCAAAATTTTCTTGATGATTGGTTATGGATAAAAAGGTGACTCAAGAAAGAAACAATACCAAGATAAGTAAAACCATGACATGGCTAATGTGAACAAGGCTCATATTCTACAGTTAAAGTCTCCTATGAAAAGTACTATGAAAAGACATGATATGTGTGGTCTCTTGACTAATTTAGGGTGTATACATTTGCCCCCCTTTTATTATAGTGATGCAATGAAATTAAATACTAGATTAAAAGAAAGAAAAATAAAATGCATACCTAAACCTACTTGTGTGGAGGTGAATGTGCTACAAAGGATCCAACTCACTTCTTATCTAGAGAAGTGGATAGAGAGCTAAATAGTTCCTAGAGAGAGAAGGAATCCATGGAGTGGATGCCCCTTATACTAAATCTAAATGGGGAATTTGTGTATCATGGAGAAGAAGGGCAATGTTTTCCCCCTATGTTGAATATAAGTGAAGATGAGGAATGCTCAGAGGCCCAAAACCAATGTCTATCCTCTATCTCACATAAATTCATGTAATCTAAAATATGTGTATAAAAATCTATATGTTGTGAAGAGCAAAATCTATCATGCCCCCACTCTGGATATCTGAACTAAAACTAAGAAATGCTCAGAGGCCCAAAACCAATGTTTATCCTTTATCCTACACAAACTCATGTAGTCTGGGTCTAAGTAATACAATGGACCAACCACTGTAGACAATCATGTGGTCCAACCTGGTAACAACCTAAGTAAAACTGGGTATAATCTAAAACTATGGTGAATGTGCAAGAAGAGAATGGCATGTTTTGCCATTCCATCTATATAATCCTAAATGGTGAAGAATAGAACATCTATGCCATGCCCTCAGATCTGGTATGTGAGTGATGCATCTTTATAATCTAGTAATCTATATAACCACATGTGATATGACATATCTTTCCATGCCTCATGTGCAAAACTAGAGACCAAAACACTATGCTCTGCACTACGCCTAGAGTCTACTATCTAATTTTGTAAAATGTATTATGTTGTATGAAGTTGTATGTATGAGATGTGTAGTATGTACATGCCCTAAAATTTGGTATCTAAGTTTGTATATGTATCTAAATCACTGTGAATCCATATGATCTGAACCACTATATTTAAATAGTTTGTGTATCTAAAAATTGAAAGTATATCCCTCTTAATATCTTGAGTAATTTTGAGTGACCCATATAATCTGAATCACTGTATATCTCAACCAATCTAAGTTAAATCTAATAATCTGAATGCTAAAAATATAAGAACTAGGGTGTATCCACTTATGAGAGTGGATAGGCATGTTGGGTAAGTGTAGAAATAGGAATAGTAGGAATGATGCCCCCCTTTTGGGGAGAGGGATGAAATTTTTGATAAAGGAGGTTGAGCCAAAAGTGATGACTAGATGTTATGATCTTGATGGGTAAATTTCACTAACACCTTGAGGTTTTGGTGTAATGGTTTGTTACATTTGGTATATTAACTGCTACCTGGGTTCAAGTCATAGAGCAGGTGGTTACGCTGACATGGTAGTATTCACTTGGGGCTCGTACATATAGAGGATCTTGGTGTACAGGCACAAATCCAACCCAAAGTTTGGGTTTTAGAATCATGGTGGGATGTTATTATCCTGATGGGTAGATTTTACTAATGTCTTGAGGTTTTGGTGTAATGGTATTGTAATAAAATTACTTAAATGTTCATACAGAATGATTTATATCACACGAAATAAGCAATTATGAGAGATCACACAATAATAATTGATAGCAGAGCAGAATACTAGATAATATAGTAAAGCCACTTTGAGGGGGCAACCTCCACAATAATGCACTAAGAGTAGAATACTTAACATGATGATCAAATACTAACCTCTACCTCTTATATATAGTCTACTTAGCCATGGTTATTCCATATGTCAACCTAACTAAGAATATAGAGAAATGTAACAAGAATATAAAAGAGGTATGTAAGCCACATGTTGACCACACATATCCCTAGACATACTAAAGGGTAAGGGTGTAGCAAGCCCCTCCCCTTCAAAACAATGTTTTTCTCAATGTTGATTCAACTCTAGATGTTGCATAAAAGATTCTTCCTCCCAAGTAGCATCTTCATAGGGTAGATTCTTCCATTTGATCAGGTACTCCTTAATGACTTAAGATTGCAACTACTTAGTGTGCATTTACAGGATCACCTTAAGATCAATAATAATTCTTCCTTCCTCATCTAATTCCTGTAACTCAATTTGGGTATCCACTTTGTGTCTAATGACTTTCTTCAGGCATGATACATGAAATACTAGATGTATGCGAGTGGAAGAAGGAAACTCTAACTTGTAGGCCACACTACCAATTTTTTGCAAGATCTGATAAGGCCCATAATACTTAGGGGATAGCTTGTTATCCTTTTTTGTTACTTCAAAGACATCTGATTATATGGATGTAAGAGAACAAAAACCTAATCACCAATGTCAAAGTGCCTCTCACTCCTGTGTTGATCTGACTACTGTTTCATGTGATTCTGGGCCATGGATAAATTTTCATGCAAACTAGCAAGGACCTCCTATTGATGATGAATATGTTCTTCAACTACACAAACCTTAGGATGGACCTTCAAGGTTGAAGTGATAGATGGCAGGTGGTATCCATATAGTGCTAGAAAAGGAGATATTTTGGAAGAACTATGAACAAAAGTATTATACCACCATTTAGTAAGTGGAAACCAATGAACCCATTTATCTTATTTACCAGAAACAAAACAATAGAGATACCTTTCTAGACATTTGTTGACTACCTCAATTTTTCCATCAGATTGAGGATGATAGGATGAACTATGAGCCAATTAGGTGCCCAAACATGCAAATAACTTAGTCCAAAAATTACTAGTGAATATGGGATCTCGATTATTGACAATGATCTTAGGGGTACCATGCAATTTCTGAACTGTATTTAAAAAAATAAAAGCTACGATACTAGAAACAAATGGCTATGATAAAGAACAAAAATGATCATACTTACTAAGATGATCTACCATAACCACGATAACATTTTGACCATCATATCTTGGTAACCCTATAATAAAATCCATAGAAATCTCTTCCCAATGTTAGATTAGGATGGATAAAGGCTACAAAAGATCTGGGGTTTTGATGGTTTCTCCTTTATTTTGTTGATAGATCATACATTCAACCGCATATTTCTAGACATCCCCCTTGAGTCCTTCCCAAAAAAAATCCTGCTTGATTCTATGATAGATTTTCAAAAATTCTGAATGACCCCCAGTTGGAGTTGCATGAAGTTCCTAAAGGATTTTTTGTTTAAGAAGAGAATTCTTACATAGGTATAATTTGTCTTTAAACCATAATACATCACTTTCCATGTAAATTTTTCAAATCCACCCAAACCTTACTGAATATTCTAAATCAAATCATGGATAGCACTATCCTTGTCCCATTTTGGTCGTTCTTCCTCTAGCCAATCTTCCTATAAAATGATCATAACATATAGCAAGGCCTCAACTGATTCATCTTTCCTAGATAGTGCATATGTCACTACATGGTCCTTGCCTTTCTTGTAAACTATTTTAAAATCATAGCCTAACATCTTAGTTACCTATTTCTATTATTCTTCAGATGATAACCTTTGTTCCAAAAAATATTTGAGACTGTCATGATCAGTCTTTACCTGAAGGTGATGATCCATCAAATAAGGCCTCCATTGTTTTACTGCATGCAAAATGGCCATCATTTCCTTCTCATAAATGGGTTTGTGCTAATTTTGACCCTTCGGTTGATGACTTTAAAATGCAAGTGGTTTGTCTTATTGCATGAGTTCATCACCCATACCATACCCAAATGCATCACATTCAACCACAAAAGTCTTGGAAAAATTAGGAGTAGCCAACACTGGAGTGGTGCACATAACCAATTTCAATTATTCAAATGCCCTGGTAGCTGTATCAATCCACTAAAAGGAGTCTCTCTTCAAAAATGATGTGAGTGGGGCTACAATGCTATCATAATTTTTGGCAAACCTATGATAGTAACCAATTAGCCCCAAAAATCCCCTTAGTTGCTTGAGTGTCTAAGGAATCAGCTAGTCCACCATTTCTTGGATTTTTTTAGGATCCACTTTTACTCCTATATGTGAAACTAGATGACCCAAATACTCAACCTCACAAGCTCCAAAAGTACATTTAGAAGGTTTGGCATATAACTGACATTGTTCCAAAATTGAGGGTAATTATTTCACATGGTGCAAATGGTCTTCCCAATCTTTAGTATAAATGAGGATATCATCAAAAAATACCAAAACAAATTTCCTCAAAAATGGCCTAAAATAGTATTCATCAAACTTTGAAAGGTATATGGTGCATTTATTAGCCCAAAAGGCATAACCAAAAACTCATAATGGCCCTCATGAGTCTTGAATCAATTTTGGGTGTGTCTTCATCATAAATCCAGATTTGATGATACCTAGAACATAGATCTAACTTAGTAAAATAAAGAGCACCATTTAATTCATCTATAAAATCATCAATAACAGAAATAGGAAAATTATCTTTGATAGTGTACTTGTTGATTTCCTTGTAGTTAGGGCACATCCTCTAAGTGTCATCTTTCTTTTACACCATGACCACTAGTGAAAAATATTCACTTTGGCTATGGTGAATGATTCTTGCATCCAACATTTTCTATACCATCTTTTCAATTTCACTTTTATGAGCATAGGGATATGTGTATGGCTTGATGTTGGGTGGTGTACTACCATAAATAAGTTTGATAGAATGATCATATGTGTGGTTAGGTGGAAGTCCTTTTGACATGTCACCAAAAATAACTAAATGGGCATCAATCACTTGTTGCAAATTAGGAGGTGTAGATGGCTGAGTTGGATGAACTTCCATGGAAAATAAGTGCACTACAAATCCTTCAGCACCATTTCAAAGAATCTTTGTCATTTAATGGGAGCTAAAAATTTGTGGAGATTTATCCCTTAATCCCCTTAGCTCAAATGTTCTTCCCTTAGAATGAAAATGCATGAATAATTCCTAAAAATTCATCTCAAAAGTACCCAAAGTGGTGAGCCACTGTACTCCTAGAATAATGTCAGGTCCCCCTATGGGAATAGCAAACATAAGAAAATCCACCAAGTAGTCTCTCATGGCTAGCTTAATACTATGGCATTTTCCTAAATAGCTGATAGCACCACCATCTACAATCATGATCTAAAATTTTGGATCAAGATAAATGAAACAATTCAAGCAAGCAGCCAACTTATTACTGATGAAGTTGTGTGTGCTCCCAGAATCAATCAGAACAGTGACCTATTTTTGTAAGAAACTCACCACCTTAAGAGTTTGGGGAGTACTAATACCTAAAAGAGCATGATAGAAAATAATAGGTTGAGAGTCTTTAGATTCCTCCTCAAGACCACCTTCATCCTCATCAAGTGCCTCCTCATCATTGTCATCCTCATTGGCACCTTCGATGTAAAACAACTTCTTTTCATCACAATGATGATCTTTGCTCCATTTTTTGTTGAAACCATAACACAACCCTTTAGCTCACTTCTCCTCAATTTGTTGAGGTGTCAGTCTAGTGGGTTGAGGATATGATGGTGCTAGAAAGGTGTGATCATGACTAGTAGTGAAGGTTTTTCATTTGACCATCTCTTTTTCCTCTTTCATGCATGTCCATAAGATAGCTTTTGATATAGATGTTGGGTTAAACATTAAAACCTCCAATTGGATGCTATCTTTGAGACCACCCAAAAATAGAGATCAGTTAAATTTTCCTCAGTGATGTCTTCCACCCATAAGGATAGATTCTAAAATTGATGAATATAATCTTTCATAATTCCTATTTGCCACAATTTGGCTAACTAGTTGAAGTAGTTCTTAGAGACATTATTTGATAATGAGCCAATAACTCATTAGTGAAAATAGACCATGTAATAGGAGCACCATTCTTTTTATTTTGAGCACATAACCAGTAATATCAAATGAACTAATCAGGTTCTAGATATAGACACGCCACGATCACCTTTTGAGAACTAAGAGTTTGATGTAGATCAAATAAATTTTCAAGTTGGGTAAATCAAGTGAGAGTATCCTTACCATTAAAATTATGCATGTCCACTTTAGGAAACATCAATTTCACACCAAAATTAGAGTTGTTAGTGTTGAGAGGAGGAGGGCTCGAATGATGAAGTGGAGGGATATTTGACTATAACTGAGATGAAAGAGCAGCCAATGAAGTAGTGATCTGATTCAATTGATTAGGAACCCATTTAATCTCTTCATGCATCCCTAAAACATCAGTTTGAATTGAAACAAAGTCATCATGCTGCACCAAGCCTTTATGTTAGCCTAAAGTTGAGAAATCAATAGATCTAAAGTTTTAGATTCCATGTCACTAGTAGAAGAAGTTTTAGGAGTTTCTTACCCCCCTTTTCATCCTTGTGTAGAAGGATCGGCCATATACAAACCCTAGGAGGGTTTTTACCTCAAAAAAGTGTACCAAGGGATGGTACCATTATGATCATCTCGCCAAGATAAATCAAATGACTACCTTTGCACAGTAGTGTAAAAAAATTTGGCACAAAAAAGTGTACTAGTGGAATATATCATTGTGATCATCTCATCGAGACGAATCCAATGACTACAATTTTTCAAGGCAAAAAAAATTCTAGACGTTTTTTTAATTTTTTTTTCAAAAAAGTGTTTTGAATAATATTGTGCTGACAGAAAAAATAATTCTTCTTGGATTTTAAGTTATGTTTTTTTGCTCCTTACCCTTTCATAAGTCATGCCTCACCAGATCCGAAAAAACAACACAAAAAACTTGCCCAAATCGAATCTATGATACCACTTGTAATGAAATTACTTTGATGTTCACACAGAATGATTTTATATCGCATAGAATAAGCAAATATGAGAGATCACATAATAATAATTAATAGTAGAGTAGAATACTAGATAATATAACAAAGCCACTTTGAGGGGACAACCTCCACAATAATACACTAAGAGCAGAATACTTAACATGATTATCAAAGACTAACCACTACCTCCTATATATAGTCTACTTAGCCATGGTTATTCTGTAGGCTGACCTAACTAAGAATATAGAGAAATGTAACAAGAATATAAAAGAGATATGTAAGCCATAAGTTGGCCACACATATCCCAAGACACACCAAAGGTTAAGGGCGTAGCAAGTAGCATAATAATAAAAATAATATTGGTATGTTGTGAATGGATTGAGAGGTTGTTTGATTGAGTAGATTGAGTTTTTGAAAATGGAACAAGTTTTGATTGGTGATGATCAAGGTGTGTGTCCTAGATATAAGAGAAATATATAAATTTTCACACTATATTAGGCAGATGAGGTAGTAAGAAAGAAAAGCTTGAGTGATGTCAAAGGTATCATTGTCATGATTCGATGAAAGAAAATGGTTTGAAAAATAGAGTTATGGGGTTTGAGTTATGGGCAAAATGGTATTTCATTTTGATCTAAAAATTTGGATAATATAGGAATTAGATTTATTCTTGATTCATTTTTGCATTGACTAGGTTGATATTTTGCGATCTGGAATGAGACAGATGCTGTGGAGACGAGCACCTACCATGACCTAGTTCGAGAAGTTCATAGCCTATGTTCAGGCTGGTGGTGATGTGATCCTAGTAAGTAACCCAAATGCTTGGTTTTTGTCTATTTTAGGCATTTTTTAGTGTTTTTTAGCTCCTTAAAGTAGCTTAGAAAAAAATTCTAGTTCTAGCACTCCTATCTAAGTTTCAACAATGTTGTCTAGGTTGCAGCGCTCCTGTCCAGTGCTCTTATCCTTTTTGTAGTGTTATTGTCCAATGGGCTTGATTTTTTGAGATGTTACTTTACTACTTGCTATTATTTTTATTGGATTTTGACATGGTATTATTTACTAATGGGTGTGTTATTTTTGGTGGTATGGGGTGAGGTGCAGATGAGAGAGTTCCATAGGGGCCAAGTGATGGAGACATTGAGGCTATTACCATTGTCTATTAATGAGAGAGTTGTCATGGATAGGGTAGGGTTGGGTTATGTATGTGACCTAGGCATAGTGAAGTGGGATCGATATTTGATTACCACCTTATGTGAGAGGTAGAATGTAGATACATGTACTTTTTAGCTTCTTATAAGGGGGATGACTGTGACTCTGAAGGATTTGTATCGCATATTCCATTTACCAATTAGTGGGTGATGAGTGATGATACAAGATGATATGGGTGTTGATGTTATTGATCATGTGTCCTTATATTTTAATGGGGTGCCCTTAGGTATACATTAGAGAGGGAGTGACGGTGATGTATTATTATCAATTATTATGCAGTCTAGTGTTTTTTGCTTGCAAAAGTGGTTGGCTATTTTGTTGGAATCATTTATTGTTATGGATGGGAGTGGAGTTTCTATTTCATACATGATGCACAATATTGTGCATAGTGTGGAGGTATATGGCACTATATTATTATGGGGGAGGACTATGTTAGCCCACCTATACAGGGATCTATAAAGGTTTACACAAGAGTCATTTATTGGTAGATTGAGTGTAATGACTTTATTGCATTGTTGGGCTTATGAGCACATAGTAGTTGTGCAGTTGATTGGATTATCAAGGGAAAATTGGGCACCTCCATAGCCATTTGGAGAGTGGTAGATGAATACATTGGCTATTTGATCCCCTAGGATGGATTATTATAGGTAGGTGCTAGACAAATTAGTGGTAGGTGACATCATATGGAGGCCTTATAGAGGATGTCCTAGGTGGGTAGAGGATGGAGTATAATTGCAATATATGAGGGTCAGTTGTTGGATACATGACGAATGGGTTGGAGTATATGAGTGCTTTCAGTATGATCACATGACTAGATAGTTTGGGGTACCATAAGATGTGCCCCCAGTAGCATGGGTGTGGATGAGGAGTGTGAGAGCATCTACAAGGGTAAGAGCTCATGTGAGACCTACTAAAGTTGAGCTTACACCATTGCCTTTGGATAAAAGGGACATAGATATAGATATTCTAGATGTAGATGACATTGGATATATAAATGCATATATTACGTGGTGGGCTAGGCATCGATAGGCTCCATTATATCCTATTGAGGTAGGGAATGCTCTAGAGTATGAGCATTCTTAGTTAATCCAAATGATGGGAGGTAAGCAGTAATTACATTTGAATTGTGTATAATTTTGTGCTTTAGTTTGATTTCAAAGTATATAGCTAATGTGGTGTCATACTTTGTGTATAGGTAGAGTGGGAAGTGCTCAAAACAAAGCATGGGTTGGGGTGGAGAGTGGAGATGATTATTAGGAGATAATAATCGAGTCAATACTTTGAGAGCTCACATGACATGTACCTAACGATGTAGTGAAGGAGGGTTTGGTAGAGCAGGGAATAGTCATGGATAATATTCATGTTCATCTAGTTGACAAGGTTGCTATAGTGATAGCTACATATGTTAGGGTAGCATGAGAGAGAGACAAGCTAAAAGTTGAGTTGGATAGGCATACGATGCCTCCCCCTAATTTTGGGTCTCTTATCATGAGGATCATGGATGAGTATATAGATCTTCATAGGTGATATGCAGACTTGCATGAGGAGCATGGTCAGCTACTAGAGTGAGAGAGTCATTGTAAGAGGCATGTGGTAGCTTGAGGAGGTGTGGGTCCATTGAGTGCTAGAGTAGATTATGGGACTAGTATTGGTAGGGAGAGTAAGATAGAGAGTGAGGGTGTGATGCCCATTCATGATTGATTGTACTTTTATATTAGTGTATATGTTTTGAATACTCATTATATATATGGATATTGATTTCATTTGGGTTCATGTGTACTATGTTATGGAATTTGGAGTATATTGGTATATTTGTTATAAATGGTTGATTAGAAATAGTTGATTTAGCATTGATGTTAGGGTTACATATGTTTTGGTTAAATGGTATTTGGGATATTTTATTTGATTATTATTGATAAGTCTGATGTTAATGTTTGACTTTGAATTATATGTGAGTAAAACTTTGTTGTTTTGTAATTTTTAGATTTATTTGGTAAAGTGAGTTGGTTTGAGATTGATAGGATAGGATATTGATAAGATTGGGATTCGAATAATTTGGTTTGTCTAGGGATGTTTATTTAAAACTAGGAATGTGGGTTGTTAGTAGAAGGGGATATAAGATATCACTCTATGTGTATCACTTTATGCTCAATTCCCTGAGAGTGGCTCAAGAATATAAAGGCTGGCCCTTTGGCTCCATCATCACCCACTAAGTGAATCTATGTGATCATATGTGTGCTAATTGATGTTTGGATTGTGTGTCTAATCCCTCTGAGTAGGTGGCTCAAGAATACAAAGGCTAGTTAGTCTTTTGGTTCCATCATTGCCCACTAAGTGAAGCTATGAACTAATATCAGTATGAATGTGTGTCATATCACTTTTTACTATATCACTATCTAAACCCTAATGGCCAACTAAACAAGTGTCCATATTACTCATGTTATATAGGAACATGCCATGTATTTGATACTATCTATGGTGCACTAATTGTAGTTATACGTGAAGACTCTATAAGATGCAATCTCAATGGATGCATAACTAAAATTGTGTGTTGTGAAGGAGGCCCATCTATTAACAATCATAATGGATTGTTATGTGAAATAATACCTTGTGGCCTCTATTGTGATGTTTATGACTGAGCAATAGATCAAGATGGAATTGTAACCTGTGATGGGGGCTCATCTAATCTCAATCATAGTGGGTTGCTACATGAAATAGGTCCCTAAAAACTCAGTTGTAGTAAATATCTATCTGAAACCATACTCTATAATGTGGGTTTATCTAATCTTAACCATAGTGGGTTGTTACATGAGATAGGACCCTAAAAACTTAGCTATAGAGAATCTTTATTTGGAGCAGTACTTTGTAATGTGGGTTTATCTAATCTTAATCGTAGTGGATTGTTACATGAGATATGACCCTAAAAACTTTGTTGTGGTACATGTGACTATGTTGGATATGTATATGGAACTACATTATGTACTCCTCAAAATACATTGCTATATGTAGGCTACTCTCATTGTACTAGTCTTCAAACCTTTTGAGTATGTGGGATAAGACATCTCTTATGAGGCTCTATCCTAGAAACTGCATTACTCTCACGATGAGTAATCGATGATTCCTATGAAGCAATGTCCTAGGATGACTCAGTCATGGAGGAATGAGGTATAAGAATCTATGATGGAGGAGATATCGATGCCCCCTATGTGAATGCTATGATATTATTATCAACACATCTATTAATGCAATCCCTGAGTCCATAACAATCATTATCTCTATGTCCATAGATATGATGATAGTTATAAAAGGGTCGATGTGGTTGTTTATGTAAGAGATGTGGATCTCATCAATGAGAACAAGGTAATCTGATTAACCTCCTATCTAGTAGTGTTAGTAATATGACATATGGGATATCCCATTTTGAATCAAATGATAGTGGTCCCTTATTGTTGTTCTTTATAGTGCATATTGTAGGTGGTGCTCTAGAAACTAGATTTCTATTCTTAACTAGTTTTTTTTGTTGCGATCTCTTATCTTGTTTTGGACATGGTGGATGCTAAGTGTTAGGATTTGTAGATGGAGGTAATGTTGTGAAATCTATAGTAAGCCGATCAATTGAATCTGACTCAATCAATCCCATTTTCTTCTCCAAGGATAAAATTGTATAACACAAGTGTTGGAAAGAGGACTTTATATGATATAATATATGCTCTAGGAGGGGTTTGTGAAGCCCCTTAATAAACATATGTTGAATCTCCAAATTTGTTGGTTTATAGATCAATCTTAACATGTGTATCTTGAATAGTAAAATATAATCACTAATTGGATCTGAAGTATTTTGATGCAATGCGGTAAGGTTCTCATATGTAACATGAGGGCCTATGTTTTCAATGTAATATCTAATAAATTCCTCCTATAAGTCATCATATGTATACAAGGAACCAACAGGGAGTAGATAAAAGAAACAATTTTGTGTATTACCCACTAGTGTCTGTTGGAACAATTTGAGTAGAATCAAAGGGATCACATGAGATGGCAAAGCCTTTTGAAAGGCTTTAAGGTGTATGAATAGATCTCCAATTCCATCAAATTGAGTCAATGATGGTATCTAGAAATGCTTAGGCAATGAAGCTTTTACAAATGTCTTTAGAAGAGGGTTACCATGTAAGTCATTGTCATCCATCCAAGACTTATAAGCCTTGTTTTCCAAGGTAGAGAGATTTACTTGGTGTTGTAATTCAAAAACTTCATGCATCAAAGAAACAATCTCTTAGGATGGTATATTAGTATCTTGAAGTGGTTCATTTAAACATTGAATTTGATCATTTATTTTAGCCATGGGAATGTTACATTTAGCAATTAGATCATAGAAAGGGGGTGTGTTCACTTGAACCTTTGGAGGAATGGTAACTTGGACCTTAGCAGAGAGATGTGGGCTATCATTCTCTTTGGGTGAAGAGTGAGAAACATGTGCTATTGTAGTAGGGGGTGGCTTGGGAGATTCATTGGTTTCTTTAGTATTTATTGAATCACATTTTAATTGAATAGAAAATGTGATGTTATCATTGACATGTGCATCATTTGAAATATAATCATGTATATAAGTAGAAGCAACATTTTGTAATGCATTATGTTTGAGAGGAGGAGTGAGAGAAGAGTTAGAAGCATGAGATGCATTTTCTTCACTATGTGCATAATAGTCATCATTATTCCATGCATTATCACAATCAGAGTTTTGTTCATATTCATTCTCATTTTAATATTAATTTTCATGTTCACTATCATACTCATTATCACTTCCATCATAACCAGGGAGAGGGGTAAGATAAGATGTTAAATTTTTTCTAATATGCAATACATTATCATGTGAAATTAGAATATTATGTGCAACTATGTTATCCTTGAATGGAGTGAATGCCTTATTTTCATTTGTAATATGAGAAGTAAGAGTAAGAGAGTTAACATTTAAACATTCTTTTGCCATTGTTTGAGATGACAAAGTATAATTAAGAACATGATATTGATCATTTAAACTATGCATTGGCAATTTGATTCTATTGTGTTTATATTGTTGTAATTTGAACATAGAAGTAGAGAGAGAGAGAGAGAGAGAGAGAGAGAGAGAGAGATTAGGTTTAAATGGAATAAAGTTATCACCAATGAGAGATTCACTTGGAAATGCATGACTAATTTGTTCATTTAGTGCATTGTGCATAGGATAATTAGGTGAAAAGTACCTTTCCCATTTATCAAAAGTATTTTCTTTAGAAGAGGGAAGAAAATAGATAGGTTTGAGAGAAGAAAATGAATCTACTTTTTCTTCACTATCACTTTCATGTGCATCATCATATTCCTCATTAAAATAATAGTAATTATATTCATTTTAAATGAAATCATTTTCCACATTTTTGGCTAGTGTGCAATTTTTCAAATTTGTCCATACATTGTCATAATTATGAGAAAATTTAAAAATTTATCTATAGGATGAGAGGGAAGAAATGTCTTCATGGCCATTTTATTTTCTTCACCAAAAAGAATATACAAGATTACTATTAAACAAATAAATGAAAAAATAACTACTAACATAGAGATTTTGAAATTATTTTTTGACACTCTAAACAATTTGAAAAAATTCCAAAAAAATTATCTAAAAACTATACGAGAGGAAGACTTGGGGTATGAGGACCTAGTTTGGAAATATAGGGTTTCGGGTTGGGGTTTTAGAATTTTTGAAAATTATCAGAATAATTTAAATTCTAAAATAAATTTGAATAAAATAAATGCACAAAATTTTGTACAAAAATCAAAAATTTGAAATTAATTTTTTGCACAAAAATATGAATGAAAAACCCTAAGGGTACCTAGGGTTTGAAATTTGTTTAAAGTAAGTTGGGTTCACCAAATGTTTTATTATTTTTGAGAAACTAGGGTTTAGTTCCTAAACAATAAAGGGTCTTTATTAAGGGGTAAAATGTAATCAAATATAGTAAAATACAAATTTTGTATCAATTTGATCAAATCAATTACATAGGGAAAGAAGTAACTTATCTAAAAAAAATAGATTAAGATGATTATTTCAAAGCCTAAAAACTAATGTATAGGATTAGAAACATGTCAAGAACCTAGATCTAGTTTTTGTTCAGTGAAAGTATAATACCATTGAAAATAGGACACTTTGGGGTCTGAAATTGTTGTCCTCTTCTACCATTGTCAAAATTACTCATAGAAACCTAATTTTTTTGGAATCTTTGAGTTATTCTTGTGTGATCCTGCCTGTGAAATTTTAGATGTTGAATGTCGATGAAATTCATTGTAGAGATGTTTTAATCTTCAAACCTTAGGTCTATCTACACACATGAAACAACAAACACATCAAAAGTAAAAGGGGGAAAAATTGGGTTAGGGGAAGTATGATCACATGATCTAGAACCCTTATTATCTTAATCACTACCTACATTAACCCTCAAGCTAGGGTCTCAAATCAAATGTAGTTCTCCCTTAAGGTACGTATATAATCAATGTGCACAGTAGATGCAAGAATGAACTTTCACCTAGGCCCTTTTTTTATCAATCATGCAAATCTATGTGTGATGCAGAATGTTGAGATATATTATTGACTATTTTTTAATTACTTTATTATGCCAAAGTGGTAAGTGCTAGATATAAAATGCCTTGTGAAGTCCTTTATATAGGAGATTCTTTATTTTGAATATGGGAGCTTTATTCACATTAGATGACATCAAAAAGATAAACAAAACTTAAAGGAAGGGCTAAGAAGGTTTTAGGACCTCTTGATCAAAGAGAAATGATCATTGGGACTCAAAATGCAAAAGGAGAAGAGCATCAAAAACAAGACACCCTAGGGTCTAGCGCTATAGTCTAATCCTAGCACTCTTATCTTATAGGTTCAAGACCTAGGGGAACAATATTAGCATGAGAAACACTACCTAGCTAAGGTGGAATGACTAATCAAAAGGTTCTGGATGACCGGTTATGGATAAAAAGGTGACTTAAACAAGAAACAAGACCAAGATAAGTAAAACCATGACATGGCTAATGTAACCAAGGCTCATGTTCTCTAGTTGGAGTCTCCTATGAAAAGATATGATACGTGTGGTTTATTGACCAATTTAGGGTGTATACAAAAAAGTATGATCAATTACAGATTAGATCTATAACAAAGAATAGATATTTGGATTTAGGTATCTAATTTGTAAATTGGAGTTGTAGTTTCAAAGAAAAGTCTGATAGGCTGGTGCCATCAAATAAGTTGAGTAGGTGCTCAGATTAAGGAGTGGGTGCTTCCTTAGAGTCGGTCATCTTAAATCAAGAGATTGGTGTCTCCTTAGGATTGGTGTCCTTAAACATTGTAACTAGTGAGGTTTACCAGCGAGGCTTTGAACTATGAGGCTAGATTAGAACAATAGTTTCTAGCAGTTATTCTCACCATGGTTTTTCATGTTTGGGTTTTTCATGTATAAATCTTGTGTCATGTGTATTTGTGTTTATATGATATCTGCATACTATATTTTATCTGCATATATCTTGTAATCTATTATAAAAGGTATTAAAGGACTAGTTTGAATTTATATACCGATTCACCTCCCCTCTCAGTATCTAGTTGTGTTTTAATAATTGGTATCAAAGCCTAAGGTTTCTTGAAAGAAGCTTAATTAGCTCAAGTAGATCTTGCAATAATGAACACTATGGTTAGTTAAGAAGGATCTTCATCAAATAAAGCATCTCTCTTTAATGGATCTAACTATGCATTCTGAATCATAAGAATGGAAGCTTTCTTATCCTCATTAGGGTTTGATGTATGGATGTTTGTAGTAAATGGATATACAACCCTTGCTATAAATCCTACCAATCAATCTATCAATAAGTCATATGAGAGAAATTCTAAGGCAAAGAATGTTATTCTTTGTGGATTTTCAAACTCAAAGTTTATCAAAGATGTAGCGTAAAAAAGCTCAAGATATCCGGAATAAACTAAAAAACATTTATGAATGAGATGACAAGGTAAAGCAAGCCAAGCTACAAACTTACAAAGGCAAGTTTGAGAGTCTTAAGATGAATGAAGAGGAAAAGATTATAGACTACCTCTTTGGGGTAGATGAAATAGTCAATGCAATCAGAGGCCTTGGAAAAGAAATGAAAGAGTCAATCATTGTCAAGAAGGTTTTAAGATCTTTTCCATCAAGTTATGATTCTAAAATCTCTAAAATAGAAGAAGTAAGAGATCTAGATAAACTCACTATTGATGATTTGCATGGGACCTTCACAACCCATGAGATAAGAATAGGAGAAAAAACACCTTCACAAGAGAAGTTGCATTCAAAGTAGCCAAGAAAGTAAAAGAAGAAATATCTATATTTGAATTTGAGAACACTAATGAAGAAAAAGCTAACTTTTTTAGAAGACTAAAGAGAGGATCTGAAAAGTATAGAGGTAAGTTTCCCTTCAAATGCTTTAATTGTGGTAAATTAGAACATTTTTTTGTTAAATGCCCTCATAATAAAAAAGATAACTCTAAGCAAGTAGAGAGGAGCAAAAAGGTAAAACCCTACTATCCCAAGAAGAACTCCTTAAAAAATAAGAAAGCTCTGTACAAAAAAGAAGATAGCGACTCAATGGAAGATAGTGATAGTTAAAATAATGATCATGACTATGGTTTTATGGCTAAGGGAAATGAATCCCTATTCATGATAGTAGGATTAACTTCTATAAATTTGGATCAAGAAGAAGTTGAAGACTCTGATGAAGAAGTGGACTTTGAGTGTGAACTCATTTGTGCTCTAGATGAGATTGATACGCTGAGAAATGAGAACTCAAGGTAGAAGAAGCTTAGACAAAAGGAAATTGAAAAAATGTCTAAAAGTCTTGAGAAATCTGATCAAATGGTAATTAGCCTAAAGACACAAGTTGAAAAGGCTAAAAGAATAGAAGATGTAGTCAAAATATAACTATAATCTAAATATAATGAATTTGTGAAGCTTGAGGTAGAAATAGTGGCTTTGAAAAAAGAACTTCAAAAAGCCAAACATCAACTAAATAAAAGTCTAAAGTTGACAGGAGGATTAGACATTCTTGATAAAGTGATCAACTCTCAAAATCCCTCAAAAGAGAGATCAGGTCTTGGTTATGACAAGGGAAAAGTTACTAAACTAGTACATCTGCTAACCTATATGAAAACTTTAAAGCAAAAGAAAAATCAGGAGCAAAGAAAGAGAAAGCTTGCAAGGATACAAAGAGAAACTCAAACACAACTGATATGAATAAAGTTGAAGCTAAAAATAAGCTTGAAGAGAAAAAGAAGACAAAGGTAGTTGATGTTGATGGATACACCAAGGTGAGAAACTTGAAGAAGTCATAGCTTAGAAGAATTCCTCATGTTGCAATAAGAAATGTTATGACCAAGTATTCCTCATATTTTTATGGTTATTGTTATAGCTGTAATCATTCTAGTCATAATGCTAGTAACTATAGAGTTGTAACTATAAGGAGAATCAATTTTGTAAGCAAAAATTCATTTGCACCCTTAGTAGATACAAATGTAATGTGCTATAATTACAATGACTTTAGTCACATAGCTAAATAATGTAGAACTAACTTTGTAAGATCCAAAGTACACAATATAAAGAAAGACATGCCTTTGAAAGTGAACAAAGTTTCACAAGTTTTTGAAAAGAAGCTAAATAAGAAACCCAAGATGTTTGGAGGGTGAAAAATTAGTCCATGATTGCTCAAACTGCACTCCATACCAAGGAGCAGAATTTGTGGGTGATAGATAGTGGCTACTCAAAGCATATGACTAGTGACAAGAGCAAGTTCACCAAATTGAGCAAATATAAGGAAGGATCTATCAGCTTGGGAGACAACACAGTAGTAAAGATCAAAGGTAAAGGAACCTTGAACATAGATGTTAAACTGCCTACACATGATGTCCTTTATGTTGAAAGATTGAGGCATAATCTACTAAGTGTTAGCCAAATGTGTGATAATGGGTATAAGGTCATATTTGATGCAAAAGGCTATAAGATAAAGAGATCTTGAAAAATAGTTACATAGGGGAAAAGGACTGAGAGCAATATATATAATCTTATTGAAGTGAATGGTAATAGTTTCTTGATGGGAAAGATTGATGAGAGTTGGTTGTGGAATAAGATAATGGATAATGTCAACTTTGATAATCTAGTCAAATTAAGCTCAAATAAGTGTGTAAGACACATGCTAAAGATAACTAAACCTACAGATACTAATTGTAAGGAATGTCAACTAGGCAACCAAATGAGGGTCAGATTTCAAACAAAGGAGTATGCAACTACAAAGCCTCTATATTTAGTTCATACTAATCTTTGTGGTCTTACTAAGACAAGAGGGTCTAAAATACATCAATACTTCATGTTATTTGTAGATAATGACTCAATAATGACATGGGTAACCCTTTTGAAGGACAAATCTCAATCCTTTGAGAGATTTAAGAACTTGAGAGCCATGGTTGAAAATGAGATTAGAAGAAAAATCAAATGCTTAAAAGATCTGATAAAGATGGAAAATTCACCTCAAATGAATTCATAGAGTATTATGAGAAGTATGGGATCAAAAGGCACTACTTTGAAGGACAAATCTCAAGCCTTTGAGAGATTTAAGATCTTTAAAGCCATGGTTGAAAATGAGATTGGAAAAAAAATCAAATTCTTAAGATCTGATAAAGGTGGAAAATTCACCTCAAATGAATTCAGAGAGCATTATGAGAAGTATGGGATCAAAAGGCACTACTCTGTAGCAAAGACTCCACAAAAAAATGGAGTTGTTGAGAGAAAGAATAGACTAGTCAAGGAAATGGTCAGAATAATGCTAAAGGAGGCAAAGTTACCTGATGGATATTAGAGAGAAGTAATCCAAATAGTAATATACATCTTGGACAGAGTTCAATTGAGGGTAAATAGTGATAAAACTCTCTATGAGCTATAGTATGGAAAGCCTACTCTATTAAGTACTTTAGAGTGTTTGGAAGCAAATGCTACATCAAAAGAAAGGAGGAAAAATTGGGAAGCTTTGAATCAAGATGTGATGAAGGAATATTTCTTGGTTATTCCACTCAAATCAAAGCCTATGTATGTTACAATAAGAGGCTACACAAGATGGTAGAGAGCATAAATGTCAAGGTTGAAGAATGCATAAAACATGTTAAACCTAACAAGGAAACCAATAATGAAGAGGTAGATCTTGAAGAAGAAGTAGATAGGATGAAAAAGCACCTCCAAGATTTGTTCAAAAGGATCATCTAAAAGAGCAAATAATTGGCAATAAGAATAAAGGAGTTCAAACAAGGAGAAGAGTTGTAATGAAAAAAGAGCAAGTATGTTTTGCTCTAATGTATGAAATTGAGCGTAAGAGCTATTTTTAAGCCAACAAGGATGAGAATTGGCTAAAAGTCATGGAAGAAGAACTGAGCCAAATAGAAAAGAATAAAACTTGGAAATTAGTTCCAAGACCCTCAAACAAGAATGTGATAAGAATAGAATGGGTCTATAGATATAAACTCAATGAGGATGGAGTTGTTATAAGAAATAAAGCAAGATTGGCGTGCAAGGGATATGCACAAGTAGAAGGCATAGACTTTTAGGAAACATTTACTTTAATTTCTAGATTGGAAGCTATAAGAATTTTTCTAGCATTCTCTATTTATAAGAAGTTCAAAGTCTATCAAATGGATGTAAAGTATACTTTCATGAATGGGAACCTAGAAGAGGAAGTCTATATTAAACAACTAGAAGGTTTTTAGTTGTTAGATGAAGAATATTATGTGTGCAGACTGAATAAAGTATTGTATGGTCTAAAATAAGCACCTAGAACATGGTATTCAAGATTGGACCAATACCTATAACAACAAGGTTTCAACAAAGGATGTACAGATAGTAATCTATACTTCAAATCAGAAGGTGAACATATGTTGATTGTTGTTGTTTATGTAGATGACATCATCTTTGGTGGTAGAAATAACAAAATGTGTGAATAATTTGCTACACAAATGCAAAGTGAATTTCAGATGTTTATGCTAGGAGAACTTTCCTTCTTCCTTGGTCTCCAAATAGCATAATCTGATGAAGGGATATTCATATCCCAAACTAAGTATGCAAAGGAGATGCTAAAGAAATTTGGAATGGAAGATAGCAAACTAGTTAGTACTCCCATGATAACTGGATGTAATTTGAGCAAAGAGGATGAGTCACTTGATGCAAATCAAATTATGTGCAAATCAATGACAGGTAGCTTGATAGACCTTACTACATCAAGAGCAAATATCATGCAAGTAATATGCATGGTTTTTAGATTTCAAGCTTCTCCTAAAGAGTCACATGTCAATTTTATGAAAATAATATTTAGATACATCAAGAGCATAATTGACTATGGCTTATGGTACCCTACAAGTGAATATTTCACCTTGATAACATATACAGATGTTGATTGGGCAGGAAGAGTAGATGATAGAAGAAGCACTAGTGGTGGTGTATTTTTCCTTGGAAATAGACTTGTTTTATGGTTAAGCAAAAAATAAGAGTCAGTCACTCTCTCTATAGTAGAAGTAGAGTATGTAGTAGTAGTGGCATGTTGCACTCAAGTTCTATGGATCAAACAAACACTCAATGACATCAAGGTTGAGTATAAGTCACCTATTTCTATTCTTTTTGATAATTCAAGTGCAATAAATATATCAAATAATCCAATGATGCATTCTAAAACCAAACACATATCAATCAAGTATTACTTCTTAAGAGAGAGGGTTACAAATCTAGAGGTCATAATGGAATATGTGCCAACTAAGGACCAGATTGTAGACATACTCACCAAACCTCTTCCAAAGGAATAATTTAAATATCTAAGACAAAAGTTGAGAATGGTGGCTCTTACAACACATCACTAAATCACCAGTGATATTGCGTGAGTCTAGGGGGAGTCTCATGGAAAACTTATTAATCCCTGAAAGAAGAGAGAAAAGTCAACTCAGGTATGTATACTTCTAAAAATTACTAATGAGTTGAAAGTTATACATTCTTGGACAAACTCTTTTATCTGATAAAGGGGGAGAAATATTTGGATAAATAATCAGCTAGAGTCCCTTTGCCATTGATATTAAAGGGGAATAAAAAGGTGCAAATGCTCTCTATATGAGAAAGAGCAAATATTCTATACAAAACTGAAAATGTCAAAGAAGAAGAGCAAGTGTCCAAGTTGAGTATTAGGCAAATGTGCCATTGCCTAAGGGGGAGCAAGTTTGGTATGAACAACTTCAATTCATACTTATCAAAAGCCAATGCAAGTAATGTTAGAGAAGGATATAAATAGTAGAAGATCAGAGCATTTAGTTTGTCATCAATGACAAAGGGGGAGATTATTAGAAATATGATTGTTATTGATGTTAAAAGGGACATTATGAGCATGTCATTGATGTTCAAAAGGGACATTATGAGCATTTCAATTATGATCAAGATTGTATATGGTGATTAGAGGGTATGCAAAGGATCCTATTAGAGGTCAAGGATGATTGGAGTGCTTGTGTGCATGAATGAAATTCATCTGGGTATTCACATTGATCATCTAGACATTTTGGGTCTATGATAGAAAAAATGAGAAGGCATTTTTTTAGCATCACCATTTCCACATGTGAATGAGTATGGGGGAGTTGGTCATATGGTTATGATCACATTAATCCCTAGTAGTTATGTCCCATATTTGAAGACATTAGATGAAGCACAATTGAAGATATGAGGATGCAAAGTTAGCTACTTGGATAAAATTCACTAAGTTCCAACACTTAGACAAATTTTCAAAAGGGCTAAAAAGAGCCAAGTAAGCATATTGATGAGGTCATCATTTGCACACATGGAGGTGTTAGGTCGAAATAATCACATGGGTCTATTTATTTTTGTGTCTAGTTTATATGCATTAAATCTCAGGTCACACAATATAATGTGACAAAAGATATGCTTGAGTAAAGTAGGGCTCTACAGCATTTTGATAGTTTGCAAGAAAAAGCTCAAAGGCATTTTTATGAAGACATATATTTCACCTATGAAGGCTTCAGGAACAATTGGATATATGGATGTAATCCCCTATATAAGAGGATCATGTGTACTAAATTGCAAGTCATCTGACTAAGTGAAACAAGAGTTATGCAAGTGCAAAGTTAGCCTTTTAGGTGAAATGAAATGGTCTCCATTCTTAGATAAAATCTACACAAGTTCAATGCAAATTTATCATGCTTTTACAAAGATCATCTATGGACATTTGTAAAACAAACAGAATGTAGATCTATTATGGGTTTTTCATGAGCATCTTGAATATATAGACTGCAGGTTCAATTGAGAAGGAATGAGCTCAAAATTGAATTATCTTTGCTCTTGGACTGGATATGGTCTCTCAATAAAACCCTTAGGGTTTATGTCATGGCATCAATAGGCACTTTCTATTTTGATGGTGACTGGCTATAGCTTGGACCTGGTAGCTTAAGTTATAACTTAAGCCTTTGTCATCATTATAAATTTGGCCCCTCGACCTAGCAATTACTAGTTCAAAGGACTTAATATTTCATGTCTTAGAATTTATATTATGTATGAGCTTGATCAATGACTTGTGCTTCATCATACATAGATGATCCAATTAAATGAAGCAAATTCAAATTGTCAAAAGTCTCTCTGAGTAAGTGTGCAAGTGATAAGTGTCACATTCATAAAGCTTATCAGACAGGCACCTAATGAGTGTAAGCTTATTAGATTTAATGATCGAGCTTATTATAAGATTTGATATTGCATGGGTGATTATATTAAGGAGATCTAATAGAGTGAATGGACTCAAATGCTATAAAATGTTTGATGTTTATCGACATAGTGGTAAGTTAAAGATTGAGCAAGTTTAAGAAGATCGATGGAGTGAAAGCGATCCAAAGATATAGGAAGCATCAAGATGGGATAAAGAGCTCGATGTTTAACATCAAGAAAGAAGTAAAAATCATGCATATTTAAAGATCGAAAGACATGTGGAAGCTCAGATCAGGAAAATTGAATGGACTTGTTTTAAAACATGAGTCATTTGAGTGTGGACCATTAGATCGTGGTGCCAAAGACAAGATCAATGATCGATATTTAAAGTCATGTCCAGATAAATGGTTAGTTGGAGGAACATGCAGGAACTTGCATATAAGCTCTATATCTCAACATGGATAATGATATTGATTGATCCAATCGATCAAATATACATTAAAGAGCTTATGCATCAAAACTTGAGTCTAATAGATTATATAGATAGTAAAGAGATCTACAATTATGAAATGATGCATTGAATCAAGATGTGGAAACTAATAGTTCAAGTCTTAATAAACTAAAGTCTAGAATTGATATGATGTGTTTATAGTCTGAATGTGAACATAGAGAAGTAAACCTTTGATTTTTGATTTTTTTTTTTTTTTGTGTGTGTGTGTGTGTGTGTGTGTGTGTGTGTGTGTGTGTGTGTGTGTGTGTGTGTGTGTGTGTGTGTGTGTGTGTGTGTGTGTGTGTGTGTGTGATATCTAGGACAAAGAAAAAAGAGTTGGTATAATTGCATTTGCTATTAAGCCAAGTCAAATACAGATAGAGGCAATGAGCAAAATCCAATGAAGTGTGTCAAATAGAAAATCATAAATACACAGAACTAGAGGGGGTAGAGAGGAAGAAAGGCACAAAGAGAATGTGCAGAGTATGAACAATTGTAGAATAAACCTATAACAAATAACAAATATTTGGATTCAGGTATGAATCTAATTTATAAATTAGAGTTGTAGCTCCATAGAAAATTTTGATAGGTTGGTGCCATCAAATAAGCTGAGTGGGTGCTTAGATTAGGGAATGGGTGCTTCCTTAGATATGGTGCTCTTAAATCAGTATATTGTGTCTCCTTAGGATTCATGTTGTTAAACATTGTAACTAGTGAGGTTTGATGATGAGGCTTTGAATAGTGAGGTTGGATTAGAATAGTAGTTTCTAGCAGTTATTCTCATTATGGTTTTTCCCTATGGGTTTTCCATGTATAAATCTTATGTCATGTGTATTTGTGTTTGTATGATCTCTGCATACTTGTTTTGATATGCATATATATTTTAATCTATTCTAAAAGGTATTAAAGGACTAATTTTAAATCATATACTAATTCACCCCCTCTCATTATCTAGTTGTGTTCCAACATGTATATATAATTAGACCTTCAAATTCATATTGCCAGATGTACCTTAGAATCCTCTACAACTTCACTTTTTACTTCATTATCAAATTCTACCTGGATTGAAAGTTATGGCCCAAAAACTAGATAGTAGTCTTTCCTTCATAATTCAAATGCAAATGGTCATAGTTAAACTTTAGACACTATGCTCACATCTCATGTCCTCTCAGCTTTAGATCAATTACACACCATTGATCTTGTCTGAACTTTGATATATAGGTGTCAAGGCTCAAATGTTAAACCTTAGTCAGTTTAACCTCATCTCATGCAATCTTACAACTTTGACCTCATGTACTCTGTCAATCTCTTGTACATAGCTTGGTTTAAAAAAAAGCTAAATAGCTATCACTTTGACCTCTTAATTTTAATATGAACCATTGATATCTATATGTATGATCACCTACTCATCATTAATTCTTGGAATAAACTCGATCTTTATTTTTGCTCAACATTAAACATTGTGTACTTGTCCCCATCTTGCTGCTTCCTAACATCTTGGAGCAAACGTGTTCCATCGATCTTTCTCAAACTTTAACTTGTACAAAAATGACTATGGGAACCTTGCTTATCTATATGGAAGGTCAACTTTGGACCATAATAACTTTTGTTGCACTTAGACACATGATCTCAAATTTGGACCATGTGATCTCCTCACATAGGAGAATCTATCCATATAACAAACTACTCTTGGAACCTTCATATAAGACACATGATCTCAAATTTGTACCATGTGATCTCCTCACATAGGAGAATCTATCCATATAACAAACTGCTCCTAAAACCTTCATACATGTGAAATATAATGCCATTAATCTACTCACTCAATGTTTTTTTCCATAGAGCCAACTCTGTCAAAACCTGCCTGGAAGGTCAACTTTGCACATACATAACTTTTGATGTGCTTCATCACATGACCTAAAAGTTAACGTAAATCAATTAGGTACAAAACTAAACAAACCCATATGATCACCTTCTCCTAAAATGTCCACACATGTGAGATATGCTACCATCAAAATGTGTACTCATATCTTCTTACCACATTGCAAATTTGGCTAAGTATGGGAAAACATTGTCAAAATGCCTGGGAGCCCAACTTTGCACTTGTATATCTTTTATTGCACTTAGTTGCATGATTAAAGAATTAGCACATAGAAACTAGGCACACAAAAAAACAAACACATGATTCTTTTGTCCTGACACCTCCACTCATGTGAATGTTGACCTCATCAACATGATTACTTGGCTTTGTTTGAGATTTTTTACAAATTTGGTTATGTATGGGAACATAGTGAATTATGTCTGAGTAGCTAACTTTCCATCCTCATATCTTTAATTGTGCTTCATCGCATGACTTAAGATTTGGTACATAATAACTAGGGAATAATGTGATCATAAACATATTACCAACTTCCCTTGACTCATTCCCATATGCCAATGGTGACATCAGCAAACTTCCTACTCATATTTTTTACCACTGGACCCAAAGTGTCTAGATGAAAACTATGGACTACCAAATGAAATATACTTATGCACATAAGCACTCAAAGTATAAAAAACATCTTAAATACCTCTTTTACATCCTTAAAACACCATATTCATCCTAAAACATCTCTAACCATGCTAGAATAGAAGATCGACCAAGCATACTTCAAGTGTACTAGGATAAGCACATTGCATACTTTATCATTATCACATAGACTATCAAGGCACTTCATCCACTCACCTACAAACCTTCATGACATCATCATTAAATCATTGAAAACTCTCCAATAATCTCCCCCTTTGTCATTTATGTCAACAAACATCATATATAGTAATATACAACTCACCTTCTCTCTCTTCAAGAACTCCCACAACAAGAACTTTCTCCCCTTTTGACACAATGATAAAATGGGCACCAACTGATCTTGAGGACCTAAAAATACTATCAAATAGGAAAGTACCATATTATATATATGATATAAATTCCCCCTTTCCTTGATCTTACTTCTGCTTGCCTTAACAACATCCTCATGCTCCATGCCAACACTCTCTTCAACCAAGCATTGCAACCAATGAAGAAAGAACACACAAAAATATTAAAATCTGATGGAACTCACCAAGAAACATCTGAGAGGGACCCCCCCTAATATTTTTGAGCCATTGTACATCTTGATCATCTTCAAATCTCCACACACCATGAAGAACCACCACACATGCTTATTAGCCTTCTCTCTCAAGCTACCATAAGGACCACCAACAGAACTTCATGCCACTCACCAAATATGAAACATGTTCTCAACCAACTTGATAACTCTCCTTGAAACAAACATACCTTGATCTTTTAAGGAAACTGAGCAAAAAGCACTCTTCTTCAAACTAGGCATGTCTGGCCTCCTTGTAGCCCTACCTGGAACTTGCATAGCCCACAATTATTAGTAGACAAATATTCAAAACCTAAAAATTCATATCTAGATCACTCTCATATTCCCACTCAATCACACAATTTTTTAACAACTAGCTCATCCTCTGTAATATACTTCACAAACCAACTACCCAATTAAGCCTCCAACATGACAAAAACTTGAATAACTTCAAAACCACAAACCTTAAATTCTCTATGAAGCTTGATTTGATAACCCATTTGGCTTATCCAACATATTAACAAGTCTTAAACCTCAACTCATAAGGCAAACCATTTTTCTAGCATAGCCCAAAACCCTAAAATCTCAAAACACACAGAGTCAATCAAACCTCCTTTTGGTCAACACACACCTCTAAAACTTCTTACACACCTATAGATACCCATCACACACTTATAAACCAAAAATTAATACTTCGTACCTTTGGTAACATATACTCCTATAACCCATTTTATGCATGTTTGACCTTAAGCAAAAATTGAGAGATCTGAGAGCACTTAAAAATCTTTAATCTGGCTTCAACATACCATTAGACCACAAAACACCTTGAGCATATCACAAAGAATTTTATGGAACTTTCTAATCATAAAACACTTCTTGATAATACATAAATCTCATTAAGCCACCTTGAACCACCCATTCTGACTCTGTACTATAGCTCCTTCACAAACCAATGGAACAAACTCATGAAGTTATTTCTCCCCCTTAACCAATAACCTTCTAAGATCAACACAAGTATCTATACATATTGGCATTATGATCTTGATCCCACAAAATTGCTTCTCCACACCTTTCTCATATTCAACTACTTAGTCATTTGATCTTAGGAACTGACCAATGACAAAGCTCCCCCTAACTTCATGCTTCATCAGGAACATGACATCTTCAACAAGTCTTCAAATATTGTGTAATCATAGTCAATACTCATATAGATACACCTCATATTCAAAACACTATGAATATCTATGGCATACACAACTATTCAATAAGCCTTTAACAGGCTTAGCAAGATCTAGGACAAAAACCTAGAAGAGAGGCCTTCAACTTATAAGCTCACTTGGAATCTACCACAAGTTGATATGTAGATAGATATTTTAAACTCACCTTTATACCAGAGCATCCAAACCATGACCAACAAGCTAACTCTTTCTTAAGATAGGACCACTGAGATTCTTCACAAGCTTCTTTTCTCTAACAAAAGATATATATCTAAAGAATACAAAAACACACCTTGTTTTCATACCTTCTCATCAAATAATATCTGACAACCACCAAGATTCCTCTGACTGACAACTGTCTCCTTGAAACCTAGATAGAGATACCACTTTTGACATAAAGAGACTAAAAGTCCCAAACTCCCATATCTCCATAATCTCATCAAACCTATAGTCTTGCTTGACTTTAATTGAATCCTTGACTTCATTCTTTTCTTCATATTTGTCAATAAATGTTGTCAATAGAAACTCTTGACTCTCCTTTATTTATGATTCTTTTTCCACCTTGGAAAACAATCCATCAAGACTCTTGGACTCAAAAAAGTTAGTCTCCTTAGTCTTTACTACCTCGGGTCTCCATACCAAAGTTTGACTCTTCTAGTCTTTTACAGCCATCTTACCTACTTGATCCTTTAGTGTATCCTAATTTTCAACATAGCCTTCTAGAGAAACTTTCTTATCAACCTTATGACTAGAATAACTATCAATGATTATATTTGGTTTCCATTTGTCCTTTCTCAAACCTTCTAGGAGCTTTATATCCTTTGACATACCTTGAAGACTTCTTGACACCATTTGGATAGAATCTAGCAATATGTCCATTCTTATGATAATTGAAACAAATAACATCATTCATAACTTTTGACAGATTTGAACTATGATCAATCTTTCACTAAAAATTCCTTTTATCATAGCTTCATGAATGTTCATACTTGACAGACTTCATTCTATAGTCATTGGTTCTATGACCATACTTATTACATGTATAAAAATGACCATGAAATAAATTATCATACCTTAAAGCATTTGGTTATCTAACAGACCTTCTTTCATTGCTCTTGACCTGATCTGACTTCTTTTGATCTTCTTCAAGCTTACTTATCTTGATAACAAATTGCTCATGTTCATCCATCAATGAACCTATCTTGGTTTCTAATTGAATGCTCTCATCCTCTTTAGCTCTTACACTTGAAATTATATCCATTAACTAACCTCTGAGAACTTGGATAGTCTCTTTATCACTCTTGGCTTCTTTAGTCATGTCATCCTTCATTCTACATGCTTGCTCTATCAAACTTCCCTCAAGAAAAATGACTTATGCTTCAAGACCATTGATCATATTTCTCATCTTATGATTCTTATTCTTTTGCTCCTTTAGTTCACCAAGTGCACCCATGATCTCAACTTCTATATCAACTTCTTCTTTACTATCATGGCAAACTTCTTCATCATACATGATGTTCTTTTCTTTTGAACACAAACTTGTGTTGGCATCTACTAGCTGAACCTTAAGGTCATTGATAACCTTCTCATCCTCTTTAGCATCATTTTTCAAAATACATATCTACTCTTCAAGTTCCTTGATCATAGCCTTCCATTTTTTTGATTCTCTTTCCACAATTGTTTAGCCATCTTTGTACCAACTCAGGATCTCCTTCAAGCTATTAAGCTTCCTCCAAAGGACCTGCTCTAATACCAATTATTAAAGGTACAATCACTAAAGGGGCGAATCAATGATCCCAAATAATCCAACTTCAATTCTGATCTTTACAAACACTTAATCATTTACCACAATCATTCATGAAACATACACATCATTCATAGCAATGAGCAAGAGATACAATGCAAGATCAATCACATAACGCATGGCATACATGAGAAAACCTCTTGGGGAATAAAACCCATTGAAACTTGTAATTGGATTACCATTATATAATGACAACAACCAATTTAGACTATCTACAAATGATCAAATAATTACCATCCCTTACTTTAGTGAGACTGCAATCCCACAAGGAGCTACTACACCTATCTAGTTGAGCTGCCATAACAACTAGACCTTTAGCAAGTTTTACCTTGCAAGGAGGCTACAACCCCCTTAGATGTTGAGATGCCATAAAAACACCTATAAACACAACCAAATTTTCACTAATTTCTTCAACACCTAATGATGGACATCTGATTATCACTCTTCACCTTCACTCATACTCAAACAATAAGAGCACTATTCTCCCAATAGAATTATGACCAACAGGTCAAACAAATAGTCCTCAAATTTATCTACTCATCAACTCATCCATAGGGCACTCTACCCCTCCTTCACTTCCTAATTCATACACACAATCCTCTCTCAAATCTCTCCCAAGTATCTCACTCAAAATCTCTCAAATAGCCTCTTGAGCATCTTGCTCATCATGCCTCCTCTAGGCTCATTAGGTCCAATGACATATATGTCCTTTTGCACCAACTTAATTAGACAAACTTTTCTAATCCTCTTTGCTCTCTAATGGTCCTCACTAACTTGTACCTTCTCTTTTAAAGTTTATTTCCTTCACTTGGCTCCACATTCACACTCCCTCATTTGAATCTTACAAGTCTAGAAACCATCACGTTTGGTTTCACTATATATAGAGCATTCATGATTATCAACATCTTAGTCGCCCATTAGGCATGTCTTAACCCTTAATAAATCTATCGTATGAATACATATCTCAATACAATCTTCATAGGTCATCCATAGCATCTATGGGTCACCCTTAAGTAGTTACACCTTTTAATAAGCCCCTTGAAGCTCTTATAGGTCTTGTGGAGATCTATTCACCCATTCAGCACTTCATCAATCAAACCAATAAATATAAACCACTTTAAAATACATGGGTCCACTCCTTATGTCCCCTTTAACATCCTCAAATTATCACAATCATCTTTTCTCACCTCTACGTATGCTCAAACAACTCAAACACTTAGTTGGTGTATAGGAACATTGTGAACAAACACATAGTCAAATTATTAACCTTTGTTCATATAAAACATCAATTGGTCAAACTTATAAAGACCATACAAAGTATCCTCATGGAGTCTACAACACTCCCAAATATCTAAGTCATCATGAGACATCAAAATAATATCAACATAAGCTCAAACATCCTTTCAAGTCACTTGCAGAATATAGTCAAACACATAGTTATCTTTGAAGTTCAATATCTTTGTCTATATATATAATTATACCTTTAAATTCATATTTACAGATGCGTTTTGGAATCCTCTACAACTTTGATTTTTACTACACTATAAAATTTTACCTAAATCAAAAGTTATGGCCCAAAAACCAAACACTAGTTTTTCCTTCGTAATTTCAAATATTCAAATGCAAACGGTCATAGTTAAACTTCAAACACTATGTTCAGATCTCATGTCCTCTAACCTTTAGATCAATTACACACTATCGATTTTGTTTGAAATTTAATTCATGGGCACTAATTCTCAAATGTTAAACCTCAATCACTTTGACCTCATCTTATGCAATCTTGCAACTTTCACATCATGTGCTACATCGATCTCCTATACCGAACTCAGTCTTTAACAAAGATAAATAGCTGTCACTTTGACCTCTTAACTTTAATACACACAATTAATCTCCATCTATATGATCACTTGCTCACCATTGATCCTTGGAATAAGCTTGATCTTTATCTCTGCTCAGTATTAAACATCATGCAATTGTCCTCATCTCATTGTTTCCTGACATCTTGGAGTAAATGTGCTCCATCGATCTTGCTCAAAATTTAACTTGTGCAAAAATTACTATGGGAACCTTGCTTGTCTTCCTGGAAGGTCAAATTTAAACCATAACAACTTTTACTACGCTTAGATGCATGATCTCAAATTTAGACCATATGATCTCCTCACATAGGAGAATCCAACCATATAACAAACTACTCTTGAAACCTTCACACGTGCGAGATATAATGCCATTAATCTACTCACACAAAATTTTCTACCATAGAGCTAACTATGTCAAAACCTACTTGAAATGTTAACTTTGCAAATGCATAACTTTTGATGCACTTTATTGCATGACCTAAAATTTAACACAAATCAACTAGGTATAAAATTAAACAAACCCATATGATCACCTTCTCTTGAAACATACACACATGCAAGATATGCTACCATCAAAATGCTTACTCAGTTCTTCTTTCCACATTGCAAATTTTGCTAAGTATGGGAAAACATTATCAAAATGCTTGGAAGCCCAACTTTACACTTACATATCTTTTGTCATGCTTAGTCACATGATCTAAGAATTAACACATAAAAACTAAAAACTAAAATGAACAAACCCATATGATCATTTTGTCCTGATACCTCTACTCATGTGATTGTTGACCTCATCAACATACTTACCCTGTTGTCACGCTTAGTCACATGATCTGAGAATTAGCACATAAAAACTAAGAACAAAAATGAACAAACCCATATGATCATATTTTCCTGACACCTCCACTCATGTGATTATTGACCTCATCAACATGCTTACCTAGCCATACTTGAGCTCTTTTACAAATTTGGTTAAGTATGAGAACATAGTGAATTCTGTCAGAGTAGCCAACTTTGTATCCTCGTATCTTCGATCGCACTTCATCATATGACTTCAGATCTAACGCATAATAATGAGGGAATAATGTGATCATAACCATATGACCAACTCCCCTTGACTCATTCCCATGTGGTAATGGTGACATCATCAAATTACTTAGATTTTTTGCCACTAGACCCAAAGTGTTTAGATAAAAATTATGGATAACTAGATGAATTCCACTTATGCAAACAAGCACTCAAAGCATAGAAAACATCTTAAGGACCTCTTTCACATCCTCAAAACACCATACTCATCCCTAAACATCTCTAACCATGCCAAAATAGAAGATTAACCAAGCATACTTCAAGCATACTAGGAGAAGCACATTGCACACTTTATCATTGTCACAGACTATTAAGGCACTTCATCCACTCACCTAGACACCTTTATAACATCATTGACAACTCTCCAACAATATAATTTTTTTAGATGGCATATATCAAATAAAATGAAATAGTGTTGCTAAAACAAAATATATGAAATCTAAAATTCCTGATATAACCAATAGAAATAGAAAAAAGAAGGATATAAACCCTAATATCATCTAGGGTTAGGGTTTGGGTAGTGTTGGTCTTCTATATTTATACCATAGTTGAGAAGGGGATTGTTCAAGTCCTCTTACTCAAATCTAGTCCAACATGGGACTAATCCTAGGCTGTGGGTATCCTAAGAATGGATCAGACCTCTGGAGTGGGCCAGCTTCCTTTTGGATCTATCACCTATACTAAACCTAAACTAGTACTTGCTTAGAAAAGGGAGAGATAAATTTAATGATAAATTATGAAAGCATATAAAAAGAGGTGATGCATCAATGATTCAATCACTCAAACTTGCACAATACACACTATAAGACACTTTCAAGACTAAAGAAGATCAATCCCACATAAATATTTGACAAAAAGGCATTAAGCAGATATCTACTTTCAAGCTAAATAACAAACTATGAATTGCACTTATAATGACCCATGAGAACTATCAAGCACTTCATGGAGGTGAGAAAACTCAAACATAGATAAGGAACATACATTCACTTAATCACAATACATGAATTCATATGACACACTTCAATCTAGCTTAGAAAATGATGGAATTTAGTCTTTATTACATCAAAAGGTGTTACAGTACAAATTTTGGTAGAGTCTAGTCATACCAAAAAAGAGGGATCCATTTCAAGGCTTAGAAGCTTGTACTTATAGAAAAGAGAAAGAGAGAGAGAGATTTGTGCATCAAAAGAGGCCCAACCACTTTTGATGTATTAGCACCAATTTGAGGATGCTAACTCATGACTTTATCAATAAGGAACAAATGTTGTAAGATAATTAAATGTTCATTGTCCTTATCCAACTGTCAAGTCTTCATCTCAGGAATCCATGCTATCTTAACTTGATTTGCTAATGAGGACCAATTCTTCATGCCTTAGAACTAATGGAGCCATGTCATTCTATAGATTGAAAACCAATCACATTAATTGGTTTTCCTATAGCTTTCATATTGATGAGATGGAGTTTGTCAGTTGTTCAATCTTATTTTGACAATAATCGCTAACCCTTAGTATGCATCATGTCTTAAAATACCTATTCTACATTCATAGAGCTTCAATGGTCCCCTTTAATCATAAAATATATGTTTCGGTCAATCCTAGGCCATCTTTGAACTTGGTTCTTTTGTATTTACTTGTCTTGGCTAAAAAATGGCTCATTGACTTCTATCAAAAATGTCTTGGGCTTGCCCTCTAGATTCATTGACTTCTTTGACCTTATACTTGCCATTGATCTCAGATGCATGATTGAATGTGCATCATTGATCTACCTAGGCCCAACAATCTGTCAGTCACTACTTGTTGCTAGATCTTCTATACAATCGAACATGGATCATTGATTTGAATATTTGAAATCAAATTACTACTTTATGGGGCCTTACTTTGACATTTTCATAAATGTATTTGATGTCTATGCAAATGTATTTGACATCCATGTGAACTTCATTAGGATATTGGAACTTCAACAACTATCTTTTGTGCTTAAAACTTGACAGTTTCGTGAACATCTCATTGACTTCTTGACCTTATGCATGATGTTAGATCTTTTCTCACATTGAACACAGACCATTGATCTCAGACCCATTTGAATACAAATGGCTATTTGTTATGGACTAATATGTTTATGTAACTATCATTACCCTGTTGGGACATAAATTCCCTAGGTTATTTCCTTCAAACTCTTATCTACAAGCTTTTGTCATGGACTGTGTGTCTCGACCACTCTCTCTAAAGGAATTATTTGTGGCTCCTTTGTATCATACAAAATGTTTGGGGAAATTATCATGGCATAATTGTTGACGTTTAGATTTGCATCCTTGAGGAGATGATCAACTCTCCGCATCCAAGTGGCAAAATGGAATCATCTCTCTTGTTATGGGTAACAATTTCATTGAGATGAATCTCTAGATTAGGGGCTAGCTCCCCTTGATGCACCTTTAAATCTCTATCTAATCTATCAATTTTATATGAAAAGGGTTAAGGAAAACAACTAAGCAAATAAAATGGTGATGCACCAATGAATAATGTCATCCCAATTGACTGTAACCACTACTTAAAGACAAACAAGATGTTTCTCACACAAGACTCACAACTCAGGATTTATTATTGCATCAATGTTTCATATGCTAGATTCAAAAATGTATATGATTCTTAGAAAGGGTGTGAATTATTCCAAAGAGAGATACAATCACAAACCACTTCTATGATATCTCAACACTTAAGAAAGAATACTAGCAAATACCTGCAACAATCTCCTTTCTATAAACTAGTAGAATATCAAAAGTACAAGCTAGAAAAGGTAATCTTCCACTAGACCAAAAAGATTCAAGTCATTACTCAATGTTACAACATGTGAGTGGAAACAACACTTGTATATTTATTCAAGAGTTCTTCAAGTATAAATCTAGCCAGAATTTTCTCGATAACCAGTAGAGGCTATGAAATAAGCCAAGAGAATGCATATATATAGCCTTGAGAGGTAGAACAATCAAAGGAAGTCCAAGGTTCACTTGGACATGTGTCATATTGAAATATTAGTTACATTTGCATAGGATATAAGTGGGTGAGCTATGCCATGTCATCAAAAGGATTAATTATAATGAGTTACAACTGAACAAAAAGCATTAGTTACATTTGTTATAATTGAACCAAAAGCATTAGTTAAATTTTGCCATTTGTTATCTCTTTTTTGCCTTCAGGTTCCCACTGAGCCTTTTGATGCCAATGGCTATTTCTCATAGTTTGAAATTGACATGTTGCAGGGCATCACTCCTTTGGGCATTTCTTCACACTTTTTACCTCGGCCCTTTTTTCGGACAATTTTCTCGAATATTCTTTCACCCTTTTGTTTCCTTTGTAACGAACAAGTTTTTTGAAAGAATTCATTCCTTTAGACTTTCTATTTATCCCTTCAAAATGTTCCTTCAGGTTTCTTGAAGTGGACCTTCAGCTTTAGAATGACCCTTTCGGCTTCCTTCAAATGACCCTTCGACAATTTGAAGAGACCCCTTCAAAAAAGTTGCAAGCGTCCTTCAACTTTTAGAAATGACCTTTCGAAAGGAAAAAAATACTCTTCAAATTTTTTGAAATGGTCTACCTTCTCATAGAAACAATCCTTTAGACTTTCTGAAAATGTCCCTTTGGGAAAATTGAAATGCCCTTCGGACTTCTGAAAAGTACCTTTTGAGATAATGAAAATGGCCATCAAAAAAGTTGAAATGGATAATCTTCTCGATAAAGATACCCTTCTATAAAGTTAAAACATACCCTTTGAAAAAGTTGAAAGTGTTCTTTTCGGCTTGAAAGATATATTTTGAAAAAATTGTAAAGTACCTTCAAAAAAATTACATGGACAATTTGTTCAAAAGAATTCGGCTCTTTGTCTTCGAGAGATTTGTCTCAGACAAATTTTTTGAAAGAATCTAAAAGAAATACACTCAAGGAAAAAGCTTCAGACAAAAATTCCAAAAGAATTCAATAAAGACTTAGCAAAGACCAAAAATGAACTTTTCAAAGGAATAGACTTGTACATTTGTTGTGGGCTTTGTCAAAGAACACTTCATCTGAAGAAAATCTAAGTACTAGACCTAGCTAAAGATATAGACTTAGATGATTTTTACAAATAGGGGTGCCCAATTTTGGCCTAAAGGGCTTAAAATTGGTCAACAAATTGGTGACTCCCAAGGGTAGTATGCTTACTATACTAACTAGACCAGTAGCCTTATCCAACTTAGGACCAATGGAGTCAATGTATTCTTGAAGATGACTAACAAGGATTATGCAAAAAAAAAACACAAGGAAGCATACCACACAGCAACAACAAGACTAAGCAAAGACAACACAAAACAAGACAAGGACAAACTCGCACACATGCATAAGCACTTAGGAAACACATGGAAAATAGGAAACTATGTATAAAAGAAAAAGAGAACTTCAGTAACAATGCTTTAGATATATCCCATTGACTAGGATATGTAACTCCTCTCCATCCAACTTTGAGAGTTGGAAAGTGTTATGTTATTTGCACTGTGTGATCACATATGGGCCACTCCACAAAGCATAAACTTCATGTGCCTTCCAGGTTTGGCCCTATCTTCATCCCATTTTAGGACAATATCTCTTTCTCTAAAACTCCTTGACATGGACTTCTTGTCAAAATACTTCTTTATTTGTTCTTGGTGAGTAGTCATGGTGTGCATAGCTTAATCTCTTGTCTCCTCAAGCTCCATCAACTCACATAATTTGACTTTCATGCTCTCATTCTCCATCAATTGGAGCTAAAAGGTGAGATCTAAAGCTGGTAACTCAAGTGAGATAGGAAGCCTAGCCTCCCTTCCATACACAAGTGTGTATGGTGAGTTCCCAATTGCTCTCTTTGGGGTGATCCTATCAGCCCAAAGAGCTATCTTCAACTTGGTATGCCAAGTCCTTTGATTCTCCTCCATTATCCTTTTTATGATCATGATTAAGTTCTTGTTTGTGGACTCAACTAGTCCATTCCCTTGGGGATAGTAGTTAGAGGAGGTGCTAAGATAGATTCCATGCTTCAAAGCCCATTCACTTGTCCTTGTTCCTAAGCAGGCTAATGCATTATCTGAAATAATTGTTGAAGAAGCTCCAAACCTGGTTACTATACCTTCATAAAAGTCTAAGACTAAACTTTCATTGGAATCCTTAAGAGCTATAGCCTCTACCCATCTCATAAAGTAATTAGTGGCTATCAACACCCATTTGTGACCAACACTAGAAGGTAGATTGATTAGAACTATGAAATCTAAACCCCATTGCATGAAGGGTTGCTCAACCTAGATTAGATGAAGAGGCAAAGTAACTAGCTTTTGTTTTCCATCAAAAATAGCATACTTTTGGCATTTTCTTACCCACTTATGAGTGTCCTTGAACAAGCTAGGCCAAAAGTATCCAGCCCTCATAATCTTAGCAGTTGTGGTTCATGGAGCAAAGTAACCATCATCTGGTCCATCATGAAACTCATGCAACACTTTATCAATCTGATCTAAATTAATACATCTCAACAACACACCTAAAAAGTCCTTTCTAAATAGCACTCCATCGACAAGTACATAAGGAATGGATTGCATCCTAAAGTACCTTCTCTTGGCCCTATCAAGACCTTGTGGACACTCACCAATTTGAAGGAAATAGATCATGTCCTATGTCCAACTCCTCATGGTTGAAGATACAGCTCTACAGGGTCATGATGGAGTGCCAAAACAATCTCCCTTTTCTCTTTCAAGTCTAAAGCAAGATGATCACATAGTCCTTTTCCCTTTGCTAGCTTGGTTGTTTTGATCTCCACATCATACTCTATCACTTTGGTGATCCAACCTACCCTTTTCTCATTCAAATCTCTACTCAATAGAAAGTCTTTCACACTAGGATGAGGCACAAAAATGTGAATCTTTTTATTAGACAACATATGCCTAAATTTCTTTAAACTCCTTATGACTAAAAGCACTTGTTTCTCAACATATGTGTATCTTATTTCATAGCCTTCTAAACCTTGGATAAAAAAGGCAATAGGTTGTTCTAAATTATCTTCATTTACTTGGGTAAGCATAGTAAAAATTACCTCTTCATTCCCAAAGTGTACAAATTGAATTCCTTAGAGAATTTTGGACTTGAAACAGTAGGAGCTTGGGCAATGGCTTGCTTGATCTCTTCAAAACTTTCTTTCCTCCTTCCTCTCCAAGTGAATATTTCATCCTTCCTTAGTATGGAGGTCAAGGGCTTGACCAGGTTAGCAAAACTAGGAATACACCTCCTAATGAAATTTATCTTTCCAAAGAAACTTTGCAAACCTTTCTTATGCTTAGGCAAAGATAATGCCAAGATGGCACTTACCCTTTTGGGATCAATAGACAGACCTTTCTTGAAAATAATGTGGCCTAAGAGTTTGCCTTCATGAAAAATAAACACACACTTATTTGGGTTTATAGAGATCCCAAACTCTCTACACCTCTCAAAAATTTATCTTAGGTGATTCAAATGATCTTTTGCTTTCTTTGAGAAAATTGTCACATCCTCAAGATATACCAATACAATTTCATTGATTAATCCTTGAAAATCCATATCCCTTGCACGTTTAAAATTATCTCCAGCATTTGATAATCCAAATGTCATCTTCCTATAGTCATATGTACCCCATTTGGTGGTGAAGGCTATTTTATATTGGTCACTTTCTTTCACTAAAATCTGATTGTACTTGGAATAACCATCTAAGAGGGAAAACCTACCACTACTTGTAGAATTTGCTCCATGGAAGGAAGGGGATAATGATCTCTCAAAGACACTCTATTCAAGTCCTTAAATTCCACACACAACCTAATCTCCCCATTCTTCTTTCTAACAGGAACTAAGTTGGCCAGCCAAGAAGAATGTTTGATGGGAAAGATGATTTTGGACTCAATCAGTTTGGTGAGTTCTTTCCTCATGAGAGGCTCAATCTTGGGATTGATTGACCTTTGTATTTACTTGATGGGTTTGTCATTTTCATCTAGATCTATGGTGTGTTTAGCCAAGCTTGGATCAAAACCCTTCAAGTCACTATATTCCCATGTAAAAATATCACTAACTCTTTGCATAGTTTAATGAAATCATTCTTCTCTTGACTAGTGCATACCTTTGTGAGTGTAAGTAATTTATCTTTGAAGATCTCTACCCTTTAATAGTTTTCCTTCTTGGTTGAAATGCTTACCTTTTCCTTCTTGAGCTGGTCATCCTCATTGAATATGCTTTCAAGAGTCACTAGGCCTTTGGGAAGCTTGTTGGACTTTAATTGGACAATCTGGTTTCCATATTATTGTTGAAGCTTGGACAGATTTTTTGTAGAGAAATCAGATTCTTCTTGTAGGAAGAGGGCTATTTGTTTGTCACTCTCAAAGACCTGCCAATTGGTAACATTATCTAGTATAGAAGGTCTCACAATCACCTTGAGATGAGGTTGATTCTTGTCTTCTCTTATGCCTTTTGGAACATCAAATTGAGCACCAATAAATGCCAACCTATCAACATGCTTATTATCTTCCCTTGGAATAGATATGATGTTAAAAACCATGAAATATTCTAAAAGGTCCCAAACTCTATGCTTATAGGACTTGAGCAAGGAGTTCTTAGTCAGATTCTACCCTCTAACATGATTAACAACGAGTTCACTATCTTCATACACTTGTAGTTATTTAATTCCTCTTTTTATAGCCCATTCAAGGCCATGGATAAGGGCCTCATACTCTGACACATTACAAGTGAATGGGAATTGAAATCTGAAGGCTGAAAAATACCTTTCCTTTGAAGGTGAAACCATCATAGCTCCACCACCTTCCCCCATCTTGCTTCTAGACCCATCAAAGAAGAGCTGCCACAAGTCATTCACATCATCACTTGGCTTCATCACATAAGGTGTGAATTATCCCTTCTCATGCATATAATAGACTCCAAGACTAGATTATTCAATAAACTTGTAAGGATCATGCTCATATTTGTCATCTCCCCACCCATCTAGGAACAAATTAGAAATTCCCTCGAGGGAAGATGATGGAGATTGGTCAACATGAAGCTCCTCTTCATCAATGATGGCATAGTTAACATTTGAAACCTTAGGTGAATATGGTTCCAAGTGATTTCTATGGATAGGTTCAAACTCGATCTTCACCTTAGTGCCATATTTTATCCTAAACATCATGTAGGACCAATTGGCTACCAAATATCCACCTATCTTGGATGTAAAGTCCATTGACAAGCAAAGAGCAAAATAGGGAGGTAAATCTACTACTACCACATCATACATATTTGAAAAATTAGGACAAGAATGAAGGGTCAAATTCAAACCTTTCACTACCCCCAAAGTCTTGGTTGGTGACCCATCTAATTGCAAAACTCCTTTAGTCATTGGCTCATACTTGAGCCCTAGCTTATCTGCTATACATTTTGGCATAACTGATGTGCTTGCTCCACTATCAATGATGCAATTATGAACAAAAAAATTACCAATAATGAGAGATAGGTAAAAAATAGGAGTCTTCTCATATTTCTTCAATATACCATCCATATATTGAGTTTCATTTACCAAAATGACATTGTCATTTCTAGATGGGCCAACATGTTTACCCAATCCATGCAATTCCTTTTGGAGTATATCTTTCTACCCTAGTAATGTTAGAGAATCCCACAATTATATGTTCATATGGAGATTTTTCATCTAGTCTAACACATTTATAGAAGGATTACTCACCTTGGGGTTCTCTTTATGAACATTGGTGCCTTGTGATGTAGCTTGTGTAGGTAGAGTTGTAGCAGTTGGCCCAAAATTTGGAATCCTCTGATTTTCTTGTGTTTTAGGAGCTGAATTAGGCCCACCTCCCATATAAACTGATTTAGGGGTCACAAAAGGTCCTGTATTGGCTTCTTGAACTTCATCAACAACCCTCCTTTTGGACCTAGTGTTAGAGGCAACACTAATATTCTAATTGCTTGTATTCCCCACATAATTAATGGCACAAAAATTACCCTCCAAATGATTCATGAGAGGGAATCAGACTAAAATTGTCTTTTCTCCTTCCTAAATTGCATTGGCATCTCAAATTTGAAAATTAAGATGTTTGATCACCTTGTGTAGTCATGCCTTGAATCATCTCTCTTGTTATGGATGACAATTTCATTGAGATGAATCTCTAGATTAGGGGCTAGCTCCCCTTGATGCACCTTTAAATATCTCTCTGATCTATCTATTGTGTATGAAAAAGGTTGAGGAATACAACTAAGAAAACAAAACAGTGATTCACCAATGAATAATGTCTTCCCAATTGACTACAACCACTACTTAAAGACAAACAAGGTGTTTCTCACACAAGACTCACAACTCAAGATTTATTACTGCATCAATGCTTCATATGCTAGATTCACAAAGGTATATGATTCTTAGAAAGGGTGTGAATGATTCCAATGAGAGATACAATCACAAACCACTTTTATGATATCTCAACACTTAAGAAAGAATACTAGCAAAGACCTACAACAATCTCCTTTCTGTAAATTGGTAGACCATCAAGAGTACAAGCTAGAAAAGGCAATCTTCCACTAGAATAGACCAATAAGATTCAAGTCATTACTCAATTTTATAGCATGTGAGTGGCAACAACACTTGCATATTTCTTCAAGAGTTCTTCAAGTACAAATATAGCGAGAATTTTCCCAATAACCAGCAGAGGCTATGAAATGAGCCAAGAGAATGCATATATATAGCCTTGAGAGGCAGAGCAGTCAAAGGAAGTCCAAGGGTCACTTGGACATGTGTCATCTTGAAAGAATCAGTTACATTTGTATAGGAGAGAAGTGGGTGAGCTATGCCATGTCATCAAATGGATCAGTTATAATGAGTTATAACTAAACCAAAAGCATTAGTTACATGTGTTACAACTAAACCAAAAGCATTAGTTACATTTTGTCATTTGTTATCTCTTTTTTGCCTGTAGGTTCCCACAAAGCCTTTTGACACAAATGGCTATTTCCTATAGTTTGAAATTGATGTGTTGTGGGCCGTCACTCCTTTGGGCATTTTCTTTGGACTTTTTGCATTAGCCCTTTTTTTAGACAATTTTCCCAAACATTCTTTCACCCTTTTGTTTCCTTTGTATTGGACAAGTTTTTTGAAAGAATTCATCCCTTTGGACTTTCTATTTGGCCCTTCAAAATGTTCCTTCGGGTTTTTTGAAGTGGACCTTCATCTTTGGAATGACCCTTTCGGCTTCCTTCAAATGACCCTTCGACAATTTGAAAAGACCCCTTCAGAAAAGTTATAAGTGTCCTTTGGCTTTTGGAAATGACATTCCGAAAGGAAAAAAATACCCTTCAGATTTTTTGAAATGGTCCACCTTCCTGTGAAAACAATCCTTTGAACTTTCTGAAAACATCCCTTTGGGAAAATTGAAATGCCCTTCAGAATTTCTGAAAAATACCTTTTGGGAAAATGAAAATGGCCTTTAGAAAAGTTGAAATGGATAATTTTCCCAACAAAGATACCCTTCGAAAAAGTTGAAACATACCTTTCGAGAAAGTTGAAATACCCTTTGGAAAAGTTGAAAGTGTCTTTTTCAGCTTGAAAGATATCTTTCATAGAAATTACAAAGTACCTTTGGAAAAATTACGTGGATAATTTGTCTGAAAGAATTCAACTCTTTGTCTTTGGGAGATTTGTCTTGGACAAATTATCTGAAAGAAATACAATTAAGGAAAAAGCTTCAAACAAAAAATCTGAAAGAATTCGGCAAATGCTTAACAAAGACCAAAAATGAACTTTTCAAAGGAATAGACTTGTACATTTGTTGTGAGCTTTGTCAAAGATCACTTCTTTCGAAGAAAAGCTAAGTACTGGACCTGGCCAAAGATATAGACTTAAATTATTTTTGTAAATAGAGGTGCCCAATTTTGGCTTGAAGGGCCCAAAATTGGTCAACAATAATTCCCTGAAATAATTATACTTGGCCTTTTGATTTAGGCTTTTCATTGAAGAAACAACCCTTCAGTTTTTTGCCTCAAGACACTTTGCTTGAAAAAGTACCCTTAGGTATTTCTGTATCGGACCACTTTCTCAAAGAATTACGCTTCAGAAAAAGTGTTTAAGACACTTTACTTGAAAAAGTATCCTTCAAAAAAATGGTTTGGGACACTTTACTACAAAAAAGATCCTTTTGGAAAAATATATAGGACACTTTGCTTGAAAAAGTACCCTTCAAAACTGAAGAAATAATCCTTCGGGCTTTTATTTTGGACCAATTTCCCTAAAAGATACCCTACCAGACTTTTGCATAGGATTTTCCTTGAAAATGACCCTTCGATAAAATGTATAGGACACTTTTCATGAAAAAAATACCCTTCAAGAATTTTGTTTGGGACAAAATGTCTAAGAGAATTCAAGTCTTTGAGACTTTTGTTTCAGACAAAATGTCAGAAATAATTCCTGACACTTAGCTAAAAACCTAAAACAGATTCCCTAAAAGAATGAACACTTAGTCAAACAAAAGGTCTAAAAGAATTTAGCTTTAGCCCAAATGAAAGCCAAAAGAATTCTCAAGTAAAGACTTAGCCCAAAAAAAAAATTGTATTTATCTTCTTAGCTTGCAGGGTCTTCTGGACTTGTGTAACTTGTCCTATTGCTAGATTTTTAGAGGCTCAAATGACTTTCCAATGATCATGAAACTTGCCCCTAAAATTTGATCTACTTTGTTTCACCATGAAACCTACTCAGACCTTTCATCTATAATTGTAAACCTGTCCCTTGAAGATCAATTAGATCACACTTTGATCTTGCTTAAAGTGTTTTCAAAAGAATTGCAAAAGCTATATGATCTTCAGTTGAGGTCTATCTGCTCTTTGTAACATTCGGTCATTTCTTCAATCAGGATCCTGCTCAGCTTCTAGACTCTTGGACTAGGAACATTTTTGGTATGTGGACCAAATTTAGTCAACAAGTAGTATTCAAAGTAAGTTGGGTTCACCAAATGATTTAAATTATAAGGGATTTATGGTGTGTAAAACCCTAGGTGTTAAAGCGCTATATTATTAAAATTAGGGAAGAAATATGCAATAAATACAACCACTAATTTGTATAATAATTAACCTAATCTGACTATTCTAAAAATAGAAATTAACTACACAAAGATGTACTTAGCTAGAAACTGACTAAGATGGGTGAATGATAGGCTGAAACTTGATATAAGAGCTATGTAAAATGTTGCAAACTAGAAACAAGTCTCAAAAATCTTGTTGGACAATCGTGTACTACGCTAGTGTCCTCATGGGTATGATAATGTCCTCTTGTATAAAATAGTATAAACTTTTGGATATTCCTTTGTCTGAGTCTGATATGCCTATGCCTGTGTGGATTAAACCTAATTCATTGTTTGTGATTGATATGGAAGTGAAACCCTATACCTCCATGTTGTTAGGGTATTCGAGGAGCATAACTAAAAAAGGTGTGATGTTAGTTGGATAGGTTGGACGTGACCTCAACACTTTATTGTGTTCAGAGTTGCCTACATACTAACACCTCAAAAGGGGATCAAGCCTAATGTAGTTTTCCCAATCTAAGTGTTGGTATAAGTGCAAGTGAATGCTAGTATGAGTGTTGGATTGAGCACTTTGAGTGTGACTTAAGACTGTAATTCTGAGTAATATAAGCTTAGGTTTGTTATAGATGGATATATGAAGAAGGAGGGATCAATGACCTTGATTTGCACAACTTGTTTATGAGCTTGTTTGTGTGTATTTGCATCTGATTTCCATATAGTGGGTAAAGGGATAAAAATGGTGTATATATATTAATCTGGTACTTGTTAGGATGTGGAATAGGTCTCAGCCAACCCCATGGTGTCTTTAGAAATGGAAATATGTCCATTGGAGGAGAAAAGAGGTAAGGGAGAATAACGTGGTCCCTAAGTCATCTACGCAGTGCACTAGTGTCTAGGTGGTAGAATCTGGTGCACTAGGGGCCTAAATGCCTAGTAAATGATCTGGGATTGCTTTTAGAACATCTGGTGATGGGTTAGACCCACACAAAATCTGGATAAGGATCAAAAGAGTCCTTAAGATAGGTCTAGAGTTAAGTTAAGGATATGGTGGTCTCAAATGACACTCATTACACTCAAGTGACATTTTATATGACTATAATTGGCATAGGTAATATGGCTCAAGTTACTCAAATTACTAGTTGGAATGATAACACATGTCATTCTCTATTAAGTATCACTCGTATTTATTTTAAAAGTAAATTATACTCAAGAATTACTCATATCGAATCATATAATCCATATATAGTGGATGATTCAAAAACTTTATGTAAACTCTCAGGCATTACTCAAACATTTATCATATCTATAGGAACCCATACTAGATTCCATAGACTTAAATTTATTGGAGTTGTGTGGGGGTTAAAGTTATGCATAATATAACTTCTAAGTACTTCTTTATTTCAAATGAGGGTTGCGGCATATTTCTCTCAACTTGGGCTAATATTCAATCATCTCTAATGGAGCATGATCACCCCACTCTCCATTATTTTTAGAAGAAAATGTGGTTCACGTGCACATATGTGTATTCATTCCTTTATATTTAGTTTTACATAAGTTCAATGTTGTTACTTTTTTATTTTACAACATAAGTAAAAACTTATTTCTACATGTTTCATCGTAGGTTTGCATGGAGCAAGATGCAACACATAGTACATACTTGAGCAAGACCCATTGCAGTTATCCTTAGGTATCACCTTCTATCAATTTACTCCAGTAATTCCATTACTGGAATAAAAAGGGGGAAAATGTAGACACTCGTATTTGGTATTAGACACTTGACAATGTGTAATTTGACCAAACCTTAACCTACTTGACTTATGCTCGCATACGTGTCTCTTATTCACCATTCCTCAAAGTTATTATCTTGTATATGGACCTGACCCTTCCTATTTCCATTACTATTACATAATATATTCTTAATATCTACCTAAATAACTTATTATCATTCCCATATTATCTCCTAGCCTAAAGTCACTATTCATGTTCCCTAGACATTTTTGCACATATGAGATAGGTCCATTGCTATGGAGTTATCCACTTAGGGTGGACTTTTCCCTATGCCCTTTGATGGCTAGTTTTTGAAATTCAAATTTCTCATATGGGTTAGCTTACATGTTTCACATGTCGGTTCAGAAGAAATCATCCAAAGAGTTAGTTATATAATCATATAAAGCCTAAGAATTTATTTATCTTTCATATATTTGGTGCTTACCTAGCACATATTAAGCTATCACTGGAAATCACTCCTCAAATGAGAAAAGACCTAATCTAAGTCTGAACACCATTTGTAAGGTCATGCCACAAGTTGTCAAGTGTTGAAATCCATACATAGGATTCCACAACATATTAGTTTTTCACAGAGTTGCACACACTCAACTAGGTGGGATAATTATGTTCAATTTGATTTCCCTTTTTGGTATATTGGATATGTAAGAAACACTTAGTCATAGTGGGGTGGCTATGGTTATCTCAACCCTTCCCTTTCACCCTTTGTCCTAGTTTTACAGTTGTCTTACAATGTACAACTAGGGTTTGAAGCAAAGATAAGGAAAACATGGATATTTGCATAGACTTGTAAACATCATAATACACATGCATCCTCATCACACACAAGTGCAATGGGCAACATAATCATAGATCAAAAAATATATAATGTATAGTTACACAATACATCATATAGGGCCACATTGTGTAGGTGTCTAGGGAGTGCAAACTTATTCAGGTGCACACATGGTCTTTGTTTCTAGATTCAAGCATTTGTAATCCCATTTATTGATGACTATATTCATTTATAGATTTGAAACAAACTAATTACATCACTGCTTTAGTGTTTTCTATAAATAAAAAATTACTATATTTAGTTAGTTTCACTCATATTTGTTTAGTGATTGTATATCCTAAGCAATTTGATTTATTCAATAATTTTATGCATATTAGGGTCACATAAATCCTAAAATCAATAAATCATGAATTATGTTGTTCCATGGATTAAAAAACAACTCTCCTATTAGATAACAAAGTCTCTCTCCCTTACAATAAAATTTTAGATACGCTCCAAATTTTTAGTAGCAACTCGTGTGTATCATTCCTCATGTTGGGTCCATTATGAGACTAGCTAAAAGAAGTCAAAGAAGCTACTTAAAGACTTCCCACATGCCAAATTTGAAGGGAAAAAAGGCTTTCACATAGTGGCATGGGAACTTTGTTGTAGACCCAAAGATGATAGAGAATTTACTCTAATTGATATTTAAAAGCAAGGGATTTCCATTTGTGCCGAATGGGTCACTCAAGCCATTAAAGGAAAGGAAGCTTGAGAAATCCTTCTCAGGCATTGCATCTATTATGGTAGTTAATATAGAATAATGGCCTAGAGAGGATTAGGGTTTCACACCTTACTTATCACTTTAGTGGGCATTAATGTTACATGCACCTTTGTTACTAAAAGCATCTAGAAAGCATGGGGAACAGTCAAACCTTTATTACTAGGTTGTTTATCAACACTCACTTTTTGTGGTGGCCTCTAGTTATCAACCATCATGGATATCCTTTAACAAAATATCCTAGAATTAAGGATCTCAGAGTGTTTATTAAAGGTAATCACACTATTGCTAACATTTTTGACCAATGGAATAGGTCGTGGGTGCCCTTGCCTATTTTCAAAGAAAAGTATGGTCTCAACAATCAAGACTTAACTTCTATTGTTGAAGTCTAGGTGGCCATGCCTAAACATTCATTGCACAAAATTGGCCTTAAAGCTCTTCCTTAATGGTGGAAAGATTAAAATTGGGATGCCTTTACTCCTCTGCTTTAACACATACCTCAACTTGGTTATTAGTGGCTTACTCCCAACATTTTTTCGTAAAAAATGCTCAACAAATGATGGAACCTTAATGAATCCTCTTCCATCCAAAGCAAAATATTCCATACCATTTAGGTGTGGTGGTTGAAATTGGAAAGGCTTACTTTGCATGTTGTGTTTTGTACTAGGACATTCTTGTTGGGGATAATTTATTGCATGTGGGGATTCCTACTCCCAAATGTCATGCTTGTAGTTAATTTGAGTCACTCATATACATATTTTTGTTTAGTGCAAGAGCTCAGTAGACCTTTGATAGGATTCACTATTTTTAGTCCTTTCAAGACATAATCATTTTTGCGGCACGTGGTCTTACTTGGAGACTCGACCATGATCCTATCAAAGTTGAAGCAAATCTATATCATTTTTTGCATTCAGGTTCTCTTCCAATTAAAAAAAGATAGAAATTATGTTGTGTTTAGTAAAGTGCATTTAGACAATAATTTTACTATTGCTAATAAAATTACCACTATATCTAATGTCATGCAACAAGTCTAAGTGCAAGCTGAAAAAGTGGCCATAGAGGTGAAGCACCTCTAAATCCTCATTGGCCTTTAGGGGAATGCCCCTTGCAATGTTAACATAGTGCCACCTAACTCTCCTAAACATATTTTTTTGAGGATGGATGAAGGGCAGAGGGAATGAGGAAGAGTGTGACACAAATTATACAACTATATGTTTTGCACTCCTCCATCTTAATGCAAGCTCGTGCCTTCTAACGGGCATGGAGGGTGGTCATCACCTCTGGCTAGTTTGGGCTTACTCGTTGGGATGTGCAGGGTAAAATGCCTCATCCTACTTGGCTATTTCACACCCTTGTTGTTAGGAAAGGAAGAGACTTAAGAAAAAATGTAGAGAAAAAGCACTGGGATCCCATACTTAATATTGTGCCCCCCTGGTGGTAGTTAGTGAGTAACCCTTATAGTTTGTTGACTCCTCTTCCTCCTTCGATGGGGCAAGCAGTCTTAGTTGCCTAAAAATTTGTCATAGGATACTGGTATTTATGAATTATTTTGTTGCTTCTTGCATGTGGCTATGATATTATGTAATTTTTGGCTTTGTTTTTTGTCCTTGGACCATGGTAATTTATACTTAGTTCTTTATTCTTGAGTTTGTTAGAACCCAATTTAATTTATGTAGTAATTTTTAGTCGAGTTGTACTTTCATACCACCCACCTTTTTAATTGGACATTTATTTATGTTTTTAAAATCTAAAGAGATATATTATAATAATAATAATAATAATAATAATAATAATAATAATAATAATAATAATAATAACAACAATAACAATAATAATAATAATATTTATAAAAGCTCATTTCTTTAACAAATAAAATATCTAAATACAACATAAGAAGATACTAGAATAAACAAGGGCCACGTAGCGACTAGTCCCTGCCTTTGTATTGATATTTTTTTGTGTTTAAAATTATATGTAAATTTGTAATTAATTGCATTTGGACTAGTGTGTAAATAATTTAAGAAATGGTTAATGATGTCATAGCTTCACCTCATAAAAGATAATGTTTAGCCAAGGCGTTGTCAATGTTACTATATTGTGCTTGTGTTGTTTGTTTTTACATTTTTGACACAAGAATCCATTGCTTTTATGAACTTGATTTGTTTGATGTTTATGTCAATAAAAAAATATAGGTCAGGATAGAACACATAATTACAAGAGGTTCAAAACTAAGATACATGTTTTTTAATATAAAAATAAAAAATAAGATGTCTTCCTTAATAGAATACATAGATATATTTATATTTTGTTTAATACATTAATAATAGTTTTGCATAAAATTGTGGGTAATCAACAACTTAATCTTACCATTGAATATGGTTCATAAAAGCATTATGTTCATATGTTTAATCATGATTCTCATTTGATAAATATCATATTATAAAGGATGCAAAAATAATGGACATAAACTAGGTGGAAAAGATTTAAATAAAGTAAAATTTAATCACCATTTATGTCCATCGAGAAGTCTATGAAGTTCCTTAAGTGCCGAGTTAACACTATGAAATGAACATTGTTCAAAACTAACACTAAAAAGGAAAGGCAAAGTGAAATTAAATAAAGTTTTTGTATCTGTTAGGAACACATGAAAGATGAAAAAGGGGTCCCAAGTACGTAAAAAGTGCGAGATAGATAAAAGGTTCAAAAAAATAGTAAAATTCCAAAAGTTTGTAATATATTGAAAGCCACGATATGCACTATAGGAAAGTGGTCATTATAAAAAAAAAATTCCAAAAAGCTATCAGATCAATAGTCAAAGAAAGTTACCAAAGAACCAAAAATCAAACTTAAATAAACAAAATATTATCAAATAAGTCCAAAAGCCTTAAACTAGAGCATCCTCGAAATGCATAATGGATGCTTCCCTTTGGAAGAAAATCTTGCAACATGCCCTTGAAGGCAAGAAATAAATTCAATAGAAAATGCAAAAATAGAAATTATATCCTAAACATTACTTTTAACAATTATCGCACTATGATTAAATATGAAAAAGCTACTAATTATTAAAAAAATGAAACTTAAATAAGTAATAAGAGAAAATATCTTATAAATACATTTATGCTTCATTTTTCCAATTCAATGGGTGTTGAACAATGAAAGAAGGCACATGTTAAATTGCGAGTGCATCTTTTTTATGACAATGTAAGTTATTTCAAGATTTTAAATAATCACACATAATTTTTTGAGGTGACTATCATTATTCAAATAAATACATCAATATCCAGAAGCAAAATTATAAATATGAATCATAAAATAAAAGGAAAATTAAACATGACATGCATCATCCAAGCAGAAAGCAAATAACTAAGAAGAATTAAAAATCTTACGTAGAATATAATCACTTATAGAACCATGGAAAGATTTTAAAGAGCTACACTGTCATCCTTATAGTTGCACAAGGTATTTTCAGGGAATAAAACCTTTTCCAGTAGCTACAACCTCCATCATCTTCATTTTTCCTCCATGCGTAGGTCTAGCTATGGTTGAAAAAGCAAGGGACACAATGTTGAACAATACCCACTGTGAACAAGGGATTGAGATAATGAATGGAAGCCAAGACCAAACAAAAAAAGAGAAAGAAGCTTGCATAATAAATGCCCAAGGAGGCTTGCCACTCCAAGTAATCATCCTTGACATCCCACATCGCACAGGGAAAATCATAAGGGAAAGTGGGAGTGGCACACTTATGCAGGTGGAGCGACATTTGAAATGCCAAAAAAAACATCATCTTGTCATTGCTTGGAGTGATGACAAGAAGTCAAATATTTAGTAAATAACTAAAATTTCTTTGCATCTGCTAAAAACTTAATGGTGAATGTTGACAGTTCCTTATATGCACCAAAGGCGACAACAATTTGAATCATCTAAATAATTAATATTCACTACCTTCATTTTACCTGTACGTACAACGACCATGACAAAAACTAGTTACTATGTTTTTACTAATAAATTTACGATTGAAATACTTTAAAAAAAAATTCTTTAATAAAACTCAATAAATATTTAATATTTATTTGTAAACTTTATACCAATCTTTACAATTATTAAAATAACATATTTTTAAAAAAAATTCGTTAGTTCAATCAAATTATAATAATTAAAAAATGATTCCTTTAATCCTAAGGGACTAATAAAATCCCCACCTTAATAAAATCCGTTGTATCTACCATTGATGACTAGTTAACACTACTGCTCTACCGTGGTTAGTTCCTCGACCCTAGTTCTTTCAAACCCTAAATCTAAAATCATAACCCAAAACCCTAAAACTAGCATTATCTATATTTCTACCTGTTCGGCAGAGAGTTCTTTTCGTTGAAGGCGGCAACAGGAATTCATTGGCGTAAGAAAGAGGAAGCGTGCACAGCTGAGTTCATCACCCAGGTTACCAGAATGAGGGCCAAGGTAAGATTGTATTAGGGTTTTCATTTTTTCCTTTTAAAGCAGGGTATCTGTTGATTCAGTGAGTATGCGCGGTTTTCACGAAGTGGGTATGCATGTTTATTCGATATGAAGGCAAGATTATTGTTTTTATTTTACTAACAGTGGAAGAAGAAGCGCATGAGGCGTTTGAAGAGAAAGAGGCGAAAGATGAGACAGAGATCCAAGTAATCCATAGGGTAGTTAGCATTATTGGATCATCGGATGCAGAGGAAATTTATCGATAATCTAGTCTTGAGGATGGTTGGTGCCTCTGATAAGCGAGGGGCTTGGTCTATTTGATCAGACTTGTCTGGTTAGGGTTCGAGTCACCTTGTGTCCATTTTGCTGCAGAAGCGGATCGGATTTCTCTGTGCACGAAGCTGTCCGTTTAAGGTTTTTAAAATTAGGTTTTACACCTCGGACTATATTTTGAGAATTTATTGGACGAGTTTTATTTTGTAAGCAAAGATGTTTAATTATAATAGGGACCTGCCATATGATATTTTAATGTGTGTTTTATGGATAATGTGCGATTAATGTTTTCAGATTTAGCTAGATGACATTTAATTCTTTAATAGATTAGTTTGTTTGCTGTGTAATTGCAATTAGTTTTCAACGTTTTATTAAGCAATGTGGTATGACGTGCTAAAAAGTGGGCTTGGAATATGGCATTTCTTAAGTTTACATCTAAAGTTTTAGGGTGTTACGTCTAGGGTTCTCTATTCTGGATGTGACATTGTTGTTTCTATTCTTGTCTGCTAAGGTTCTAGGTTATGAAAGGGTAAGGGGCAAGATCTTTGTTCTCAAGTGTAACGTAATACAGAGGTTGATTAATGGTTTTTTTTCACAGTAAAATTACTGCAGGGTCGCCAGAATGAAATTTGTTTGGTAGATTATATTCCATGTATTGTTTTTTTTAACAGCTTAGACATGTTAGCTTATTTGTTGACGTGTGCATCTTAACTGTATTGTATTCTGAATTTTATCAACACAGGTAGATTTAAGTACTAGCAGTGATGTGTTCTGAAGTTTGCCATGCTTTGCTTATTTTTGAAGTCATTTTATCTTTTAAGTATTGAATGCTCTGATACATGACTTTATAAGCCACATCATTTCTTATTTTCATTGATCTCAGAATTTATGATTATACATGGTTTTTTTAGGCTTTGTTTACTAGAATTATAAAGGTTGCTTCAGAGTCACGCTACCTTATACTACCTTAACATTTTTTTGAGCTACACCATTAGGTTTTCCTGTTGATATACATTTATGTCTCGATTCATCTTTGGTTTTTTTTTGGTCTTAATCCACTTAAGGATGTTGATCTTTCTGCATTTTGTTATGGCCACTGAAGAGTCTTAAAGCAATGCTTTTTTGTTTCATTATTAATTGCAGATCTTTTATCTTAGAATGAGGAAGTTTTTTCAGAAATACTTTCTCAAGATATTACTGGGTTCTATTGTTTTAGCAAAACCGAAATGAAAGTTTATTTAGTTTGTAGCAACCTATATTTATATGGGTTTCATCTGCCCCATAAGATAGGATTCAGATAAAGTGGCATCCTTCACTGTTGCTTCTTGGTGGCCAACGTAGACCCCTATTGCATTTCCTCCCATTAAACTTCGGAAAGGATTAATCTTCAATCAAGGAAGCAGGGTATGTTAAGTTTATTTAATCTATGTAGCATTTTAAGTCTGGTTAAAGTGTTCCAAGTACATATGCCACTGTTTAGTGTTTTCTAAAATTTGACATTTTAAGTAGGGTGGACATGATAAGATAATTGGTGTTCCAAGAACATATGCTACTGTTTAGTGTTTGGTTAAATTGGGCATTTTAAGTTGGACAAAGTGATTCTGTTGGCATTTATGGGAGTTGTTTTTCATGTTTTTAATCCTCTACGCTAAAAAGCTCTTAAGTTTTTAGCTCCCATGTCTATGGTTTCACTAGCAGATTGCATTTCACTAGTCTAAGGTTGGGTCTAAATGGTATTAGGATGAGATTTGGCAATCTTGACTGTGTTTTATATGGGCATTTCTGTGATAACCTGTGCTGGGTTACATATGTTGTTATTGTTGAGCGCCAAAATGGAAACATAATCATCATTGTTGTTAAAAGTTTTGAATGTTATGAGAAATTTTAAATGTTATGAGAGAGGAAGTTGTGAAAGATTTGAATGCTATAAGAGAGGAAGTTGCAAAAGATTTGAATGCTAGAAGATATTATTGATAAGTTCCAGTTTCTTTAGCATTTAAGATTATATCAAATTATTCCTTTCTATATGTATTTGGCTTAGTATTCAAGTCGTCTAAATTCAGAGTTTGGAAAAGGTTTGGAAAAGGTATGATATGTGTAGTTCAAGTATTTTAATTTTTGTATCCAGTTTACTTTTGTTGCTGTTGTGTGGTACTAGTGTTTTGTTTTTTATATTCAGTTTACTGTAGTTGCAATTCCCACTGAGTTTTTCTGTAGCTGAAGTTAGAGTTGAATTTGTGAGCCTGTAATGCAGTAAATAGCATTCAAACTATATACCATGTCCCATAAAAGCTAAATTCGTCACTGATATGTAAGTTATTGTTTTAGCAGCAAGAAGGAATGTTGGTGGATCACTCCTCGTTTTTTGACTAAGGATATATATTAGTTGGAGTAATTGTGGGTGCTGTTGAAGATCACCGTTTATTAAACTTAAATTGATGTTGCATGCTGTGTGAAGTTTAAATATGTCAATATTTTGCTGTTTCACATTCACGTGTGCTTTGACACCTATATAAAGATGTCAATTTGAAGATGCTGCATGTTTCTATGATATTTGGCCAGACTGTCAAGTAAAGATGGCAGTGTGTTTTTAACGTGTACTAAATTGTTGGTTTTGAAAAATGAAAGAAAAGTTTTAAAAAAAATAAAAAAAAAATAAAAAAAATAAAAAAAAATACAAATTTATTTTAACTCGTAATCCATCCATCAGGGTAGTCGGTTCCTATCCAGAACAAAAGTGACGAAGATCCATATCTGAAGCTTAAAAGTGTTTAAGGCTTAAATTTTAAAGAAGGTTATAAACCTATTCTAAATTGTAGGTGTTAATAATGAAGGAAAGGGAAGTTGGCATGAAACAATGGGATCATAAACTTATTCTAAATGACATTAAAAACTAAAGGACGGGATCTCTGTGGAGATACTTGATGGAGTATTCAATTCCCTGGAGATACTTAATGGAGTATTCAATTCCCTGGAGATACTTAATGGAGTATTCAGTTCCCTAGACAGTTCACTGTCTGGAACAGAAGTGTCCAAGTTTGCTCTGAAACATTTCAAATGTTTAAATTGTAAGATTGGCTTCAATTATTAAACCACATAGCTGGTTCAAATAGAGATTTGAAATAAATAGCCAGTTTTTATTTTTTGAACTGCTTGTGTAAAACATTAGTTAGAACTTTTGAGTGATTGTATTAAATAGTATATGCAGCAAAATTACGAAACTTAGAAGTAAAACTTAAATTATACGTAATATGGTTAACACCCTTTATGATTAGCTTACCATCTCGTCTAACTTTTGAAGTTTAAGCTCAAGTAATATTTTGTTTGAAGGCAATCTTATACTTTTGAAAGTAAAAAGTCAAGCAACTCTCATCTTACAGGTCTTGGTTTACATTTTAAACAAATAAAATCAAGTCCACAAATCTTTAGTAGTGAAGTGTCCATAAGGAATCTGAGTATTTTTGAAGATATGTTCATCCGGATATGTCTTGGCCCCAAGTGAATGACCTGAGAAATTTCTTTGTATTGAGCGATCGCTTCTTGTCCGGGGTCTCAAGGTGAGAAATGAAGAAAATAGAAACAAAGTATCTCATCTGATTTGGCTAGTGACAATTTTACTTCGTTGTTTTTAACAAAGCTGTTTGTAATATGAGATTGGAGTTCTTGTCGAAACATTGTAGTTTTGGTCTCTCTCCATGAGCCTTGCTTTGTGATTTATACCATCTAGTTGTCACATGTCATTATTCTTCGGTTCCAGTTATGTGGGGTTTAATGTACTCAAGGAGAGAGGTTAAATTATAGGTCCTTTGTCCTTTTTGTAGAGGATAAAATAAGATATGCGACAAGAAAAAATTTAATATGTTTGTGAGTGGTTTCCCGACTCCCTTTGCCATAGAAGAGCAAATTATTATGGTTCATGTTCATAGTCAGGTTTGTAGAAACTATTTAAATAGGTTTTTACCTTTGTACAATGTGTTGATCTCATCGTTTTTTACTTTTTCAAACTCTAAATAAAATTGTTCTTATTTGTTTTTGGTTCATATTTTATGATTGATAAATGTCATTCTTTCTATGCTCTTGCTTTGAATAACATGAAATTAGTATACATTTTGTCATTTGGTTGATGAATTTGAGAGCATCATTGTTAACATATGCTCCAATGCAATGTTGTTTCACAAACTATGAGAGCATTATTATAATCGTATGCTTTAATGCAATGTTGTTTCACAAACTACAATATCCATATGTTGTATTAAGAACATGTTAGGAATAATGTTAAGATCATTGTCTGCTCACAAAGCATAATTGTTTATCCCCCACCTATCACCATGTTTTGATGGATGTGAATATACTTGATGTATTGTGGCCTTTTTTAGCTAGACATCAAAATGAAGTTTGATTTTATTGTTTACTATCTACTTATTGATTGGAATGATGGGATTAAGACATTTAACTATGTTTTGTGATTAAGAAAGGATTTTAGAACTGTTGTTTTTGAGCTTTAGTGAATTACTTACCATTGAGTATGGTTCTTTGTATTGAATTTCTAATATATCAAAGCCAAAATATATACCCCTAGCTAAGAATCTCTAATACTAAACATTTATTCATGCCATGTGCCACAACTTTGTTTGGAAAACTGCAACATTCTTATGATTTTGGATTAAGAGCAACAGCTACGAAAGTCTAACATTCAAGGGCATTCTGCTGAAATCTTAATGTAAATGAGTGAGTTGACCCTAATGTATAAATCAATTGCAAAATGTGGCACTAATGCAATGATTACAAGTTACCTTGATGTAGTAACTTAAGAATTCTCTCAATTTGATACCTAACATGAAGGCATGGGAGCAACATTTCCTAAAGTCAAACATAGAAGGGCATAATTAATATAGACTCGAATGAGGGGGCAAAGTTAATGATTGCCTTTTTTTTAAAACCTAGATTACTCATTACATTGCCTTTTCTATTCAAAACACATACTTCTTGATAAAACATCTTCTAAGCTATAACTTCCTTCTCTCTAGATGAAGTTGACTCCGTGACTAACTCTCCTAAGTTGTCTTGGCAATTGATTCAAATCTCCTTTGACTACCTCTAATTGAATGAGTGCCTCTTTGAATTCCCCTAATGTTATGAGAACAATCAACATATCAAACTCTATCATCTTGGGTGGTTACTTTATTTTTTCAACTTCTAAAATAAAATTGAAATTAACACTTATGTAATCGTTGGTTAATATACACTGATAATTTTGAAATTGTCACTTACGTTAACCTATACCAATTGATGTCCCTTGGATGTTGGAGTTTTGGAGTTGTCTATTAAATATGTTCTGACTAAATATGTTTTGAACATCTTCAACATGTGTAACCATGTTGACATTGCTAACATGATGCAAACACACAAAAATATTGACTCGTGTTTTTTTGTCGATACAAGATTGCTTATTGACACAAATGTTCTTGTATCATACACATTGGGTAAGTAAAACGATCAATGAGCTCCTCTTCATGAATCTTGAGCGAGTTTTTCCACTTGTTTTCCGTACTTGGAAATCTTGGATGCATTTATCCAAGTTGCATCTTCTGCTGCTCTGTGCTTCCACTTGACCAAACACTCTTTATACTTGTTGCCTCTTGGCATCTTGATGATTTGGGAATCTATCACCATCTCCATTTCTTCCATTGCCTTTTCAAGTAAAATTGTTGTTTCCAATATGTAATAGAAGAATATGAACTTACATCCTCACCATTTGTTTGGTGCTCATGGTAAGGGTACAAATCCACTACATTGAAAATGGGCGAGATATCTCATCCAATAGCTTTATCTCATAGGCATTCATTGTAAATTTTCTTACAATTTTACATGGCCCAATCTTCTTCCACTTCAGCTTTTTCTACATTTCTTTTGGAACCTTTCTTTACTCAAATGAGTTTAAACCAAGTTACACAATTAAATTATTGTTCTCTCATCTTAATATCTGCACACTGTTTATAGTTCTTGACACTCATCTAACTTCTCTTTCCCTTATGCACCTAATGCATATACATTGCATAGTCCTTCACTTCAACACTTCTTCTACTCATGTCCAATGCATTTCTTAATTCACTAACGTCTCTGGGATTGCAACCATACACAATTTGAAATAGACTCTTGGTTGTATTTCTATTGACTAGTTGTGAGCAAACTAAACATGTGCCAAAATCATATCCCATTGCTTAGGCTTGTTCCCAATTAAGCATCTCAACAAATTTAAGAGGCTTCTATTCACTACCTTAATTTTTCCATTTGTTTGTGGATGATAGGTGAAAGTGCAAGTCGATCTTGTGCTTAAAGTTATCCACAAAGTTCTTCGAAAGTGTTCAACAAACTTTGTATCTCAATTTGAAATTATGCTTTTTGAAAATCTATGCAACCTTACTACCTTCTTGAAACACAAATTGACAATTCTTGTCACATCACTTGTCCTCTTACATGTTATGAAGTGTGCTATCTTTGAGAATCTATCAACAACAAATATAGAATCATTACCTTTGTTCTTTGGCAACTTGAGAATGAAATCCATATTTATGTCTTCCCATGTTCTTTCAGGTATAGAAAATCATTGATACAAACATGCATTTTGAATTTTAATTTTAGCATGTTAGAAAAATCTACAACCTTTGCACAAACTTCTTCACATCTACACTCATCCTTGGTCAATAGTAATTTTCACTTGACTGCGCCAATGCTTTATTTGCACTAAAATGGCTAGTTAAACCTCCACTAGGTTTTTTGTATAAATGGGGTGAAGCTCAAGCATCTTTCCAAAATCAGTTTACTCCAATAGATCGACACACAAATGAAGCAAAAACAAAAATATGTACTTGCTTAAAAAAGTGATGGAAAAGTACACTTATACAATGAAGGGGAAGGGTATATATAACAATGTCAAGTGTTTGCTCCCCTTCCCCTATTGGCCACATAATAAGTGCACATAATTAGCCTATGTAGAGGTGGCATGCTATTGGATGGCATAAATGTGCACATCCTTGTCTTATTCTAAGCTTAAATATAAAGGTGCATAATAAATATTGCAACAACACCCCCTTTTAAGTGCAACTTAGGGAGGTCTAGAGAAAAAGAAAAAGAGGCTTAGAATCTTTTAAAGTCGGATCTAATTGGGACTTGACAACTAGTCTTGATGAGGTACCCATATATAATGAAAGCCATGTAAGAAGAGAAAAAATGACTAGAGACACCCCCTTAAGGCCTACTTTTGTCAAACCAAATGCAATGAAGAAATGTAAGTTTCAAAATGTATCGGTGAAGAAATGTAGGTCTCAAAATGTATTGGCGAAGAAATGTAGGTTGCAAAATTAATGTTGATGACAAGGGCCTCTTCCCAAATGTTGAAGGAGGTCCACCCACATCAAACAACAATTATTCCCTTTGCAAGAGGATGGACAAAACATGTGAATTGAAAATTTGCCCACTTCATAAAGGAAAAAAAGGCAACAATATAAAAATATGTGAAACTGTTCCAAATGTGAAGAGTCGCAGCGGTCTAGCAAAATTGTGCAAAATAATTGAAAAAAATGCCACCAAAGAAGCCCTGTCAGAAGGACCTAGACCACCCATTTAAAAAATGCCCATGTGAAGTGGAGGGTGTGACTCAACAACCCTCAATGTTGAAGAATGATGATCCATAAGGTATAGTGGATCATCATTTATATATGAAAAAATAGAACTGTCAAAGAACATAGTGGGGGTATTCCCATCAAAATACTCCAGAAAATCAGGAGGACCCATAAGACATGGTGGGTCATCATGTTGGAATATTGTCATTGATGTCAAAGGCAAAGTGAAGGGCAAGCTTTCGACTCACTTAGTAGCTTCGGACTCCTCCAAAACTTTGGACTCACTCAATAGCTTTGGACTCATCCAGTAGCTCTGGACTTGCCCAGTCAACAGCTCCAGACTTGCCCAGTGTGACAGACAACAATTGACAAGGTTGACCAATAATAAAATGTTTTTAATTTGTAGTCAAATATGTATTAATGATGCCGACCACCTTATGAGAGATCGTATCCCTTGGGAGAAATCACACCTTTTCCAAAAGGCATGAAGAGGTATAAAAAATAAATGAATGGGAGTTAAAAAAGAAGTAAAAATTGTTAGGATGTGTTTACATTATTAAATTTGTAATAACGTAATTATTGTTAGTAGTTAAACAATATTATGTTAATAGGTTTTTGTGTGGCATATTATTGTTGTGAATAACAACAATATTATGTGGGGTTAGTTTTATATACTATGTTAGTTATACGAATATATTGTAGTAACAATATATTTCATATATAAGCAAGTGGTTATTCATATGTGAAATTGTAGGGATCTCACTATCTTGAATATAAGAAACATATTTCTTATATAGCTTTGTAATATGTCATATGCAATAAGTTGAAGAAGGGAGTGAAGAATTTTATTGTTGTGTGATCAATTTATTTCTGTATTCAGCTTTCTCTGTTGTATAACTCTAATTTTTACCAATATTTGGGATCAGAGCAGTTTGTCTCAGCGTTGTCATGAAGAATTAAAAATGTTAGTGGGGCAATGTCTAGATAGTATTATTGTCCCAGATTAATGATTTTAATTCTTTGATTTAGAGATCATAGATTAATATAAGTAATTAGTTTTGATAGCAAGTGTCCACCTGATCAAAAAATCACACAATTATCTTCACTCAGCGGTTCTTTGTTTATGTCTTGTCAATCTAGTTAAGTTGGCATAGTGGCGAAGTAGGTATCTCAATGTCATTTAGCATTTACCAGGTGCTCACAAATCTCTATGCAGAATCAGAGCTCTAGATTAAAATCCATTGTGAATCATTGATTTGAGCCTTTTATCTTAAGATATTTAGTAAGGGGTTGCTAACACAGTGATCAAGTCCGATTGTGCATATTTTTTGTGTTTTGGGTACAACTGCACACTGAGAACAAGGAGATATGAAACTTGAACACCATAAAATCTACATATGGAATCTAAAGCCATCTATTTAGCCCAAAAATAGATGAAAATCAGTTTCAAAATCCACTTAGTTGGTTTGGAATCTACATTTGACAATTGAATCTACCCAAGCTGGGTCTAATTCATCACAACGATTCTGTTGGCTTTGAGATCCACTTAAGCATAACCGTGTGCATAACCATTATTGAGGACCTGTACATTGCAGTAATATCATTTTAATTTTGTCTTCCATGCTCATGTTGTATGATCGATCGACATTCATGTGCTCAGCGTGTGGTGGAAGCTATCAACAATCCCAAGTGTTGACCTTCGTATAACCCTGCACACCCAACGTCTTCTATGGCATTCTCCTTTGGCCCTTGATTCAATATCAAAGTGATTTGTTTTTATTATTCTTTGATCCAATTCCTGAATCTCGAGCAATTTTACACACTCCATTTTTGCAAGATTGCATTCAAAATTATTGGGTGTAGTCTATCTGTCGTCCCCCTCTAAAATTGAATTAGTTTTCTACTAGTCTTTATTTCCACCAATGGTTTTACACATTGCATGCAATACCTGGTCAAACAATATTTAAAAACATTATTTTGTTTAAAGTATTTAGGGTTTACTATAAAGTTTTTGTTTACAAAGTCAAAATCGATTGATGCAAGTCATATCATAAGGTACTCAATAGTCTTTTGGTATTATTAAGAAGTCTTCATGCAATTTTAGTTTTAAATAGAGTCGTCATTTTTTCAATTTTTATTTTGTTAAAATTCAAAAACAAAAGTTATTTAGTCGATAGTCTTTTTTTAATTATTTTTTAAGAAATAATCAAGTTGGATTATGTCTTTTATAAAATTTGTCAAAGTCATTTAGGTGAATATTATAATTAGGTATGTTTGGCATTGTCATAACCATTAAATGGTTAGTGTCATTTATGTCAAAAATGAGTCAAAAGTCAAAAATTGTTTTTCTATTAATAAAGTATTTTGAGTCATTTTTTTGTAAAAGCCCATTTTTTAAGAGGTTGTCAAAATTGTCAAAGTCAAAATTTTCTCCTTGTAATGGACGCATTTTTGGGTGACCTCAATGTCCAAGGTAGAAAAAGCACATCAATCTTGAGGGTGGATCTTATCATAAAAAATGACATGCAAAGTCTGAGCTTCAACACTTTATTAGTCGAGTAAGTAGCTTCATTCATTAGAGGTCAGAGGTAATGGAGGTTGGAGGTTTCGGAGCCTCTCGTTAGCCACTAGCGATAGAGCCACTTTTGCTTTAGTGACACATTTTCTTTTCAGTTGTATGTTTGATTTCAATTTTGTGTGAATAAGAACAAATGATGTATTCCTGTTCACATTTGTAATAAATGAACTAAAAATTCTTCTGTAACTTTTCTGAATATGTGATAGTATAGAGAGCTAGTAACTGTACTGTACATCGTGATGTAGTTTATGGTAAGCCACTTGCAAAACTATTTTTTGTAGTTGTTGGTAATCCACTTGAAAACTATTTCATTTTGGTTGTTGGTAAACCATATGTAAAACCATCAGTAAGATTTGTGATTGTCTTATGAAAACCATCAAATCATGAGTACATGTGCAAATATGAGAGAGATGTTTTCCCCATGTTCACATTAAGAGGGTGTAGACTAGAAGTTAATAATGTTCACAAGGGGTGAATGTTAGGGTGTGTTCACATTTTAAGTTTGTAATAACCTAATTATTGTTAGTTAAACAATATTACGTTAATAGGTTTTTGTGTGGTATATTATTGTTGTAAATAACAATAATATTATACAGGATTAGTTTTATATAGTTTATTAGTTATATGAATATATTTTAGTAACAATATATTTTGTATATAAGCAGGTGGTTATTCATGTGAGTGATTGTAAAGATCTTACTATCTCGAATATAGAAAACATATTTCCTTTAGAGTTTTGTAATATGTCACATGTAATAAGTTGAAGAAGAGAGTGAAGAATATTATTATTGTGTGATCAATTTAGTTCTGTATTTGACTTTTTCTATTGTATAAGTCTGATTTTTATCAATAGAAATAATTCTTTCTATCATATACAAGGAGAAAAAGAGAGAGGAGAGAAGAGGGAGAAGAACGAAACTTGATTGTGCTATCATTTTTGAAAAAGCAATAGTGAGAAGGTGAAAATTGTTTAAGTGAGATCTGTGTCTCAGAACAGAAAGATCAATGTCTTTCGCTAAGTCAATGCTTGATAGTGAAGTTGCTGCTTCAATTCAAAGAGATTGGTGTCTTTCACTAAATTGATGCTTGGCAGTAAAGTTGGTGCTTCAATTCAAAGAGATTAGTGTCTAGAGCTAAGTTGATGCATGACATTAAGGATTGGTGTCTCTAAGTAGGTTGGTGCCTATAGAACTTTTGTAAAAAGAATTATTTATCTTATGGTCAGATTTGGACAGTAAATTCAAGCAACCTTTCAAGTGTGGTTTTTTCCCACCAAGGGTTTTCCACGTAAATTTTGTGTTGTGCATTAACTTGTTATTATGTGAATGGTTTCTTTATGAAAGTTAATTAAAAAGAAAGTAAATTTTTACTACACACTAATTCACCCCCCTCTCAGTGTGGTGTGTGCTCAATAATTGGTATTAGAGCGAGGTTCCTTCAAGATTAGTTTAACCACTTGAAGGTAGATCTTGGAAGCACACATGGCCAGTCATTAGGTTTAGGAAGGTTTCTCCACCAACAAGGCTCTATTGTTTAATGGGACAAATTACACATTCTGGAGTATAAGGATGATGGCATATCTAATGGATCTTGGTTTTGACATTTGACGAGCAGTTGTGTATGGATACACAATGCCATAGACTCCACCAACAAATATAGTAATAAAGAAGGCTAGTGAAAATAATGTAAAAGCCATGAATGTAATTCTGTGTGGTTTGTCAGAATATGAATTTGTAAAAGTAATTCAGTGCGATTCGGCTAAGGAAAATTGGGATAAACTTAAGACCATCTATGAGGGAGTTAGCAAAGTAAAGATGGCCAAGCTTCAAACTCACGTGAGACAACTTGAAAATTTGAAGATGAGAGAGGATGAAAACATTGCAGCTTGTCTACTTCATGTAGATGAAATTTTTAACATTATTAGAGGGCTTGGTGAAAAAACTAAAAAATCTATAATTGTCCAAAAGGTACTAAGGTCTCTACCTTTAAAATTCAATGCAAAAAAATTTGCGATCGAAGAAATAAAGGATATAAACAAATTAACAATGGATGAGTTACATGGAATTCTCACGGCATATGAGATGAGGACTGAAAAGGAAAAGTCATCTAAGAGGAAAGCAACTTTCAAAGCTTCTAAAAAAGAAAAATATAAAGAGCTTGAATCAGGTGATAGTACCAACGATGAAGAAGATGAGAAGGAAGCCCTGTTTGTCATAAAGCTTAAAAAGAGATCTGACAAATACAAAGGTAAGCTAGCTTTCAAGTGTTTCAATTATGGTAAAATAGGGCACTTTGCTGATAAATGTCAACATAAGGATGATAACGATGATGAGAAAAATCATAATGAGGAAAGAAATAAAAAGAAAAGCAAACCTAAATACAAGAAAAGCTTCAAATAAAATGAAAATAAGAAAAAGTTTGGTAAGCACAAGAAAAGTCTTTATTCTAAAAAGGATAGCAACACAACTGAGGAGAGTGATGAGAGCATTTCAGATAGTGACAAATAAGAAAATATGTTCATGGGTATATGAATAAAGAATGATGCCTCTATAAGTGAAGACACCTTAAAAGAGGAGGAAAATGTTAATGATGAAGGAGAAGTAAATCATGAAGAATAAATCATTTGTGTTTTAGGTGAGATAAAAGTTCTTAAGAAGAAGAATCCAAAACAAAGATTACAGATTCAAAAATACGAAGAAGAAAATCATGACTTAAAAATAAAAATGTCTCATAGCCTTAAAGAGTCAGAAAAGGTCATCGTTAGTCTAAAGACTGAAATAGAACAAGCCAAGAAGATAGAGGAGGAAGTAAGAGTCCAGTTTAAGGTAAAATAAGACCACATTGCCAAGCTAGAATCAAAAGTTGATTTTTTAAAGAAGAAATTGGAGAAGACATGTGCTAAATTGAAAAGCACCAAAGTATTGGATGAGATTCTCAATTGCCAAAGGTCATCATGCATCAAGACCGGTATTGGTTATAAAGAGAACCAAAAGAGCACTAAAGAAGTATAGAGTGCAAAAACTACAGGATCACCTAAGAGGATAAATACAGAGAAGCCAAAGAGCTATGTGGATGCACTTAAGAGGTCTATGAGTCTAGAAAGCAAAAATAAGACAGAGCATGTCAATTCTCCTCATATAGAAAATAAAGGTAAGAACATACCTATTAGAGATTTTAGGAGATCATTTCCATAAAGGGAGAACAATGTGATAAGGTACACAATCTACTTCTATGGTTATTATTATTCTTGAAATCAATTTTGTCATAGAGCAATAGAGTGTAATGCACATGCAAGAACTGAATATGCATGAAACTTTAGAAAAGGCACTTATGGTGTTTCAAATATAAACTATAACTCATTTGCACCATTTTCAAATTACAAAGAAAGTGACATTGTATGCTTTAATTGCAATAACTTTGGATATATAACATGATTTTGTAGGAGGCTTTTCATAGAAACCCCTAAACAGAACAAGAAGGTGAATACCATAATTATAAAGAAAAAGAAATCTAAAAAAATATGGAGAGAGAAGCAAGAGGAAGTTAATCAAATAAATGAAATATCTATACTTGTTCAAACAATGTTTCATGCACAAGACAAAGGGCAATGGTGGTATATTGACAATGGGTGTTCAAGCCACATGATAGGTGATAAAATCAAATTTCTCACTTTGAAGAAAGTGAGTGAAGGTAAAGTAAAGTTTGGGGATAATGGTATGGATAGGATTGCAAAAAGGTACTCTTAACCTTGATAATGGAAAGATAAAAATTGAAAATATTTTGTATGTTGAAGGGTTGAAGCATAACCTATTGAGTGTTATCCAAATGTGTGATCAAGGACACATGCTCATATTTTATGCTCAAAGTTGTGAGATCAGGAGAGTAGACACAGGAAAATTAGTTACAAATGTAAATAGAACATCAAATAATTTGTACATACTTAGTGAAGTAAAATGAGAGGAATGCTACATGATTCAAGTTGACGAAAGTTGGCTATGGCATAAAAGAATGGGCCATATGAATTTTGACAATTTAGTGAAAACCAACACTAAGAATGTTGTAAGAGACATGCCAAAAATCACAAAACCTTCAAACACTATTTGTAAGCAATGTCAGCATGTGAAGCAGACACGAGCGAGTTTTAGATCAAAAGAGTATTGATAACCAAGCCATCAAAATTAGTAAATACAAATCTATGTGGACCCACAAGATTGTAAAGCATACAAGGTGAGAGTTATTTTATGCTGCTTATTAATGATTATTCTAGAATGACATGGGTTGTTTTTATAAAAGAGAAATCTGAGGCGTTCAAAATTTTTAAAGCTTTGGTTGAAAATGAAATGGATCTAAAGATCAAATGCCTAAGGTCAGATTGAGGGGGTGAGTTCCTCTTAAATTAATTCAAATGAATTCTATGAAGAACATGGAACAAAGAGACATTTCTCAACTGCTAGGGTTTCACAACAAAATGGAGTTGTAAAGAGAAAGAATCAAAATGTGCAAGAAATGGCAAGAATAATACTAAATGAATCCATGCTTTCAGATAGATATTGGAGAGAGGTAGTCAACATTGTAGTTTACATCTTGAATAGAGGACAAATCAAGGTAAACAATAGTAAAACATCCTTTGAGTTGTGGAAGGGTAGACTAGCTTCAGTTAAATACTTCAAAGTGTTTGGAAGCAAATGCTAAATCAAAAGAGATGATAGAGACTTGGTCAAGTTTGACTCAATAGCCAATGATGGTATTTTTCTTGGTTATTCCTCAAAGAGTAAAGCCTATAGATGCTATAATAAAAGGATGCAAACAATTGTAGAGAGTGACAGTGTTAGGATGGATGAAACTAGGCCTAAACAAATGAGTGTACCAACTAATATTCATTTAGAAGAATCAGACTTCAAGAAATAAGATGAAGTAGCAGAAGATAGTAAAGAAAAAGAAGAAAGGGAAGATACAAGGGCATCATCCAGATTCATTTAGAAAAATCATGCAGAAAATGAAATCCTCAGTGATATTGATGCTGGAGTGTAAACTAGGAGAAGGTTAATGAATACATCAAAAAATGTAAACTTTTGTCTATTGTCAAAGATAAAACCGAAGAGATTTTCAAATGCTAGTAATGATAACATTGCATCAATGCCATGGAATAATAATTGAACCAAATAGAGAAGAATGAAACTTGGGAACTTGTCTCCAAACCAAAGGATAAGAATGCATTTGGAACAAAATGGGTCTTTTGGAACAAAATGAATGAAGATGGCAAGATAACAAATAACAAAGCAAGACTGGTATATAAAGTCTATGCTCAAGTATAAGGTGTTGACTTTGAGGAGACTTTTGCACATGTAACAAGATTTGAAGCCATAAGACTATTCTTAGCATATGCTGGATTCAAGAATTTCAAGGTCTATCAGATGGATGTGAAGTTTGCATTTCTCAATGGAAATCTTGAAGAAGAGGTTTACATAGAGCAACCTGAGGGTTTCTCTCTATTAGGGAATAAGGATTATGTGTGTACATTTAAGAAAGCATTGTATAGACTAAATTAAGCCCCTAGATCCTGGTATGCTACGCTTGACAGATACTTGATTGATTAAGGTTTTAAAAAAGGAGTGTTTGATAGTAACCTACACATCAAGACTAAATGTGAGAACCAATTAATTGTGGTTGTGTATGTTGATGACATTATTTTTGGCAGAGACAATGATAAGATGTCTCAAGAATTTACAAGGGTAATGCATCAAGAATTTAAAATGTCTATGTTAGGAGAGTTATCATTTTTGCTTGGGTTGCAAATTACTCTATCAAGTAAAGGAATCTTCATCTCTCAGACCAAAATCAAGTAAAGGAATCTTCATCTCTCAGACCAAATACATTAAGGAAATGTTGAAGAAATTCAATATGGATGATTTTAAATCAATAAGTACTCCAATGGTAATAAGGTGTAAGTTGAGCAAAGATGATGAGTCAACATAAGTTAATTAGACCTTGTATATATTAAAGATTGTAAGTCTATTGTATACTACTACATCAAGACCAGATATCATGTAGACCTTAGGTCTAGTCGATAGATTTTAGGCAACACCAAAATAAACAAACTTGCAAGTAGTCAAAAGGATATTCAGGTACCTCAAAGACATTATGGATCTTGGTTTGTGGTACCCAAAATAAACTGACTTCCCTCTGACAGCTTATATTGTTGTAGATTGGGCATGCAATATTGATGATAGAAAGAGCACAAGTGGAGGTGCATTCTTTATGGGAAAGAGTCTTGTGTCATGGTTGAGTAAAAAACAACCCTTAGTTTCCTTGTCCACAACTGAAGCTAAGTACATAGCAATAACATCATGTTGTACACAGGTCCTTTGGATGAAACAAACCTTGAGTGATTTTAGAATTGAGTATGCCAATTCATTTTCTATTTTATGTGACAATACAAGTGCAATAAACATCTTCAATAATCTAGTTATGCATTCAAGAAATAAGTATATTTCCATCAATCATCATTTTCTAAGAGAACAAGTTGTAGATCAATAAGTAAAGATGGAGTACATTGTCATAAAGGCATAGATAGCAGATATATTCATGAAACCCCTCCCAAAAGAAACTTTTGAGTTTCTAAGGTAGAAATTGGGAGTGATCCATTCTTTATCTTGTCATTAAATCCATCAAGAAATGCATGGATTAAGGGGGATCTAATCATAGTATTACTCATCTCCATGGATATTTTGGTGATATACATTGTGATTATGTTGTATGTCTCTTTGCTATTGATGTCAATGAGGGAGAATTAAAGAAAGGGGGAGCAAAGGAGGAAAAATACAATAAAGGGGGAGTTCATATACCATTTTTATACAAGGATTGCCATCAATGACAAAGGAAGAGATTGTTGGAATATCATCATTGATGTCAAAGGCAAAGTTGAGGGCAAGCTTCAGACTCACTGAGTAGCTTCGAACTCGCTCATAGCTTTGAAATCACTAAGTAGCTTTAGAATCTCCTAGAGCTTTAGAATCACTCATTAGCTTTGGACTCACCCAGATCTTTGGAATCACTTAGTATCTTCAGACTCGTCCAATAGCTTCTAACTCACCCAGTCAGTAGCTACGGACTGACAACAATTGACAAGGCCAACCAATAATAACATGTTTTTAATTTATAGTCAACTATGTATTAATGATGGCCAACCACATTTGGAGAGATCATATCCCTTGGGAGAAATCACACCCTTTCCAAAAGGTATGAAGAGGTATAAAAGAGAAATGAATGGGAGTTAGAAAAGAAGTAGAAATAATTATTTCTATTATATACAAAGAGAAGAAGATGAAGAAGAGAGAGAAGAGGAAAAATAATGTTATGATCTTGATGGGTGGATTTCACTAATGCCTCTAAGTTTTGGTATAATGGTTCATTACATTTGGTATTAGAGCCTCAACCTAGGTTCAATTCACAGAGCAAGTGACTACGCCAGTATAAAAATGTTCATTTGAGGCTTGTACATGTGAGAGATCTTGGTACATGGGCACAAATCTAACCCAGAGTCTGGGCTTTAGAAGCATGGTGGGATGTTATGATCCTAATGGGTGGATTTCACTAATGCCTCAAGGTTTTGGTGTAATGATTTGTTACAAAGAACACAACTTGATTGTGCCATCATTTATTGACAAAGCAACAATGAGAAGGTGGAAATTGTTTAAGTGAGATCAGTGTCTCTGAACAAAAATATTGGTGTCTTTTGTTAAGTTAGTGTTTGGTAGTGAAGTTGGTGCTTTAATTTAAAGAGATTGGTGTCTTTTGCTAAGTCAGTGCTTAGCAGTAAAGTTGGTGTTTCAATTCAAAGAGATTAGTGTCTAGAGCTAGGTTGGTGCTTGGCATTAGGGATTGGTGTCTCCAAGTAGGTTGGTGCCTATAGAAATTTTGTAAAAATAATTCTTTATCTTATGTCTGGATTTGGATAATAGATCCAAGCAACCTTTCAAGTGTGGTTTTTCCCCATTGAGGGTTTTCCATGTAAATTTTGTGTTGCACATTTACTTGTTCTTATGTGAATGGTTTCTTTATGAAAGTTAATTAAAAAGAAAGTAAATTTTTATTACACACTGAATGAACCCCCTCTCAATGTGGTGTGTTCTCAATACATCAGTGAATTAAGTGGAAAGATAATCAAAATAAAAGAGAGAGGGCCCACAAGTTATGGTGGGTCATCAATGAAATCATAAGTGCCAAATAATACAGTAGGGGTACTCCCATCATTGGCATCAAAATCATCCTCTAAAGTATACATGTATAATGGCTTTATAAGATAAATATCCTATAAGGAATAAAGAGATGTATCTATGAAGAGATGTCCAATGGCTAATAGAAAATCATCCACCAAAGGACGCTCTACAAATAAGAGAGCAATATCCTTTAAGAAAATATCATTGTAAGAAATAAGAGGTGTGAAAATTATAATCTCATAAGAAGATGTGGAAGTAATCTCATAAAAAGAGTCACAAAAAAGAAGGGTCTCTATATAGATTACATAATATCCTTCAAGTTGTGTAAGGGCACTCTATGTGTTCTAAATGGTGATGTAAAGACATGGAAACTTTCAACATTAGGTGATTAAAAATAATGTCACATGAATTGATCCCGTTGTTGTAATATCAACCAAAAGGAACATGAACCAATCCATATAACAAAGGAAGAATATATTGTGTAGAAAATAAATGTTTCATGCATAAATGCCAATATGCATATTTGGCCTTGCCAAGAAGTAATGAAGGAGAATCTATCATGATAACAACAAAGAGGAGTGTATCAAACTAGCATGATATTTACAGTGTGGTAAAATGCACACACAAAATAGTGAGGGTATGAATAGGCCTCAAGAAAATGGATCTTGACAAATGAAGCAAAAAGTGTCAAAAAATAATGAACAAGTTGCTAAGGGTAACACACAATGCCAATAAAGTCCTTAGAAGTAAACAAGTGTGCTTAGAATAAAATAACCCAAGCACAAGATAGAAGCATGCAAACATAGGTTGTGGCATGCAAACCAAGGTTGCCCAAATGAAAAATCCCTCCCCCCCCATAAAAAAAATAATGCCTGGTTACTAAGAAAAAAGAAAAAGAATATCTCACTACTGTTAATAACTTCGTAGTGTGAATTGCAATGCTAGAAGAGATCAACAGAGAGGAAAATATAGAGATATATGTAAATTTGTAAAATATAATTCAAATTTGAGCATTCCAATGGATTCTAACCAAAAAATTATGCAATTTAAAAAAAATAATGCAAGAAAATCTTTATAGATTTCAAGATATGAGTTGGGAAAGGTACATGAATGAAGAATCCTACAGGTTCCTCTGTAATAAATGTTGTACTAGCAAACATCAGGTGCCAAAAATATCAATAGGTCTACATAACAACATCCATTATGGAATGACAAATCAAACATAAAATAGGGAGCCTTCCAGGCCTCCAAGATCTCAAGATATCACCATTGAGGTGAAAACATGAAAAAAAAAGTGCACAAAGTACATGATCGTATAAATTAGAAAAAATCAAACTAAATAGTTTTACTAGCAAATATAAATTTAATTGAGACACTATCAATTTAGTTAGTAACAACAAAACTATCATAATGGTAAATGATATGCTATGAACATACATGTATTTTGATGTACAAAGATGCAAAGATTTAGTAGAGAATTTATTCATAATATGCATAGCAATATTCATGGCTTTGACCCATAAAAACTTAGAAACATTTTTATAATGCAATATTGTTCTAACCATCTTGATAATGGTGCAACTTTTTCTTTAAATAACACTATTTTACTAAGAGGAATAAGGAGTTGTTAGTTCCATTTGAATACTAAAAATTAAAGCAAAAAGAATCCAAATCTTTATTAATGTATTCACCACCATTATCAAATCTTAATCTCTTAATAGAAAATTAGAAATATTTTTAACAATAACTTTAATTTCCTTGAATTTAGACAATACTTATGATTTCATTTTAATAAAACATGGAATATGACTAGATCATTCTAATATAATCATCTATAAAATTAACAACATATAAAAAACCATTAAGAGATATAACTTCAAGAGTTTCTGTGACATCACTATGAATTAATTTTAAATGATGTAAAGAATTTGCATCATGATTCTTATGAAAGGGGTTAGTATGTTGCTTATCACATAAGTAACCATCACAAGTTTCATAATGAGAAGGTATAAAAGTAAGTCTAACAATAAAATTATGTACAAACATATCATGTAAACTTATAAAATTAACATGTCTTAATCTTTCATGCTACAATTGAGATTTTTTCTTATTATGAATTGATAGAAAACATGCAGAAGGAGAAAAAATGTATAAACCATTCTTTTGAACCCATTCAACAATTAGAGACCTAGATTGGTTTCTAATGGACCAACTATATTTAAACAATGTTACAATGAAATTATCATTAATAAGTTGTAAACAAGATAACAAGTTCTTTTTAAGCTTAGGTATATAAAAAATATCATTAATAACAACATTTAATTTTTTTGCCTTTCCTTTTTTAGTTGCTTCTAAAAATAAATTATCTCCTAAATAAATCTTTTCAGAGATATATATCTAGAATCACATAAAATATTAGATAAATAAGTCATATGGTGCGATGCACTACTATCTAAAATCTACTCATTTTTATTTAAAACAAATAAAGTAGCATATAAAATAATAACATTTGAATTTTTATCATTATTTTTATTCTGATTAGGGTTTGATTGTTATGATAGTTTTGATTAGATTTCTTTCCTTGGTTATTTTTAAAATATTGATTATTATCTCTATCTTTTTTTTCATAATAAGTTTATGACTAAGTTTACCACACATATTACAATTTTTATTAAACTTAGGTTTATGATTCTTATTATCATATATCTTGTTCTTTTTTTTACCTTTAACATAATTAAGGTTAGGTTTTTTATTTTTATTACTTTAAAAAATAATGTTAAGAGTAACAAGTGCTTGAGTGGCATTCTATTTACAATCAAAATTAGAAATCACTTGCTCTTCTTGATTTAGAAAAGTTGATAGGGTAGTGAGGTTTGGGATATATTGCTCTGTTTAGTACTTTGAATTTAGAATTGAGATAAAATTATAATTTTTTAATGAATTTAAGCTGAATAATAATATAAAGTAATTAATATTCAATTAAATTACAATTAAAACCATGTAACTAAGCTTTCATATTCTTAATTTTATCAAGAAAATTAACAATATTTTCATCACTTTTCATAGGTGTAGTCAATAATTTAAGAATCAATTTAATAATCTTCAAGAGATGAGTGCCCTCGTGCATAAACTCAAAGATTTTTCTAGCACATCTGGAAGAGTTATGATTACTAATGTAGAGTAAAAATTCATCCTTAACCTTCACAAGATAACTGATATGACTTTTTATAATTTTTGTTGAAATGTATTTAAAAGCTTAAGTGTCACATGTCATCATGAAAATAATTTTCACAGTTTTCAACAATTTTCACTCTTGACGACAATGTTCCACAATTTTCATGTCATAAATTACACATTAACATAAATTTTTCATATGTTATAGTTTGATCTATTAAACATTTGTGAATTATCTAGTATAAAATTAGGAGAAGCCATTGCTTACCTTTAAAATTGACATTACGATGCTAAATAAAACTTAAATTTGAACCCTTTTTAAATGTGAATTTATACTCTATTTAAAAATAAAATAATTTACAAGTGTAAACAAACAATAATTATTCAAATTAATGCTAGATAAAACAAAAAAATTGTAAAAAATTACAATAAAATAAGATGTCTTAAGTGTTGTAAAAATATACTAAGGTAATAAAAATTATAAAAATAACCTTGTTTAATGTAAATTTTAAATTTATTTGATAGTAAAATAAATTACAAGCATAATCAAGTAAAATTTGTTCAAATATATGTATATAATACAAATTTTTTGAAGCAAAATACATTAATTTAAGTGTCACAAGAGTCACACACAAAACAACTATTTAAACACTATGATAAAAAATGTATAAAATATATAATAGAAGGTTTAAAATAAAAATTGAAACATACTAATAAATATATAATGTACCAAAATCTAAGAATCAACTGGTTACACAACTATGGTCGATAAGGTTTTGACTAGATCAAATGACGTAATAAGGTCGATAAAAGAGGGGTTTACACGTGCAAAAATTGGTACGCAAACCAAAAAATAGAAATAAAAATTAATTAAATTTAAAAAATTAACTTGAACAACAAATAAATAGTTAGTGGGTTTTGAACATTAGACCTCTTTCTTATAAGGTTTTAGCAAAATAATACCTACCAACTCCTCTACACTACCACTTGAAATAATACATGCACTAATTTATTTTTAAATCTTGTTTTTAATATTTAATGTGTGTGTGTGTGTGTGTGTGTGTGTACACACACACACACACACAATGAATTGATGGGACCCTTTTCTGTTTGCCTGGAATGTTTAGAATTTAATAAATTAAAGATTTAAAAAATACTTTCAACAATTATGTAAAAAAATTAACATAATTTTCGCATGTTCCACACAGATATATGACATTCCTGTAGATGCAATAGTGTTCAAAGTAGCTTGAATAGGTCACTAAACCATATGAAAATTTTCTAACCTTCTTATAATCTTGCCATAGAGTGGATCAATCTTTTAAAATTGAATTTTGATGACTAAAAACCATTGTTTGAATTTTTAGGTAGTATAGGGGCGTCACAGGTGGAAATAAAAAAATTCCAGGAGCGTGGAATGGCCTTCTCAGTGTCTAAAAAATTGGAAGAGGCCTTGAAACTCTACAAAAATGCAACCCAAACCTTAAAAAACTAATTTTGAAGCCAAGAAAATGATTTTTGAATTTTTCCAATGCTATAGGGCTATACAATGGCATTTATGGTAGCAAAATATCTTCAAAAAATAATGATTTGAAGCTTGAAGCAGGTGCTAGAGTGATTATAGACCAAAACAAGGATATTTGACCCCTCAGGAGAAAGATCCAAGCATTAAATATTCAAAATCTGAATTTTTGAATTTTTTTACTTGCCTTAGTGTCCTACAACCATGCCCAAGCATGACAAATATTACAAAAAAAATCACTTCTGATTGCTTGAATGGAGTTTCAGACAACTTGAATAAAAATTATAGGCAGAGATTTGACTCCACAACATCAACAACAAAACAAAGCAAAATAGATTTCTAACAAAATTCTTTGCTTCAAAGGTTTTACCACTCTTCTTACAGGGCTAAAAAACTTGAATTTGCTTTGAAATTTAAAGTTAAATTCCATAAAAATGTTGTCAAGCCTTTACACTCTCTCAAGCTCTGATTTCATGTAAGAATTAAAGAAGCAATATATATACAATATTTAGAGTGTAAATGAATAGACAAAGCACAAAAAAATAGCCAAATCAATAAACACAGGGTTTAATGTAGAAAATCTCAATTGAAATAAAAAATCACAGTGATTATTTATTCATTAAAAAATCCAAGTACCCAAAACATTCCTTCAACCTCTCACTTCTTCTCAAAACAATTTACAAAACCTTCACAGTGCTCGCATATAATTTGCATAATTCACAAAATAATATTATGTGTTGATATATTTTACCGAAGGGGTAAAACCCTATTTATAATAAAAATGGGAGGAGGTGACGGTTGTTACCGAGAATTCCAACCTTTCTCTGAGGAACTAAGTCCGTAATTAAATAATATGTTTATTATTACATTTACATGAGGTTTTAACCTGTGTTAAATATCATAATAAAATATTTATTATTTTACCAAGTGTTAAGGGCCCAATAATGGTACCCACATAAAATTAAATGTTTCAACACTTTGTCATGTGGTTCACAAGTATGAGATCAAGTTTTTAGAGTCTAACATGCTAAAATATGGATCTAGTGTCCCTACTTCTAGCGGCTCCAAATATCAAGGTAAATCATCATTCTAGGCTAAGGCTAATGGTACTCCTACTTTTCTAGCTAATAATGAGGTAAAAAATGTGGTATCACAAACCCATGACAAACTTGTCATTCTTTATAGAGAGTGAATATAATTTACATAATTAGCTAAGAGTCCACACCAAGTTCTTCACTCAAACTTGTACAAACTTTCAAGTCAATTCTTCTTATAATTCGCCTAGCCCATGAAAGATTTTTTTTATCTTGTCATCCTCATATTTATGAGTCCTCAGTTAATCATCAACATCTTAATCCAAATTTGAATATGTGCAATAAATGAGCCTCTAGGATCATGTAGAATCTGAATCTTTGCTTCCTCAGGACATGTATATGTCAAAACTAAAAACTCTAACAAGTATTTCTTGAATGCACCTCTCCACTAGAAAAAATAATTTTAATCCTCTCTTCATGTGGACTCTTGAACTCCTTCAACTGATCCTCAGTCCACTCATACCTTCTTCCTAAGTTTTGACCACAACAAACCACATTGACTACTAACCAAACATGGATATGCTTTGGTAACTATTGGAAATATTGACATTGATGTCAAAGGTCTAACATTATTGGTGATAAAGGCCCCATAGCATTTATTGTCTAAAGGTATTTTTAATGTTCATATTTTGGCTAAAGTTTGTTGATATTTATTTAATATTAATGAATATATTTTTGGTTGCATAAAGTAAAAAAAAGTCCATGAAGAATTCAAAGAGTCATGAGGTAAAGACAAAAGAGGGAAATGACACATTTTCTCATGAAGGGTCATCTTGAGGAATTCAAAGAATCACCAAGTGAAGACAAAAGAGGAAGGGCACATTTTCTCATGAAGGATCACCTTGAGGAATTCAAAAAGGCACCAAGATAAAGACAAAAGGGGAAAGGACACATTTTCTCATGAAGGGTCACCATGTGACTTTTTAAATGAAAGGATTCGAAGGGTAATGTAAATGTGTCACCATTTTCCATGAAGATTGAAGAGTCACAAAGGGTGAATGCCAAAGGTCATTTGGAAAGCTATAAAATGAGGCTTGGGAAGCCATTTGGAATATGCAAGAGTGCATGGTTTGAAATTATTTTATTTTAACAAAAGATGAGAGAATAGAAAGATATATTGTAGATATCTATCATGTATCGACAATGATAGAAGGAACGTCTACATACGAGAATAAATTCAAAGGCAAATACAAGAAGGGATTCGAGAAGAAGAGTTTATATTCTAAAGATCCTAGCTCAGTCGAAGATAGTGGAGTCAGTGACTCAGACGAAGAAGAGATTTTATTCATGACCATACATGAAGATGCCTCCGCAAGCAAAGTATATATGATCAAGAAGAAAAACATGATGAAGCTGAGGTGAATCTAGAAGGAGAACTCATTTGTGCCTTAGAAAAATTAAAAGCTCTTGAAAAAAGAATCAAATATTGAAGCTCCAGATCGACAATAATGAAAAGGAGTCAAAAAAAATTATTGAAGATTTATAAGCACACATTGAAGAAGCCAAAAATACTGAAGAATATTGAACAACATAATTGTAAAAAGTAAGTGAAGAATGTGAAAGGTATGTTGTTGAAATTGCCTCTTTAAAATAAGAGATTGAGAAAACAAATAAAACAGTCAATGATAAAGCAACTAATGACTCAAAATTTAAGAATAACACTAACATGTTGAATAAGATATGAGAAAGTAAAAAATCAATATCAAATAAGACAGGTATTAGATTTGAAAACAAAAAGAGCTATGCTGAAATCCTTACAAAAGAGGAAATAAAAAGGGAAGAAGTTAAGAATGCAGAGGATAGCTCAAACATAGAAGGATGGAAGGAACATAGCTACCAAAGACAACCAAGTCAAGGATACATAAATCAAAATAGGTTCTATTTTCATAGTTATTGTTTTTATTGTAATGGTTATGGTCATAAGAAAATAGACTGTCAAAAAAGAGAATAATTTTAGAAATAAAGAGAAGGAAAATCATGCAGAGTCAAGCAAAAGCCACAACTCTTTTGCTTCTCTATTAGGCTTTGATGAAGAGGCCATATTATATTCCAAGTTCAATAATTTTGGACACATAGCTCAATATTATAGAATCGTGTTCGAGTCAGTCAAGAAGGACCAAAGTTTCAAGGCTCTATTCATCAAGAAAAAAGTTCAGACAGGTTCATGGTAGCAAAAACAATCTAAAAAGTCTATGTTAGTTCAGATAGCTTTACATGCAAGAAATGAAAAAAAGCCATAGTTCATTAACAACAAATGTTTGAAGCACATGATAGGAGACAAGAGCAAGTTCATAAATCTAAAGAAGATCAATGGTGGCATAGTGAAATTCAGAACAATACCACTACCAAAATAACTAAAAAACGTACATTAAGTTTGGATAGTGATAGAACTAAGACTGAAAATATTCTATATATTGAAGGTCTTAAGCATAATCTGTTGAGTGTAAATCAAATGTGTGATCAGGGACACACACTAAAGTTATATGTAGAAGGTTGTGAAATTAAGAGAAAAGATTCAGATGTGTTGATTGCAAAGATGCTTAGAGGATAGATAATAATATATATATGTTATCAGATATCAAAGGTCAAAGATGTTATTTGAGTAAGGTTGAGAAAAGTTGGTTATGGCACAAGAGGATGAGAAACGTAAATTTTGATAATCTTATCAATATTAATAATAAATAAGTAGTTAAAGATCTTCCAAAGATTACAAATCCCTCCAACATGATTTGTGAACCATGTCAACATGGGAAGCAGGTCCAAAGATGGTTCAAGACAAAAGAATACTTGACCACTCAGATGTTAGAGATTGTTCACACTAATTTATATGGATCTACTAGAACTCAAAGTACTCAAGGTGAGAAAAACTTTATGTTGCTTATTGATGATATTACACATATGACTTGGGTGATGTTTTTGAATAAAAAATCATAAGCTTTCAACTACTTCAAAGCATTCAAGGCTTTAGTTGAGAATGAAACTAGTTTGAAGATCAAGTGCCTGAGATCATATAAAAGAGAAGAATTCATGTCAGATCAGTTTATTGAGTATCATGAAGACCATGAGATAAAAAGGTATTATTCAATAGCCAAAACTCCATATCAAAATAGAGTAGTTGAGTAAAAAAATAGAACAATTTGAGAAATAATGAGAATAATGTTAAATAAATCCAAGATACCAGATAAATATTAGAAAGAGGTAGTAGGAATAATAGTACATATTCAAAATAGAGCATTATTGAGAGTCAACAGTGACAAGATTCCTTATGAATTATGGAAAAACAAACCAACTACTATTGATTATTTTAGAGTTTTTGATAACAGATGCTTCATAAATGAAATCGATAAAAATTTGGGTAAGTTTGAATCTAGAATAGATGAAGGTATATTTTTTGAATATTCTTGAAAAATTAAAGTTTATAAATGTTATAACAAAAGAAATAAGAAAATAGTTGAAAGTGAAAGTGTTAGGATAGATGAAGATGTAGCACAAAGAGCCAGTGATTTGGTAGACACTCCTAAAATCATTGAAGAAGAAAATTTTGAAGAATCAGATGAAGATGAGAAGAAGAAGCAAAAGGACACCAAAACACCATCCAAATATGTCCAGATAAATCATAATGAAAGTGACATCATCGAGAACATAAATGAAGGAGTTTACACTAGAAGAATGATGGTAAGTGAATCTGAGCAAGTTAATTTTTCTTTGTTATCCAAAATTCAACCTATAACTTTTTTAGAAGTTAGACATGATGAGAATTAGGTTAAGGCAATGGATGAAGAATTAAATTAGATAGAAAAAAATGATACTTGGGAATTAATGCCTAGACCAAAAGATTAAAATGTGATAGGAACAAAATGGGTATATAGAAATAAGTTGAATGAAGATGGTGAAGTTAGTGGGAATAAAGCAAGGTTAGTATGTAAAAGATATGCTCACATTGACGGTATAGAGTTTGAAGAAACTTTTGCATTAGTAGTGAGGCTAGAGGCTATGAGAATGTTTCTTGCATATGGAGTGTTTAAAAATTTCAAAGTGTTTCAGATGGATGCCAAGTCTACTTTCTCAAATGAGAATCTAGAAGAGAAGGTCTACATTAAGCATCCTGAGGGATTTCTTCTCTCAAATGATAATAGTCATGTATGCAAATTGAATAAAGCACTGTATGGATTGAAATAAACTCCCAGAGCTTGGTATGCAGGTCTTGATAAGTACCTATAGGATCAAGGTTTCAAGAGAGGTTTTGTTGGCAATAATCTCTACATCAAAACATAAGGTGAGCATCAGTTGATTGTTGTGGTATATGTTGATGAAATAATATTTGGAGTAACATTGAAAAGATGACAAAAGAATTTTTTGATAATATGCAAAAATAATTTGAGGTGTTTATGCTTGGAGAATTATCATTTTTCTTAGGGTTGTAAATATTTTAGTCAGATAAAGGAATTTTCATATCTCAAATTAAATATGCCAAAAAAATATTTAAAAATTTTGGTTTTGAGGATTGTGCACCAGTTGGCACAGTAATGGGTATAAAGAATAAGGTAAGTAATGATGAAGATTCACCTATTGCAGATCAACTTTTGTATAGATATATGATTGGTAGTCTTTTATATTTGACAACATCGAGGCTAGACATTATGCATGTAGTAGGCATGGTTGTGAGATATCAAGCATCGCTAAAAGAGAGTCATGTTCAGTTGGTGAAGAGAATATTCAGATATGTTAAGGGGACATTAGATTATGAATTGTGGTATCCCATAGGTAGAGATTTCACTTTGGTTGCTTATACAGATTCAGAATGGGCAAGTTGTTTAGATGATAAAAAGAGTAAAAGTGGAGGAGCTTTATTCCTCAGTGATAACTTAGTATCTTGGCTAAGCAAAAAATAGAACTTAGTATCACTTTCTACAGCTGAATCAAAATATATTACAACAATGTTGTGTTGTACTCAAGTACTTTGGATGAAGCAAACTTTAAAAGACATCAAGGTAAAATATGATGAATCTATTTTTATTTTTTGTGATAACACAAGTGCTATCAGTATTTCTAAGAATCTAGTAATGCATTCAAGAACAAAACATATTCCTATAAGATATTACTTCTTGAGAGAGTAGGTTGCAGATCAGCAAGTTAAGTTGGAATATATTAGTACTACAGAACATATATAAAAATTTTCATGAAGGCACTACCAAAGGACACATTTGAGTATCTATGAGAGAAGTTGGGAGTGATTTCTTTTACTTCCTACCATTGAGGATCATCATTAGTTGAGGGGGAGCTAAGTGTTAGCTCTAGGATAAACCTTTTGTCATTGATGTCAAAGGAAGAGAAGTATATAAATAGGTACAAGAATAAGTACATGATGCTATAATAAGGGGGAGTTACTGTATATTTTTTAGTTGGCAGTATATGCAGGTTGGCATGTGCAGTACATGTTTTAAGATATGGCAGTTTTAGTTTGAGGTTACCATCAATGACAAAGGGGGAGATTGTTGGAAATATTGTCATTGATGTCAAAGGTCTAACATTATTGGTGACAAAGGCCCCATAGCATTTATTTTCTAAAGGTGTTTTTAATGCTCATATTTTAGCTAAATTGTATTGATATTTATTTAATATGAATGAATATATTTTTGATTGCATAAAGTCAAAAGAGGGCCCATGAAGAAGTCAAAGAGTCATGAGGTAAAGACAAAAGAGGGAAATGATGCATTTTCCCATGAAGGGTCATCTTGAGGAATTCAAAGAGTCACCAAGTGAAGACAACAAAGGAAGGGTGAATTTTCTCATGAAGGGTCACCTTGAGGAGTTCGAAAAATCACCAAGATAAAGACATAAGGGGGTAGGATGCATTTTCTCATGAAGGGTCACCATGTGACTTTTCAAATGAAAGGATTCGAAGGGCAATGCAAATTTGGTGCCATTTTCAATGAGAATTGAAGGGTCACAAAGGGTGAATGCCAAAGGTCATTTAGAAAGCTATAAAAGGAGGCTTGGAAAACCATTTGGAATATGCAAGAGTGCAAGGTTTGTAATTTTTTTATTTTAAGAAAAGAAGAGATAATAGAAAGAGATATTGTAGAGATCTATAATCTATTGAGAAAGTAACATTGAGAGATAGTTGTATTTTATACATAAGAGGGGTTGGTGATCTTGTGGATTGGTGCTCATAAATAATTTATATGTTGGTGCTTGACAAAGGGGTTGGTGCTTGCAAACTTTATAATTTGATTTGGTATTCATTCATATACTTGAGATTGTTCTCTATGGTTTTTTTCACATTGGGTTTCCACATAAAGATTTGGTATTTTTCTCTCTCTTGTGTGGTGCATATTATTAATTTATTTTTATTACATATCTCGAATGTATGGTTAAGTGAAATTTGATTAAGTGAAAGTTTATAAGATATATGATATATTGTTTCACTCCCCCCTCTTAGTATATCCCATGCTTAACAATTGGTATTAGAGTAGGTTCTTTTGGAAAGAGTTTAATAGATTGAAGGTAGATTGGTAAAAACACGATGGCTAGATCACATGAAGGTTTTTATACAAATAAGTCACCTTTATTTGATGGGAAAAATTATGCCTTTTAGAGCATAAAGATGAGGACTTAATTGATGGCCCTTAGATTCAACATTTGACAAGCAGTGATGGAGGAATACGAAGAGCCACAAACACTTGTGAATAATCTTATAGAAAATAAGGCTAAGATTCAAGAATCAAGTGACAACTCTAGCGACGAGGAAGATGACAATGGAGCTCTATTCATCCGCAAGCCAAAAAAGGGTACAGGTAAATATCAAGAAAAATTGTCATTTAAATATTTTAAATATGGTAAGATTGAACATTTTGTAGCTAAGTGCCTAGATAAGAATAATGGTGACAATGAAGAAGACAAGTATACATATAAGAAGAACTTCAAAGGTAAATACAAGAAGGGATTCGAGAAGAAGGGTTTATATTCTAAAGATCTTAGCTCAGTCAAAGATAGTGGAGTCAATGACTCAGATGACGAAGATATTTTATTCATGACCATACATGAAGATGCCTACATAAGCAAAAGTATAGATGATCAAGAAGAAAAACATGATGAAGCTGAGGTGAGTCTAGAAGGAGAACTCATTTGTGCCTTAAAAGAATTAAAATCTCTTGAGAAGAAGATTCAAAGATTGAAGCTCCAGATCAATAAAAATGAAAAGGAGTCAAAAAAATAATTGAAGATCTATAAGCACACATTGAAGAAGCCAAAAAGACTGAAGAATATCTAGCAACATAGTTGCAAAAAGTAAGTGAAGAATGTGAAAGGTATGTTGTTGAAACTGCCTCTTTAAAATAAGATATTGAGAAAACAAATAAAGAAGTCAATGATAAAGCAACTAATGACTCAAAATTAAGAATGAAAAGGACAACTCAAACATAGAAGGCTGGAAGGAACATAATTACAAAAGACAACTAGATTAAAGATACACAAATCAGAACAGGTTTTATTTTTATGGTTATTATTTTTATTGTAATGGTTATGGTCATAAGAAAATAGACTATCAAAAAAGAGATAACAATTTTAGAAATAAGGAGAAGAAAACTCATGCAGAATCAAGTAGAAGCCACAACTCTTTTGCTCCTCTAGCAAGCTTTGATGAAAAGGCCATAGTATGTTACAAGTGCAATGATTTTGGACACATAACCCAACATTGTAGAAGCGTATTCGAGTTAGTCAAGAATGACCAAAGTTTTAAGGCTCCATTCATCAAGAAGAAAGTTTAGACAAGTTTATGGTAGCAAAAACAACTTGTAAAGTCTATGTTAGTTCAGACAGCGTTGCATGCAAAAAATGAAGAAAAGCCATGGTTCATTAATAGTGGATGTTTGAAGCACATGATAAGAGATAAGAGCAAGTTCATAACTTTAAAGAAAATCAATGGTGGCATAGTGAAATTTAGAACAATACCACTACCAGAATAACTAAAAAAAGTACATTAAGTTTGGATAATGATAGAACTAAGACTAAAAATATTCTATATGTAGAAGGTCTTAAGCATAATCTATTGAGTGTAAGTCAAATGTGTGATCAGGGATACACACTAAAGTTCTATGTAGAAGGTTATGAAATTAGGAGAAAAGATTCAAATGTGTTGATTATAAAGATGCTCAGAGGATAGGTAATAATTTATATATGTTATCAGATATCAAAGGTCAAAGATGTTGTTTGATTAAGGTTGAAAAAAGTTGGCTATGGCACATGAGGATGAGACACGTAAATTTTGATAATCTTATCAACATCAATAAGAAATAAGAAGTTAAAGATCTTTCAAAGATTAAAAATCCCTCCAACATGCTTTATGAACCATGTCAGCATGGGAAGCAGGTCAGAAGATGGTTCAAGACAAAAGAATACTCGACCACTCAGATGTTAGAGCTTGTTCACACTAATCTATGTGGACCTAGTAGAATTCAAAGTACTCAAGGTGAGAAATACTTCGTGTTGATTATTGATTATTTTACACATATGACTTGGGTGATGTTTTTGAAGAAAAATTCAGAAGCTTTCAACTACTTCAAAGCATTCAAGGCTTTAGTTGAGAATGAAACTAGTTTGAAGATTAAGTGCCTGAGATTGGATAAAAGAGGAGAATTCATGTCAAATCAGTTTATTGAGTATCATGAAGACCATGAGATAAAAAGATATTATTAAATAGCCTAAACTCCATAGCAAAATAGAGTAGTTTAGCAAAAAAATAGAACAGTTTGAGAAATAATGAGAATAATGTTAAATGAATCCAAGATCCCAGATAAATATTAGAAAGAGGTAGTAGGAATAATAGTACATATTCAAAATAGAGCATTATTGAGAGTCAACAGTGACAAGATTCCCTATGAGTTATGGAAAGACAAACCAACTACTGTTGATTATTTTAGAGTTTTTGATAACAGATGCTCCATAAAGAGAATCGATAAAAATTTGGGTAAGTTTGAATCTAGAATAGATGAAAATAGTTGAAATTGAAAGTGTTAGGATAGATGAAGATGTAGCACAAAGAGCCAGTGATTTGGTAGACACTCCTAAAATCATTGAAAAAAAAGATTTTGAAGAATCAGAGATGAAGATGAGAAGAAGAAGCAAAAGGACACCAAAAAACCATCCAAATATGTCTAAATAAATCATAATGAAAATGACATCATCGAAAACATAAATGAAGGAGTTCACACTAGAAGAATGATGGTAAGTGAATCTAAGCAAGTTAATTTTTATTTGTTATCCAAAATCCAACCTAGAACTTTTTTAGAAGTGAGACATGATAAGCATTGGTTTAAGGTAATAGATGAAGTACTAAATTAGATAGAAAGAATGATACTTGGGAATTAGTACCTAGATCAAAAGATTAAAATGTGATAGGAACAAAATGGGTATACAAAAATAAGTTGAATGAAGATGGTGAAGTTATTAGAAATAAAGTAAGGTTAGTATGTAAAGGATATGCTCAAATTGAGGGTATAGATTTTGAAGAAATTTTTGCACCAGTAGCAAGGCTAGAGGCTATGAGAATTTTTCTTGCATATGCAGTGTTTAAGAATTTCAAAGTGTTTTAAATGGATGTCAAGTTTGCTTTCCTGAATGAGAATCTAGAAAAGAAGGTCTACATTGAGCATCTTGAGGGATTTATTCTCTCAAATGATAATAGTCATGTATGCAGATTGAATAAAGCACTGTATGGATTAAAACAAGCCCCTAAAGCTTGGTATGCAAGGCTTGATAAGTACCTATAGGATCAAGGTTCCAAGGGAGGTTTTTTTGGCAATAATCTTTACATAAAAATAGAAGATGAACATCAGTTGATTGTTGTGGTATATGTTGATGACATAATATTTGGAGGTAACATTGAAAAGATGACAAATTTTTTTCTGATAATATGCAAAAAAAATTTGAGATGTCTATGCTTGGAGAATTGTCATTTTTCTTAGGGTTGCAAATATTTCAATTAGATAAAGGAATTTTCATATCTCAAAGTAAATATGCCAAATAAATATTAAAAAAAATTGGTTTTGAGGATTGTGCACTAGTTGGCACACCAATGGGTACAGGGAACAAAGTAAGTAAGGATGAAGATTCACCTATTATAGATAAATCTTTGTATAGATCTATGATTGGTAGTCTTTTATATTTGACAGCATCAAGGCTAGACATCATGCATGTAATAGGCATGGTTGTGAGATATCATGTAGCCCTAAAAGAGATTCATGTTCAAGTGGTGAAGAGAATATTTAGATATATCAAGGGGACATTGTATTATGGATTGTGGTATCCCACAAGCAGAGATTTCACTTTGGTTACTTATACAAATTCAGATTGGATAGGTTGTTTAGATGATAGAAAGATTACAAGTGGAGGATATTTATTCCTTGATGATAGCTTAGTATCTTAGCTAAGCAAAAAAAAAACTTAGTATCACTTTATACAACTGAAATAGAATATATTGCAGCAGTGGTGTTGTAATCAAGTACTTTGGATGAAGTAAACTTTAGAAAATATCAAGGTAAAATATGATGAACCTATTTCTATTTTTTGTGATAACACAAGTGCTATTAATATTTTTAAGAATCTAGTGATGCATTCAAAAACAAAACATATTCCTATCAGATATCACTTCTTGAGAGAGCAGGTTACAGATCAATATGTTAAGCTGGAATATATTAGTACTACAAAACATATTGTCGATATTTTCATGAAGGCACTACCAAAGGACACATTCGAGTATCTATGAGAGAAGTTTAGAGTGATTTCTTGTACTTCCTGCCATTGAGGATCAACATTAGTTGAGGGAGAGCTAAGTGTTAGCTCCAAGATAGACCCTTTGCCATTGATGTCAAAGGGAGAGAAGTATAGAAATAGGTACAAGAATAATTACATGATGTTACAATAAGGGGGAGTTACTATATATTTTTTAGTTCACAGTATATGCAGGTTGGCATGTGTAGTATAGGTTTAGGATGTGGCAGATTTAGTTTGAGGTTGCCATCAATGACAAAGGTGGAGATTATTGTAAATATTGTCATTCATGTCAAAGGTCTAATATTTGTTGGGTGAATATTTTGTCACCAGCTAACTAATGAGCAAAATAGGTCTCTTCAACCATATAATAGGGATATTGGTCATCTAGATGTGCGGGTTTACCACATCAAAAGGGGACAAATCTCTCCTCTCATCAAGGGGAGGTTCCCTTATAACTATGTGGAGCTATATACTATATATATATGCAGAAAATAACACTCAGGGGTAGGATTACACCATCCATCTTTCTTTTTTTAGAGATGATGTTCATAGACAAAGAAGAAATCTGGGTGGAAATACTGAAGGCACTTCTTTTCTTTCAGAAGTGGTCTTACAGCAAACAGTCAGAGTTCTTTCAAGTAGTGACAAGTAACTAGTAACAAAGGGCATAATAACCAATAGACTGAGATGTAGCATAAAGTCTCCACCTCGACTGCCCAAGAGTGAAATACGAAGGACAATGAGGGCATAAAGTCATCCCAAGGTCCTTTACATAGGAACATAAAATAGACAAACACACTAAAGGTAATTATGGCAGCACAAAGTCTCTCCACAGTTGGATTTAGGACACCTTCCTAATTACTTCCACTAGTTCTGCTTATTTCAATAAAATGGAAAAGAACACATTCAAGAAATAGACATAAGAACAATCTCCTAAAATGACACAAGCTATGACAGCACAAAGTCTAAAAGTAACTTGTTTTTTCATTCATATAAATAAATATGAACAACAATCTAAGCTCAAAGTCTCAATAATCGCCTTTCAATTTTGGCAAAGTTTTGCTTCTATAACAGAGAGATCTCCTTTACATAAAATAGGAGTTTACAATATATAGCAGCCAAGAAAGGCTTGGCACTTTGTTCCATGGAACAACCCATGCTACATTCAATGCCTTGAATGAATTTTTAGCTTTGTCAAGGGACCATGTTGGAATAGGGTGGCTGCCTTAACTATGGCATGCCACTTCATCTCAAATGTCTTCTCTAGGGCCTGAGTCATCTGGTCTATCATTTGATATCTGCGCAGCTGTGCACTTCACCTTTACTCCAATGGAGACAAACAGGTCATGCCTTCAATATTTGCAAACCCAAATATCTACTTAGTAGACTGTTCCACTTACTAAAATAACTCCTACGTAGATATTTCTGGTCTTTCCCTTTTTGTCTCTTCCTATTTTGTCTTTTCTTGGAATTTGAGCTCTCAAGGCTATATTCCCAGCTTTGCTGGCTCTTTCAGCTCCTTCTCTTAGTGGTTCTTCCTATTGGCCTTCAGGCTTTTAAACGTATTCGAGTCTACGCTCAATCCTTTAAATATCAATGATTATTTCATTGCCATGTATTTGACAGCTATGGGGATGTCACTAGACATCTGGATCCCAACAACTAGTTTACGATGTCCAACTTTCACATCTGCGGGCCTGTCACCCCTTGGTCAATTCTTTTGGATTTATTTCCTTTAGGATCCCTTTGGTCAGGCAAATTCCTTCAGACAAAAGTCTGAAGGAATTCCTTTGATTATCTGAAGGAATTGCCTTAACAATTTTTCCATGAAAAATCTTTTCGAAGGAATTCTTACCCTTTCAGCCTTTGAAATGGTCCATTTTGCTCATCACCTACCCTCTGCAAGGGCTGTTTGATCTTCAAGATTGCCTTTCAAAAAATTTGCAAGGGTCCTTTTGGCTCCCAAGTGCCCTCTACAAGGGCACTTGTCCTTGGGCTCTCTAGCGGGCCTTTGATCATTCCTTCGGGAAAAATGGAAAATCCCTCCAAAAAATATCCTTTTGTTCCATTTGCCCTCGACAAGGGTACTTGTCCTTTGAGCTTTGGGGGACTCCTTTGAACCGTTCGATTGAACCAACTTTGGTTCAACGGTTCAATCTTTTGTTTGAAGCTTTCTTTCAGTTAAGTCTTTTGAACTTATTGAACTCGTTGAACCTTTTTGGTTCAAGGTTCAATGGTTCAATGATTCATTCTTTACTCTTTGAAGCCTTCTTTTTTTAAATTATTTTGAAGCAGTTGAACTTACTGAAGTGGTTGAACTTTGAATTTTTGCCGAAGCACTTGACTCTTTAAGCTTGCCGATGTCGTTGAAGTTTTGAACCCATTAAACCTTTGAACTTGTTGGAAGTGGGGTTCAATGGTTCAATCCTTTGTTTGAAGCTTGCTGATGAACCTTTTGGTTGAACCTCAACATTTAACCAACCTTGAAATTGCCCAAGTGTTGGGAACTTGTTTCTTTCTTGTAGAGTCTGTAGAAACAAGCCTACAGAGTCCGTAAAAACAAGCTTATAGAGTCCGTAGAAATCAACCTGCAGAGTTTGCAATTTTCTCCAAGTCTCTTGAGCTTTGAAAGATTCTATAGAATCTAGCCTGTAGAGTTTGTAGAAACATATCTGTAGAGTTTGTAGAAATGAGCCTGTGGAGTCTGTAAAAATGAGCCTGTGGAGTCCGTAGAAATGAGCCTGCAAAGTCCGTTCGCTATAAAAGCTTAAAAAATAGAGAATTTGAATGCCTAGAATAATTTTTGAGAATAGAAGAGGGAATTTTGGCCTATAGGACCAAAATAGTTCATATTTTGTCCCAAAAATGAGAGACAAATTTTGGGAACAATAGCTGGCTCCAGTTGGGGAACTTCCTTCAGTTGAAATTTTCAAGTAGCTGAGGGGAGTAGAAACTAGAATCTCCAGTGCCTTCAAGTATGCCATTGGGCTATGGAGTCATGCTAACCAAAAATAAAGGCACTAAAAATGAAAATGAAAAGCATAAAATAGAACTAAAGACTAAAAATATACATATGTATAGATGATCTTATCTGATGCTTCAAGAATTGAAGCACTTCAGATGCCGCCCACTGTGAGATAGTGAAAATGGCATTCCATCCTAATAAACCAGTAAGAAATAATTTTCTCCCTAGAATCGGTCATGGGTGAATGGAAATCTCCACCAGGAATCACATTTTTTGTGCACTCCTTTTGGTTCTCTCTTCTTGCCCCATGGCAAGGCGTGGTCTCTAATCTGAAAACCATAAATCTTTGCTCTCTTGGCGAAGAGTCCCTTTTCATAACTTTGGCATGCAATAGTATGGTCACTACCATAGCTTGTTGCTCTTCTGGTTTAGTCCAGTACATGATTTGATTGTTAGCATCAAATACCTGCTAATGATTGGCATTGTCAGGCACACTTGGTCGTAAGACCAGTTTGATAGTGTACCTATTATCTTTGAAATTGGGGTGAGGAACCATGAAGGTTGCAAGGATAGAAAATGAATTTGTACGATTATGAGGCCCTCTGGGCACTACAAAAATATTGAAAGCTTGAAAACTTTCAATTTGATCCCATACTAGATTGCGATAATAGCACAATCTTTTATTCTTGGTTTGACACAGGGTCCTCACTTGACAAACCATCAGTGCAACATCTCCTTTAGCATGAAGGAGCTTGACATCTCTATTTTGAGCTGCCTTCAACCTGAGTAATAGAGATTCATACTTGGTAGTGTTGTTGGTGTTGTTGAACTGCAACTTGTGTGAAGAAGGAAAAATATCTCCTTGAGGAGATATCAACACAGTCCTAGCTCTAGCACCAGTAGAGGAATTACCGCCATCAAATTCTAGGATCCAAACATCATCAGAAATTGATCTTCTATCAGATTTGTCTTTATTGGAGAGAGAAGATCCTTTTTCATCTGTATTGCACCCTACTAATTCTTTTGATGTCTTGTTTGAATCAATTTATGGATTACCATCTACACAATTTTTGTCTACTGTAATAGGAACGTCTTTAGTAGACAGAAAATAATTACCCCTACCTAAAGACTCAAATAGAATTTGAGCTTCAGGCACTGATATCTGAGTGACAACATATTTTGCCTCCTCACCTTAGACAGGTCCATGCTCGATTCTCCTCCAACTTCCTTGCAAAAAATTCATCTAAGAAGGATGCCGTATGAGGCTGAGATGTCAGCCACCAGGACTGTCATCTTGATTCTCTTTTTTGAAAAGGTGGCAAATGCAAATTGGGCATCCTTAATTTGTCCCAGTAGTGGCACTTATTTGTTCTCCATGGAGAAACATCTCCCAAATGTCTTGGTCAGTATGAGACCAAGAGATTCTACCACTTTAACAGGCATGACATTGTCTGATGCACCAAAATCAATAATGCAATTGCTCAGCTTGTGACCATTTATCAATAGAGAAACATAGAAAGGCTCTCTTTTCTCAGTGGTAGCAGGAGGAGTACTGACAAGATTGTTTGGTATGGACATGTTCCTTGAAGGATCATGAGTTACTTTCTTAACATCTTGTCCTGCAGGGATGACTTTATCCTTCACACACTCAACCAACCTGTCCAAATGCTCAGGGTTGACTTGTAGGAATTCAAATTTAGACATTTGAATTTTGGTTTTTTTGACATGGTCAATTATGTCAAATGTCTGAAATGAACTAGGAACAGAGGATGGGAGTTCATCCTTTTAGTTTTTGGGAGGGGGAGGACTTGTCTGCGAGATGGAAGTTGAAGGTGAAGGCATGTTTGGAGTACTTACTATTTTGGTGATCACTGAGTTCTTTGGCTAGAAAGGTAGAGAAGTTCCTCATTTGGAAATTGAAATTGTAGATTGAGGTCACTCCTTTATTTTTTATTTATCAGCTTGCTGGGCTGACTGGTTCTTTGATCGGGTGAAAATAGCGTAAGTTCCCTCAACTGCTTTACCTTCACTTCTGGGTTCATCTTGGTAATTCAGGAGACCAATGTTGGAGCCACCAGCTGATTCTTCTTGGTCTGATATAAAGAGATCAACATCATTTTCTTGATCAAACTCAGGTTGAAAAGAGAAATCATGTTCTATTTCCAGATATCCAACTGCTGAGTTGGCTGGTGCTGCTTCAATGGCAAGTTTCCCCTATAGGGGAGGCAGATGATTTAGTTTCCCTTGAATTTTGGCAGCATTGCCATGATATGATTGGTTATAAAATTTCCTCCTTGGCATATCCTAATAAGGAGGAGCAGACATACCTTGGGCAACTTATCTTTTAAAGGCTAGTAGTTTATTTGCCAGCTTTACACCATTTGATCAGTGATGCTTGTAGATGAATTCTCAGAAGATGAAGAAGATTTGCCTCTATAAGGATCTCTTCTTATCTTCCCTACCAAGATAATATCATCTTCCACCTTAGTGGCCAAATCTTGAGCAGTAGTAAGGTCTATGTGGCTAGCCCATCTCAACAAAAAACTCACTTCAAGCAGTTGTGAGTTGATGAAGAAACATTTAAGATTCTCAGGTGTTGGCTGAGCAATGGTAAGAATTTTGTTCCTCAGTTTGTCAAACTTGGCAATGAAATCCCTCATCGGTTCATGAGGTTCTTTCTTCATCTATGTGAGCTAGGCCAATAAGGCATGTGCATCTTCTATAGGCTTAAACCTTGCTTCGAATTTGGCTTTGAGAGTATCCTAGTCAGTCACTGACCAAGCCTGCAGATGGTAGAACTAGTCTGCAACAACACCTTGTAATGTCTCCACAAATAGCCTGATTGCTACGTCCTCATATTCCCCACCTATCATACCGTAGGCTATGCTAAAGGCTGTAATGTGTTCATTAGGATGAACTCTCCCATCACCAAAGAATTTGGGGAAATTCTTCCTTGAACTGCGTGGAAGCTCATGTAGAGGTGGGGTCAAATTTAGTGGACCAAAAGAGTTACTCCAGGGGCCTTGAGCCATGATTTGATTATGTAAAAGTGGGATAAAAAATATGGGTGGAGTATGTATAGGCAAAGCTCTGCTAATAGTAGAAAAAGAAGCTCTACCTTGTGTTGGTGACCTGGTATAGGTAGGAGGAAGACTCCTAGTTTGTTGAAGGTGAGGTTGTGGAGGAAACAAATCAAAATTGCTCTGCTGCACCAACTTAAAAATAGGGTCAACAAAACCTTTAGCTCTCGAGTTTTTGGTATAATGTGGAGTTGCTAGATTATAGAACAAAAATGGAAAAGAGCAGTATCTGCTTCAGCTTGAAGCTTGAGACTTCAAACTATGTGCTCTTCCCCAACAGAGTCACCAAAAAATTGTTGGGTGAATATTTTTTCATCAGCTAACTGATGAGAAAAATAGGTCTCTTTAACCATAGCATAGGGAGATTCATCATCCAAATGTGCAGGTTTACCACATCAAAAGGGGACAAATCTCTCCTCTCATCAAGGGGAGGTTCTCTTATAACTATGTGGAGCTATATATATATATAGAAAATAACACTCAGGGGTAGGATTACACCATCCATCTCTTTTTTTTTAGAGATGATGTTCACAAACAAAGGATAAATTTGGGTGGAAACACTGAAGGCACTTCTCTTCTTTCAGAAGTGGTCTTATAGCAAATAGCCATAGTTCTTTCAGGTAGTGACAAGTAACTGGTAACAAAGGGCATAGTAACCAACAGACTGAGATGTAGCACAAATTTTCCACCTCGACTACCCAAGAGTGAAATACAAAGGACAATGAGGGCACAAAGTTGTCCCAAGGTCATTTACATAGGAACATAAAATATACAAACACACTAAAGGCAATTGTGGCAGCACAAAGTCTCTCCACAGTTGGCTTCAAGACACCTTCCTGATTACTTCCACTAGTTCTGTTTATTTCAATAAAATGGACAAGAACACATTCAAGAAATAGACATAAGAAAAATCTCCTAAAATTACACAAGCTATGATAGCATAAAGTTTGAAAGTAACTTGCTTTCTCATTCATATAAAGAAATATGATCAACAATCTGAACTCAAAGTCTCAATAATTGCCTTTGAATTTTGATAGAGTTTTGCTTTTATAACAGAGAGATCTCCTTTACATAAAATAGGAGTTTACAATATATAGCAACCAAGAAAGGCTTGGTGATTTGTTCCATGGAATGACCCATGCTGCATTCAATGCCTTGAATGCATTTTCAGCTTTGTCAAGGGACCATGCTGGAACAGGGTGGCTGCTTTAACTATGGCATGTCACTTCATCTCAAATGTCTTCTCCTGGGCCTGAGTCATCTAGTCTGTCACTTGATATCTGTGCAGCTGTCCACTTCACCTTTACTCTAAGGGAGATAAACAGGCCACGCCTTCAATGTTTGCAAACCCAAATATCTACTTGGTGGACTGTTCCACTTACTGGAATAACTCATGCATAGATATTTTTGGTCTTTCCTTCTTTATCTCTTCCTATTTTGTCTTTTCTTGGAATTTGAGCTCTCAGGGCTATATTCCAAGCTTTGCTGGCTCTTTCAGCTCCTTCTCTCAGTGGTTCTTCCTTTTGGCCTTTAGGACTTTGAAAGTATTCAAGTTCACACTCAAGCCTTTAAAGATCAATGGTTATTTCATTGCCATGTATTTGATGGTTGTGGGGACGTCACCAGATGTCTGGATCCCAATAGCTAATTCACGATGTCTAACTTTAACATCTATGGGCCCATCACCCCTTGGTCAATTCCTTCAGCTTTATTTCCTTCAGGTTCCCTTTGGTCAGGGAAATTCATTCGGACAAAAGTTTGAAGGAATTCCTTTTGAATTTTTGTCCGAAGGAATTGCCTTAACAATTTTGCCACAAAAAATCTTTGCAAAAGAATTCTTACCCTTTCAGCCTTTGAAACAGTCCATTTTGCTCATCACCTACCCTCTGCAAGGGCTGTTTGATCTTTAGGATTGCCTTTCGAAAAATTTGCAAAGGTCCTTTTGGCTCCCAAGTGCCCTCCACAAGGGCACTTGTCCTCGGGCTCTCTAGCAGGCCTTTGATCATTCCTTTGGAAAAAATGGAAAATCCCTCTGAAAGATATCCTTTTGTTCCATTTTACCTTTGTAAGGGTACTTTTCCTTTGAGCTTTGGGGAACTCCTTTGAACCGTTCAATTGAACCGACCGATTGAACCAACTTTGGTTCAATGGTTTAATCTTTTGTTTGAAGCTTTCTTTCGGTTAAGTCTTTTGAACTTATTGAGCTCGTTGAACCTTTTTGGTTCAAGTTTCAACAATTCATTCTTTACTCTTCAAAGCCTTCTTTTCTTCTAAGTCTTTTGAAGTTGTTGAACTTGCTGAAGTGCTTAAACTTTGAACTTTTATCGAAGCGCTTGACTCTTTAAGCTTGCCGACGTCGTTGAATTTTTGAATCCATTGAACCTTTAAACCTGTTGGAAGTGGGGTTCAATGGTTCAATGGTTTAATCCTTTGTTTGAAGCTTGTTGATGAACCTTTTGGTTGAACCTAGGCATTGAACCAACCTTGAAATTACCCAAGTGTTGGGAACTTGTTTCTTTCCTACAAAGTCCATAGAAACAAGCCTGTAGAGTCCGTAGAAACAAGCCTGTAGAATCTATAGAAATCAGCCTACAGAGTTTGTAGTTTTCTCCAAGTCTCTTGAGCTTTGAAAGAGTCTATAGAATCCAACCTGTGGAGTTCATAGAAACATATATGTAGAGTCTGTAGAAATGAGCCTGTGGAGTCCGTAGAAATGAGCCTGCGGAGTCCATAGAAATGAGCCTGCAGAGTCCGTTCACTGAAAAAGCTTGAAAAATGGAGAATTTGAATGCCCAAAACAATTTTTGAGAAGGAAGAGGTAATTTTGGCTTACAAGACCAAAATAATTCATATGTTGTCCCAAAAATGAGTGACAGATTTTGGGAACAACAATATTATTGGTGATAAAGGCCCCATAGCATTTATTATCTAAAGGTGTTTTTAATGTTCATATTTTGACTAAAGTGTGTTGATATTTATTTAATATTAATTAATATATTTTTGGTTGTATAAATTCAAAAGAGGGCCCATGAGGAAGTCAAAGAGTCATGAGGTAAAGACAAAAGATGGAAACAATGCATTTTCCATGAAGGGTCATCTTGAGGATTTCAAAGAGTCACCAAGTGAAGACAACAGAGGAAGGGTGCATTTTCTCATGAAGGGTCACCTTGAGGAGTTCAAAAAGTCACCAAGATAAATACAAAAGGGGAAAGGATGCATTTTATCATGAAGGATCACCATGTGACTTTTCAAATGAAATCATTCAAAGGGTCATGAAAATATGGTGCCATTTTCCATGAGGATTGAAGGGTCACAAAGGGTGAATGCCAAAGGTCATTTGGAAAGCTATAAAAGGAGGCTTGGGAAGCCATTTAGAATATGAAAGATTGCATGGTTTGTATTTTTTTTATTTTAAGAAAAGAGGATATAATAGAAAGAGATATTGTAGAGATCTATCATGTATCGAAAAATCAATATTAAGAGATGGTTGTGTTTTATACATAAGAGGGGTTGGTGCTCATGTGGGTTGGTGCTCACAAATAGTTGTTGTGTTGGTACTCGACAAAGGGGTTGGTGCTCTTATAAGTTGGTGCTTGTGAAATTTTAAATTTGAGTTGGTGCTCATTCATATACTTGAGATTATTCTCCATGGTTTTTCCCACATTAGGTTTCTATATAAAAATCTGGTGTCTCTCTCTCTCTTGTGTGGTGCATATTATTGTTTTAGTTTTATTGCATATCTTGAACATATGGTTAAGTGGATTTTGATTAATTTAAAGTTTATAAGATATATGATATACTGATTCACCCCCCTCTTAGTAATCCCATGCTTAATAGTAACTTTACAAATAATATTTCATACATCTCACTGTAAATATGTTTCTCTAGTCACTTTATTGGTGGCAAGCCCTTATTTCTTGATGCTTCCTTTACAAAATCAAGCAAATTTTATTTGAACCAAGGTTCTGAGTGCTTAATTGTGATGTTCCCCACCATTAAAATTTTTTATCTCCAAGCTTTGTTCACATAAGGTCACGATAAAGGAACCAAAATATTATTTTTTAAACCTATATTTCACAAGACCCTATGCAAACTATATCCTATACAATAAATAAAATACTTAATACACTATCATTTCTGGATTGATCCAAGATCTTTGAACATCTAAGATTGCATGAAAAACTTAGGAGTAAGTGAGACTAATATTTCCACAACATAAGTTGCATCAAAAAATTCATTCATTGATTAGCCAAAAAGTACAAATAGGTACATTATATAGTGAGAAATTAGGTCACCAAAAAGGTAACACCTCAACTCAATATTAGAAAACATATTAAGTGAATTTTTCCCTAATGACCTTAAAAAACCTAAGTAAGCTGACTAACAACCATGTAGGTAAAACCGTAAGTGGAAAAAATTCTACACTAACACCCCTTGAAGCATAGCTTAGGTGGGTAAAAGAAATTGGGTCCCAATAATGAGGTCTAATGAGGTACTCAAGCACAATGCAACTCCAATAAATTAGAGAAAAGGAGAAAACCCATAGAAAAAAAATTCCTACCCAAAAGAGAGTAAAGAAGAGAAGAGGGATAAATATACCCACTAGAGTCTACAACTACCTGTAGCCATCTAGTATCCTATAACGAAGTTCCCAGTGTTGGAAATAGATCATAAGTAGATGAAGTGAAGAGTGGATCACCCTAAAATAGTGAATGTGTCCACCAAGTGTTTGATGGATCTTTAACCAAGGTGTGATTCCTATACAAGGAACTATTCTCATCATGAAAGTTAGGAGGGCAAACTACTCTATGCAATGATGATGCAATGGGAGTAGAGGCTAACAAGGACTACAAAATGCCCTATAAATATGGACTAGATTACCTAATATTTGTTGTGTTTTGGGTCACTATACCCATAACATATAATGTATGAAGTGGACCATCGGTATGTTGATTAGGAAATAACTTTTCAATATTTGGAAGGTGATAAATATAAGGTGGTGGTGTGTTCCTATCATCATCATAGTCATCTGTGCTAGAAGAAGAGTCATAAATATTAGAGGTGTGCTTAGGATAAAAAATGTCAAGTTTAGGTGAGTCTAAAGAATGAGAATCTAAAGGAAATTTAGGATTAAGGTGTGAAAAGTTATATAGTCAAGTCTGATGATCAACTAGTCCCACTGCCAATATGGTATCACTGTACATCTCTCTAACATACAATAAATCTAGAGTGGACTCAACTCGCATGACCATACCAAGGTGAGTGACTTGGTAAATTGATATGTGTCATCACCATTCGTATAGAGGACATGTCACATTCAATAGACCCTCTCCCGAAAACCTTTTTAGAAGTGTCATCACCATTCGTATAGAGGACATGTCACATTGTTCCAAGGAACTAACTCTATCTATGAAGATGACATATGATGTGAATCCCCAGAGTTAATGACCCATGTAAGGGTTGGAGGTACAATTAAAACTAGGGCCTTACCCTTTACTTTTCCCTTACCATTCTATTTTTCCTTTTCTTTATCATTGTCATTTGCCTTAGAGGATTCATGGGTTGATGAAGATGGTTTGATAGATTCAGGAACACTTATATTGTGCTTCTCAAGGAACCTAGTGAGGTAATCAATATGCTTCTTCAAACATTTGATTTCATCATGATTTCTTAAGTAAAATCTTCAATTGATCTTATCTTTCTTAACCTTAACACTGGAAGAAGAGGTCTCATTATTTGATTTGTAGGTGAGAGGATTTACATCATTCTCTTGATCTTTTTTATTCTATTTATTCTCTCTATTATTTGAAGATATTTATTTCTTAGAAAAAAGTACATGAGATTTTGAGGACTTCATTGTGTCCATATGTATCATCTTATGTTACTTTCAAATCAAGTCAACAACAAAGGTATCTAAAGAAGGCATCTTCCATGCAGCTCTAAGAGCACTTTTTATGGCATCAAAAGTGGACACAAACACATAATAGTCTAGACCAAGTTTGGAGAGTATAAATAGAACAATTTGATCATATTTCTTATCTATTCCACATTATTTTAGTTACAACCTTAGATATCTAAACTTAATGAAGAAATATTATATAATGTCAAAGTCAATTAGGCTCAAATTGGTGAGCTCATTTTTGAGCTCATGACCTCTCATCACATCTTGATTTCCAAATAAATTTTCTAGTGTGGTCCATACTTCATTAGGTGTTGTATTAAATTGAATTTATAGGTTGTATAGGGGTACTAAAAGTGGATATATTTTTTTTAGGAGCTTAGAATGGGCTTCTCAAGGTCTGAAAAATTGCAAGAGGCCTTGAAACTCTACAACAATACAACCATAACCTTAAAACTAATTTTCAAACCAAGAAAATGATTTTAAAAATTTTCCAATGCCATAAGGCCATACAATGGTGTTTATAACCACAAAATATGTTCAAAAAACATCAATTTGAAGCTTGAAGCAGGTGATGGAGTGACTATATACCAAAATAAGGATATTTGACCCTTCAGGAGAGAGATCCAAATACTAAATATTAAAAAATTATTTTTTTGATTTTTTTTACTTGCCTTAGTATCGTAAAACTATGTCCATGCAAGACAAATCTTTAAAAAAAACATTTATGATGGCTTGAATAGAGTTTTAGACAACTTTAATGAAAAATGTAGGCAAAGATTTGACTCCACAACATTAACAATGAAACAAAAAAAATAGATTTTTAACATAATTCTTTGCTTTCAAGGTCATAGGACTCTTCTTATAGGGATGAAAAAATTGAATTTGCTTTGAAATTTAAATTTAAAGTCCACAAAAATGCTTGCTAAGCCTCTACTCTCTCTCAGGCTCTGATTCTATGTAAGAATTAAATATGTAATATTTATGTAAGATCTAGAGTGTAAATGATTAAGCAAAGCACACTATAATAACCAGATCAATGAACACATGGTTTAACATAGAAAACCTCAACTGAGGTAAAAAACTATGGTTATTATTCATTCTTTGAGAAACCCAAATACACAATACATTCCTTCAACCTATCACTCCTCAATACAATTCACAAAACCTTCACAGTGCTCACATATATCTCACATAGTTCACAAAATAATATTATCCATTGATATACTTTACCAAATGGGTAAAACCCTATTTATAATAGGAATGGGGGGAGGTGACCATTATTACCAATGGTTCTAACCTTTCCTCAAGGAACCAAGTTGGTAATTAAATAATATGTTTTATTATTCCATTTACACAAGGTTTTAACCCGTGTTAAATATAATAATAAAACAATTATTATTTTAACAAGTGTTAAGAGTCCAATAATGGTACCCACATAAAATTAAATGTTCTAAAAATTTGTCATATGGTTCACAACTAAAATATCAATATTTTAGGGTCCAACATGCTAAAAAATGGATCTAGTATCCCTACATCTAGTGGCTCCAAATATCAAGGTAAATCATCATTTTAGGCTAAGGTTAATAGTACTCCTAATTTTATAGCTAATAATGAGGTAAACAATATGGTAAATATGTTATCAAAACCCCATGATAAAATTGTCATTCCTTTTATAGATTGAAGGCAATTTACGTAGTTAGCTAAGAGTCCACACCAGGTTCTTCACTCAAGCTTATACAAAATTTTAAGTCAATTCTTGTTGTAATTCACCTATCCCATGCATGATTTTTTTATCTCCTTATCCTCATATTCATGAGTCCCTTGTTAATCATCTACATCTTAATCTAAATTTGAATTTGTGCCATAAATGAGCCTCGAGGCTCACATATGAGTTGAAACTTTGCCTCCTCAAGACACATATATGTTGAAACTAAAAACACAATTATTTATTGAATGAACCTCTCCACCAGACATAAATAACTTTAATCCTATCTTAATTTATAATCTTCACCTCATTCAACTGATCCTCGATCCATTCATACTTTATTACCAAGTTTTGTCCATAAAAAAGCACATTGGATACTAACCAAGCATGGATATGCTCTGGCAACTCTATAAATAATATTTGATACATCTCACTATAAATATGATTTTCCACCCACTTCATTGGTGGCAAGATCTTATTTATTGATGATTCCTTTGAAAAATCAAGCAATTTTACTTTGGACCAAGGTTCCATGTATTCAATTGTGATGTGACCCACCATCAACAAATTTGATCACCATGCTTTGTTCATATAGGGTCATTACAAAGGAAGCAAAATGTTATTTTTTAAATATATTTTCACAAGACCATATGCAAACTAGATCTTGTGCAATAAATAAAATACCTACTACAACATCATTATTGGATCACTCCAAGATCTCTAAACATCTAAGATTGCATGAAAACCTTAGGATTAGGTGATAACAAGATTGCCACAACATAAGTTGCATCAAATCCATCAAAAAATTCATTCATCGATTAACTAAAAATTACAAATGAGGTACATTATATAGTGAGAAATTAGGTCACCAAAAAGATAACAACTCAACTCAGTATTAAAAAACACATTAAGTATATTTTTCCCTAATAAATTTAACAACCCTAATCAAGCTGACTAACAACCAAGTAAAATTACAAGTGGTAAAAAGCCTAAACTAACACCCCCCTGAAGTTTAGCTTAGGTGGATAGAAGAAATCAGGTCCTAAGAATGAGGCTTGATGATGTACCCAAGCACAATGCAACTCTCATAAAGTGAATAAAAGGAGAAAACTCATAGGAAAGAAAAATCCTCCCCAAAAGAGAGAAAAAAAGAGAAGAGGGCTAAAAATCCCCCTAGAGTCTACAACTGCATGTAGCCTTTCAATATCCTACAACAGAGTTCCCAAGGTTGATAATGGATCAGAAGTAGATGCAGTGAAGAGTGGATCACCTTGAAATAGTGAATGTGTCCACCAAGTGCCTGATGGATCTTCATCCAAGGTATGATTCTTATACAAGGAATTATTCTCCTCATGCAAGGTAGGAAGGCCAACTATTATATCCAATGATGGTGCAATGGGAGCAAAGGCTAAGAAGGACTATAAAATTCCTTATAACTATATAATAGACTACCTAATATCTAATGTGTCCTAGATCAATACACTTATTCCCTATAATGGTTGAAGTGGACTAGAGGTAGGTTGATTAGGAAATAACTCCTCAATATTTTTAAGGTGATAATGAGATGGTGGAGGTGTGTCCCCATCACCACTATAGTCATGTATCTAGAATAAGAGTTATCAATATCAGAGGTGTGTTTGGGATCATAAATGTCATCAAGTTTAGGTGAGTCTAAAGAAGAATAATCTAAAGGAAAGTCAGGATCAAAGTGTGAGAAGTTATATAATTTAGTTTGATGATTGATCATTCCTAAACCAATGAGAGTGAGCTGGTAAACTGATAAGAGATAAGTTAAAAGTGAGGGAACAATTAAAATATTATTGAATGTTCCACCACTCACTTCAATAGACCCTCTCCCAAGAACTTTTTTAGAATAATCATCACCAATTTGTATAAAGGACATGTCATATAGTTCTAAATAATTAAACTCTATTTGTGAAGAGGCCATATGATGTGAAACACTAAAGTCAATGACCCATGTAGGAGTTAGAGGTACAACTGAAAATAGGGCCTTACCCTTTACATTCCCCTTACCATTTTATTTTGCCTTTTCTTTACCATTGTCATTTGCCTTGAAGGATTCATGGGTTGATGAAGATGGTTTGATAGATTCAGGAACACTTATATTATGCTTCTCAAGGATGCTAGTGATGTGATCAATCTACTTATTTAAACATTTGATTTCATCATGATTTCTTGAGAAAAACTCACATTTGGTCTTATATTTATTAGGCTTAACACTAGATTAAGAGGTCTCATTATTTGATTTATAGGTGGTAGGATTTACATCTTTCTCTTCATCTTTTTTATTTTGTTTCTTATCTCTATTGTTTGGAGATTTTATTTATTAGTAAAAAGTGCATGACATTGTGAGGACTTCAATGTGCCCATCTATATCAGCTTATCTTACTCCTGAATCAAGTCGATAACAAAGGTATCTAAATAATGCATCTTCTATACGGATTCAAGAACACTTTTTGTGGCATGAAAAGTGGACACAAACCCATAATAGTCTAGACCCAATTTGGAGAGTATAAATAGAACAAGTTGATTTTATTTCTTATCTATTCCACATTGTTTTAAATACAACCTTAGAGATCTAAAATTGGTAAAAAAATCATGTTAGGTGTCAAAGTCAATTAGGTTCTGACTGATGAGCCCATTCTTTAGCTCATGGCCTCTCATCACATAATGATTTCCAAATAAATCTTCTAGTGTGGTCCATAATTAATTAGGTGTTGTAGTATATTATATGTGAAAGAGTAGATTAGGAGAGATAAAAAGACACAATATTCCATGGAATTTATCACAATGATTAAACCATTTAAGTTTCTCTACTTTTATTTCAGGTGTAGTTTCTATGCCCATTTTAATTTGATGAAAACCCTTGGATTTCAAAATGATTTCCATTCATGATAATTAAATGGTATGAGAGGACATAATGAACTTTAATCCATAGTTCAAACAAGAGCTTATTGAATAAACCAAAGAAGAAATGCAGGAAATAAAAGTACATATCATCGCACAATACCCCCTTAGTATTACATCCCAATTTTCCACTAAACAAATTTACTTGATTATCCATGGATATTTATAGCTGATGATTTGATTTTATTAGTATTTGATTAAGCTATAAATAATATATTATTATGGGATAGTTGTATGTTTCTTTTGAGTTAGATGTAGTGTATATTATTTACATTGTGATCATGTTGATTTGTTATTTCAGCAATGTTTTATGAGATATGTCATGATGTTATGGACTAACTATCTACTTGTTATGTGTTTGACGTAGGAAAGATTCATCCCTCAAATAATTTTAGAGGGAGAGCATTATCAGAGAGGGTGATATAGATGGAGATGTTGGGAGATGATATAAGAATGACTAGAACCCTGCAAATACCATGATAGATAGTACATGTATATGCATTATTTAAATTGTTAGCATTAGTACATTATTTATGTTGTCTATCTTTAGATAATTTTTTATGCATGTTAATTATGTGTTAGCTCAGTTTTAAGCTTATGTGGAATTAATCTTGTGTGATTGCATCTATGTCATGTTAATATATTCATGACTATTAATGTTTTAAAAAATGTTAATGTGCATGAACAAGTATCTAGTACTCATATGCTTACATAACCTAAGTATATTTGAATCCTTGATAGACGATACAATTCACATATTGACAAATGTTTGTCTAAAACCCTGCATAGATAGATATAATAAGTAGGTCAGGGGTTTAGTCTAATAGAAAGTAAACCTATACATTATATATAGTGTTAAATCAAAAGTTAATGATCAAATGAGTTAACTATTATTAATAAATAATTAGAAAATAAAAATAGTAAATAAAATAATTATATTGCATTATAATCAGGAAATGAAATAAATTAGGAAAAAGAATAAAACAAAAAAAAAGGGGGGCAAGTTTTAAAGCTTTAAAAGAAAACTCTTAAAATATGCAAAAGGAAAAAAAAGAAAAAAAGGCAGGGGAGGCATACCATAAGAAGAGAGGAAGGAAAGAAAAGAAGGAAGAGGGAACAATTGGAGAACAGACGGTACCACTTGAAGAGCTGGAATAACAGAACGAGGGAAGGTAGGTGATGTCATTAAAATTTGTGTGAATATTTGTATACATGTTTACAGGTAATGACTATTTGTGTGAATATATGTACACATCTAGTGAATCACATTCATGTATTAATGGTCAATATCGCTAAAGTGAATAATCATTATATAAATAAACTATCCCTGAGATCACTTTATATCATTATGGTGGAATACTATAGTTATACCCAGTCATCCAGTCTAAATAAAGAACAAATCACCTTATATCATTGATATTACACTTAGAGGGAAAGGATTATATGGTTATTATTAACTGATTCCATGATACATATGATATTCCTCTAGTTTATATTATATCGCTATAGTATTAGGATTAAAAATATTAACCCTGTCATATGAAGAAGAATCTAATTACTAAGATTAGTCAATATCCCAGGATAGGTGTGATTGAGATATAATATTATACTTAGTGAATATATCCCACCTTTTGCCAATAGGTCTAACAAGAAAACATAAGGAGTAATATTTTTAGGAGCTAGCTCAAAAGTAAGAGTCATTAAAAATACAATGGATCTATGTATTTTGTAAAAGCTGATGCTTAGGATTGTATACAATGATTTTATGAGTCATATACAACAAAGCAATGTAAGGATATAACAAAGTTTGATATAACTCTATACATATTTGTCTGTGTGGTGATTTTTTCTTCTAAAGAGATTATGTGAGATTAAGTGTATATTTATCTATATATAAAATCGTACGACCTAATTATATATCTATCAAATGAAATTGAATGACTACATATATCTGGTTTACTATTTATTTCTTATACTATCTGAGATTATATTATCTACCTCCTTAAACTATAAGTAATAACCATTGTATATTTTTGAGATTATATTATCTAAAATAAATGGTATCAAAGATTATATTATCTTTTGTTTGTTCATATATAGTGCATTTATTATATGAAGAGATTAGTGAAAGATATATATAGTGCATTTGTTCATAGCAGAGGTTAGCAATAGGATTCAATGATGCATAAATCAATACATTAGCACCTACATATATGAGTAGATATTATCCTGATTCCTATAAAGCAATCATTGTATATATCATTAATACTTAATCACCTAATCACCTCATATAAAGTAATAACAAAGATTATCTTGATTCTTATAAAGTAATCACTGTATATATCATTAATGCCTAATCACCTAATCATCTCATATAAAGCCATAATAGAGATTATTTTGATTCTTATAATGCATTAGTGCTTAATCATTGTATATAATGCAATAAATTAGATATTATAAGATCCCTACATGTATGAGCAAAGATTAGCGCCCACATGCCTAAATCGACTCACTTCCAAAGTTGGAGGTTGTCTCTACACTTAACGTGGGTTTGGACAAAGTGGACTTGGCCAAATGAAAGTAGAAAAAATAAATCAATGATCTAAATAAAATAAATATTTTATTATATAAACAAATAGTCCACAAACACATAAATTGAGCTCATACATCCCATTTATAAGTTGTAAATTATAAAAGCATGTCTCCCACATGTTTCTAATTTAGCAATTACGTTGGAATGGTAAACGCATCTCAAATTTTATCTGGTATTAGTAGTGTTTTATTATTGCTTGATAAAATACTACATTATTCTTTAGGAAATTATTATTTAGAACTTCTCATGCAGAGTTAATGAAAACAAATAACTCATGGAACAATTTCATCATGTGTCAAGTGCCTTATTAGCACTTAGAAAGAGGTGTGTTATTTTAATCCTTTCCATACTAAACACATTATTAAACATCATGAGTAAAAATATATTCCAATATGTGTCAGATAAATTGATGAGTTATGAATATAATCAATCAGTAGATTGTGATGGGATTGTATATCTTTTATATATATCTTGTGAACCATAGTCATATAATGACTATGCTTGAGAATAGATGCACATAGATATGAATGTACATGGATATAGTGAGATAAGTAGTAATATATAGCTTATTAATAGGGATATCACTAATGTTTGTATAAACAATAGTGATAATAAACATTTATGTTGTAATGCTAAACTGCCACTATCCTTCTAATTTACTAATGTTATATCCGTTATTGATATAAATATATGAACTAAGTATATATTGACATTCAAAACTACAAAGAAATATATATACGTAAGTTGTGAGGAGGCTAAGTCTATGTTTTGGCTATGTCTCAAACTCTATGTAGAGACTAAGTAATGTATCTGAAGCACAATAGTTTTATATAAAACAAGTTGACAGAGTCAAACCTATAGCAACATATTTAGATAAAATGCATAGACTATTGTGAAATAAAAGAACATAAAAGAGCTTTGAGAATACCTTATATGGTGAATTTGAATTAGAGGTCGATTTGTTCTATTCTGAGAATTAATAGTAAATGATAAGAGCAAAATATTGATATAAAAAGGTGTATTATCTATGGTACTCAATTTATAACTTGACGATTCATGAATGTAATGTTTGTTGAAATCTTATAAAGATCTTGATTAGAATTATAAATTATTATTGGCATATATAAAGGTAGTAATGAAAACTTGTGAGTGATACATATTTTGAGTATATTAATATATACATGTGCTAATAAATATATAGCATATAATAGTGCATCATTATGTGTGACTATAAGTGATAAATTTTTTATTGGTAAAACTATGTTATAAATTTTTGAAGAATGGAAAACTACGTATATATGTATATAGCCTCCTAAAGATGTAATATGTTGTTTAAATGAAAGATTATGTTTTCATGAAAATTATAACTTTATTTATTATGACTAGCTATTGAAATTGACTAGTGTGTACATAAAATGATGGACTATGATATTGGTGTTTGTCATAGAATGTATTGTATTTGAATCTACTTACATAAATTAGTAGTATGTAGTTTGAGCATAGATTATACCCAGTTGGTATAAACTGTATTTGAATCTTATTATGTGGTAAATAATTTATTGGTTATTCATTCATATATTTGATGGATTAAATGTATGCATTTTTATTATTCTTATTTTTGGCATATTTTAATACTACTAGTAGGAATTAATATGTCTGAATTTACTAGTTACTTTAACCAAATATCACATTGTCGTTACTGAGTAAGTAGTGAGATGGACTTCACTAGCTTACTAGTATCACTAATACCAGATGAAGATAATCCAATCAAGTGGTGTGTATGAATGTGACTGATCCTAGAGATTAATAATTATTGAAAACTTTGGCCAAATTAATGTTTAGTTAAACATTATCATGTCATATGTATGATTTACATGTTTATACAATATCATGTTAGAACAAATTTATTTATGGTATATTGCATGTTATTAGAAATCATACAACAAGGGGGAACTAACATGCCTCTCTAGATTCCCACATTATCACTATCTACTCATCCATGAAGGGAGGGTCATTATCTGATGGGGGATTGTGTGGGGGATCAATGGTCCATGGTTGGTATGAAAAAACATTTAGATTATGTTCTCCCTTCCCACAACAGTACTTATTTGGAGATGACACTTGAGATTGCCATAGATACTGGAGTTTAGGGAAGTCATGCTTTGTGGATATTTGTATCTTGTATCTTGTACATTGTATTATATTTATTTTTATATGCACCTAAATCTACTCACCTTAATTATTCTAATTAATCATGATAATTTATCCCCTTTATCCTAATCCTAGCTATTTATCTAATATCCCCCTCAACATTTTTCATTTACTAACCTTATTCTTCCCCACTTCTTCATTAATTCTCCTAAATCCCCATTATCTTATTTTAACACTACTTATCCATTATTTGGGAATTTTAAATTCCCATCATTCACCTACCCATCACTATGCCTGTTCTTAGGTTCTCCTATACCCCTATCCCTTAATCACCCACATAATCCCTATATAATCACCTACCTAATCCTAATTAATCCCTAAAAGGATTCTAGAGTCCTCCAATTCTAGAATCCTCTCTAACTTATCCTTTCCCCTCTAAAAGCCTCTATTCTAGAGGATTCCAAAGAAATTTTAATTATTTAAAAATTCTTCAACCATTGATTCCAATGGCCCAAGATTGAATATGAGCCATTGATTTTCCCTCCCTTAACTTATATAAACAAATCCACTCCTCCATGGAAAATAACTAAAATATCCATGTCAATTAGCAATCATAAGCATCTATTGATTATATGAATCCATGAATCCATGCCAATCAAATAATCTATGAATCCATAATCCATGAATCAAGCCATCACCATGTCAAAATTCTAAGTCTAATCTTTGCAATCCACAAGCTAACTAGTTTTGAAGATCTTGGAGGGAGGCTAGCTGAAGCAAAGAATTGATAAGATTTGTCTATTTTTTTTTGATTTGCTTCTATAATCTCTCCTACTATGTAGTTTTATATTTTGAGTTTAAATTTCATAGTTTAATTCATTTGCTCAAAATTCTTATTACACTTTGGTGACCATGGTGGTCTAGCATCCTCCCAATTTAATTTTTTTTTAGTGGTGTTTTTGATAGCATGTAGGGTTGATTGGACAAGAATAAGTGCTAAATTTTGAAGAAATTTTCACACACAGGTGAAACTTACAGTATTGCCCTACAATTTATGATATTGTAGTGGTGATTTTGACCTGAGAGTCATAATATTACACTAACTACCAAGTCTTTAACTACTAACAGTCTTGGTTTTTGGTAGGTTGTTATCCTTAAATAATATTGTTACTTTGAAAGTAGTGATATTGTACTGGTAATAGTGATAGCACTTTTCTAATCATGGTTTTGTAGGATCTCTGAGTTAGCATAAAATAGTTATTTTTCTATTGCCTTCTAACCTCTGTGTAACTATATTTACTTATTTTGTATTGCCAACGTAGAGTTTTCATCCTATGTGTGTAGAAAACATAATTGGTTGAAAACATAACAGGTGGATCCTAAGTTGTAATATCACCACTTACAAGTCATGGTATTGACCTGCAAGTCACGGTATTATTACAACAATCATGATATTACAATACCTATCAAATATGTTAAAGTTATCATTTAACCTTCAAGTTCAATATTGTCACTCTTTGTCTTGCAGGAAGACTAGTAATCATATAAACCACTTTTAGAATCTTAGTTAAAGGTTTTGGGTTCTAAAATATATAGTTTGTTAACCAATTTGGAAAGGGGTTTTATCTATGTAAACTTGTTGTGTGTTGATGGATAGGGTCAATGGGAAAGTCAAAGTCAAGATCATCTAAAAATCAAAACATCACAATCTTAATCTTTTTATTGTCTTCTATAATACTGCTAATCTCGCGTCTATGATTTCATCGAGAAAGTAGTAATATTGCATTAATAGTAGTGATATTGTGATTCAGTGATTTTGGGGATTGTTTGCTCAATTGTCAGTGTCTTCAGAAGTTAAGCATAAGATTTATGACAAATTTGAGTGGAAATACCTTTTCTACTCTACAAATTATTTATGATTTATCCATTTTGGTAAAATATTTTATCTTGATAATAAAATCTTGATATGTAGACTACTCAGTTATAATTATCTGTCTATATTTTTTGAGCATTCACATCTCTTGAACATCTCATTTAGTCTACATTTTATTCAATTTTTTTTTTATAAAAGTTTTGTATCTCTCATAATCATAAAATTGCATGGTAACTACTAGTGATTAGCCACTTTCTACAAAAGTGTGACTTTGCAATCATGATATTGCATAAAAGTCATGATATTGGAGTCTTTGGTTGCGATATTATGTTGGTTTGACTGTGTATCTGTGATATTGAATTCTAAGGTTACATTTTTATATTGATTTTTGCAATCAATTTTTTCTTTCTTGAGTGCATTTTTAGAGTCATTTTAATGATTTTTGAGTCATTTTGAGTCTCTCATAAGGCCCAAATTACCTTTGGCATTGAGGGTTCTGCCCCTCGACCCCAAAGGGCACTTCTCTTGCAAAGGGATCTACCTCTTGACCCCATAAGGGGTACTACACCTTAACCCCATAATGGGCACTACCCCTTGACCCCATTGGGGGATACCTCCCCTAGACCCTCACATCATGTCCCCCTCACCCAAAGAAGTTATAGAGCCAAATAGTGATTTTTTAGTGGTTTTTATTAAGGCTAATTAGACTAACATTTTATTTTTTACAAAGATAAACCTATGGATATTTTGAATTTCTAACATCTTATTTTGTAGGTCATATTTTGGTCTAACACCTTGTCTTGTATTTTGCCCCTCAAGATTGCCAACTAAAAATACTAATCATTTTCTAGCAGGTCATTTGTCAAAGACATTTTGGCATCTTAAAAATAATTTTGTTTAATACTATTAATCATTTTAATCACTCTATTTAAATCGTGTTGTATATTTTTGCATCTTGTATATATCTCACATCTAATTAATTGGTTAATTAATATTTTAGTCTACCTATTTGTCACTCAAGGTCTACAATGGTGTATCCTCTCCTCCTTATGTCCTTATGGTGATTCTTATAGGATCAAAAACCACCCACAAACCCTCTCATTTTTCTTTTCCTAGGGGCAACATGACATGGAATTAACACCCATGCACTTGTCATAGTCTTAGGGGGATAATGATCATGGATTTCACTACCACATACTAATCTACACTCTGAATTCTAATAGAGAATAAATATTAGGGATAATTTTTGTTAGGCTAAGCGGTTGACCCCATACAGGTCATTTATGAAAGGGAAGAGTTCATTCTTTAAACCATGCATTATATAATACCCCATATGATTAGGTTCCATCATACCTAGTGTATATCAGGGATGCCTTTAGAGAGCCCATTTAGCCTAGTATAAGACCTTTTGACTATAACATGTGACTTGCTACCAGAGTCAATATCAGCTTCCAAGTGACCATCATGTACAAATGGGGTTAAGAGGGTTTGGGATATTTCATAATAGGTCACTAGCCTATAGTCTCACCTATAAATAAGTTAGGTGGTGTAGTCATTAGGTTACACACCCAAAATAAATTTACTAGTCTTAGGTTTGTGGTTTGTTTTATTTGGTGAGTGTTGTGCTCAACCAGTACTATTTGTGACCAAGTTAGATTTTTACCCAAACTTATACATGTCTATCTAGGTCTTTTACACATATCATCATTTTGTATATCCTTGCCTCATCATTATATCATTTTATACATCCTTATCATCATCTTATTATACATATTGTCCTTATACACCCTTTTACTTATCTCATCCTAATCCCATCCTAGTCTAGTCATATTCACCAATCATTAGTCATACCCATCACCTACCGTTACCAATCATGCCTTGTCATCCACATCTTGTCCTAAGTCCACTTTATCCATAACCAATCATTTATATTTGTCTTATCTTTCCTAGTCAACTTATCAACCTAGACCTAATCATAGTCCAACACAATTCATCCCCTTGTATTTGCTAATCCCCACATCAAATTCATAGTCATACTTTAGTGTTCATCTTCATTGGCCAACATTCTTGTCATATTAGGGTCCTTGTCATTTATCTTGTTTGTGTCTAATCAAGTTTGAATCATACTCACAATTATAGCCATCTATCAAATCAAATCATCTAATCTTATTTGAGTTTATCATCTTAGTCTTGAGTTAGCCTTCATCCTATCAATCCTAGTTAAAATTAGTTTCTCAAGATAGTCTAACCCCTCATATAATCGTAGAGCTTGTTTTAGCTCACCCAGTAAAATCCAATCAACATCATTAAGGCCTAGCTCACATCCTAAATTGGTATTGTCTTATCCCATCTAAACTTGATATTGTACTAAAGCAAACATTTGTCCAAATTTGTCTTACACATCTCATCTTTGTCCCTTAGTCATTTTGATCAATCCCCCACACTTGATGATTAGGGATGGAAAATCCACATCATCTTTACTTTCTCCCATCCTTATCCATGACATCCAAAACAAATTTGATCAATACCCTAATTGAACAATGCCTCATAGCCAATAGGGATATGCTCCTTTTTCACCTCCTTGAGATGAGCACTCCATGTCCTCCAAACTTTAACCCCATCCATGTAACATTACCCCCAATCTGTACCCATCCACATGAGTCTCATTCCAATCCAAATCCACTAGCAATAGCCAATCATCTATCCATTCCTACACTAGCAAAGGGAATGTTACCCTTGTCACCTCACCTATTACTAGTCCAACAAACCAATCATGTCAACAACCATCTGATCCAAAACCCAATGTTTCCACAAGAGGTGAAGAGAGCCCTTATACTCCTCTTCCTACATCCTTCAAATCCCTCTTCCACCAAGTTATCATCACCAACATGATGGTTTATCCACCCATATGACATCTTGATTCTGCTAAAGCAAAGCCCTCTTGGTATCAAGATAATTAATAGTATGTATATCACCAAACATGGGGGTATACCATTAATCAATGTCATAATTTTTAAAACTATGTCCAAGACCTCATTGATTATGGTGACATAGAACTTAAGAATGAATTAGATGAGTTTACCTCCATGGGTGAATAAGAATAAGAATGCCAATATTTCATTCTCGATCATGATCAAGCCCTTCCCTCTCTAAACCAAGGTCAAGACACCACATCCATCTTACATGGTCCCCCCATCTTCAACAAATCCTCCATTGAAGATGATTCTATTCCTCATGAACCTAGTCCTCATGATTCCTTCCATGGCCCTCTAGCTGTTGAATCCATTGTTCCTCCATCATCTTCCCCTCATCCACCATATCAAAATCCCCATGTTGAGAGATCAATTATAGACAATGAATCTTCTACTAGTAGCATTACATCCTACATATTAGAGTCAGCATAAGAGTAAATATAAGTGTTATTTGTAATAAGATCATGTTCAACACTAGTGTCTAAATCAAATTCTTCATCATGCCTCATAGGCATTGATGACTATGCCTAACATTTTGAAGATACCTCTAATTTGGATGATAATCAGTCACCAGACATATTTTGGTCAAGATGATGAAGTCATAACAAAGTTATTGCAATATTTATCTGTCAAAGATTGTGAGAGTGAATTTGATCCTACTTTGGATGCATATCTTTCAACTAGTCCTAGTGATCCTTTTGTTGATCTTGAGGAGATTTTATCTAATGATGAAATAGGGTATCATAGAAACACTTATAAATACCTTGTTGCCCCACCACCACTCATTGACCTCATCCTACCATTTCCCCCACCTCCATCCATCATTGATACTTTTCTTCCCATTAATGATCATTTAATCACCTCCTTCCATGTGGATGAACAGGAACATACATCATTGGACTCTTCCTCGAGTAATATAACATGCACCAATAATACAAAGGTCTAAGACCATATATAAAAAGTAATAAATCATGAGTAAATCACCTTTGATCCCATAAATCAAAATCAAGAAGATTCAAATCATTTGTCTAATAAAAAACTATCTTTCCCTAATGAAGCCCAAAATCAGGCATCAGGGGACCATCAAAGTCAAACTAATCATCATCTATCAAGTCAAAAATCAATCTCCTCTAGTAAATCCCAAATTTAGGCACTGGGGGGCAGTCAAGATATAATCAAGTCTCAAGATAAAAATAATGTCAAAATCACTTAGTATGACTAATAATCCTTCAAATAATTTAATCAAAGATGAATTGTAAAGTCAAAGTGTCTTGGATCTCTTAAAGTCTTTTGTCCAATGGAACTAATCAAATATGGAATGTCCATAATATCTAACAATGTGTTATATGGATAGTCATAATTCCCAATCACCCATCACACCTCCCTCTCATGATCTTATCATCCATTCAATTCCAATACACCCCCATCAACATCAAGATTTATTCTAATCCATATCTCACATACCCTCCCCAAGCAACATTGTCTCTTACAGGGGTGATGAAGATGCATGGCCTTGATATCTAAAGGGGTCATAATCGAGAATCAATAAAGGTCATAAATATTAATACATCCAATAAAAGTAACATGATCCTTGTACCACACATCTCCTAAATAGGTGTTGGCTGAATATCACAAACATGTCTGTATTGTGCATCTTGTACCCATATCTAATAAATCGAGATGCCCACAAGTCAAAAAAAAATCATTCATCTAATGGTGAAAACCAATCTTCTGGAACCTTAGTTAAGTACCATGATGAAGACTAGTTTCTGGCATCATGGCAAAATAATCTATTGTTCACATTTTACCTCAACACTTGGGGGCACAATCCATCCTACTTGTCACATCCTTTATCAACCTTATCTATATCACCTATCCATGTCATCCTTATCTATCTTATCCATTGGTCCATTATTCCTACCCATAATTTTCCATCATATCTCTCATTCCTTCCTATCTTGACCTTCTTAAAGAAGTGGAAGATGCCTTGAGAAATGTTGTGGAATCATCTTGGCATATCCTATAATGGACACTCAGGCAACTAACCATATGATTCCTTCATGATATGGTCATTATAAATCCTTAATCCCTCCTTCCTTGGTACTCATCCAATTTTTAGCATCACCCTTATCCTTTTATCATACCACCTATTATTCTATTTGTCCTTATCTTGGTTTCTAGGCTCAGTATTCCATTTGATAATAACCCCATATGTACAGTATACATACATATTCCAAAAAACCCTAAAAATTATAAAATCTTAAAAAAAGCTATAAATAGTCCATGGTGTCTTGTCTTATGCCTTTTCCTCTATTTGCACCCATCTCCATCCTCCTATTCTAAACCAGGTGCAAATCTAGTCTATATCAACTTAGTATTGACCTAGTCTCACTTTCACCTGATCAATCTTATGTCTCTCATCTAAACCTCTAAATCCTTAGCCTAATCCTAATCCAAGTCGACATATCCAAATCCTCATCTAATTCCCTCTCATAGTTCAAAATACATATCCACATCCATATCCTTACCTAAATCCTAATCCTAAGCATCATCATTAATCTATCCTACATCCACAATCATGTCATGATCATCCTAGTCATCCCTCAATCACTCATCCCATCATTTGACAAGACATTTTGACATTGCATATCGATACATGTATGTGTTACTTGTTTATTCTATTTAACTTGTTTGCATGTCTTTTCTCATGTAAATATTTGATTGTCTTTATCTTTTGAGTCTGTGTTACATCGTGTCTCTTTTTGTCTATTAAGAAATTAATGAGGATGTTATGAGGTCACCAAAGCTAAAATAAATGCTTATAAGTGCCTTTGATGATGCAAAGTTTGTTATTTACCAATGCACTTTGGCACAATGTCCTCTTGATCATACCTATATCATGGGTCATACTACCAAGTGCTATATTTATCGGATTAGTTAGACTATGACGAGCCTTATAATAGATGTGATGAATTGATCATCCCCACCCTCATCATTTATCTAATCATCTAATCATCCTTATTTTTTATCACTAATCTAATCCTTTTGACTCATCTGATTAACATCAAATCATTTATCCTGTCATCACTAATCATCATCATCATCATCTTTTCTTCCATCAATTGTCATTTAACCTCAAGTTAGAACTGTATCAGCCTAAGGTCTTTTCAGACTATGTAGGTAGCATTTGGCCACTTTTCAGTGTCCAAGGATAGCTCAACCACTCTCTCTTCATCCATCATCCCATCTATATTGTCTTTCATCATCTTCAAGTCCTACATTAGTCAGATCCTTGAGCTATAATATCAATCATTCATCAATAAATCTATTGATCAATCACCATCTACACAATCATCTCCTTAACCTTTTTATCAATCGCTCATACTTATCGATTAAGCCTAGAAAATCATAATATCCATCATCATTGATTGGTCATTTTATCATTTATCTCTCCCTTATATGTGTCATTGCTAGGGGCATCATCATTATTAATCACATTATGGCTCATTGATTTGATGCAATTCTTCCCCTTCATCTTTTGGTCACTCTATCATATCATTCCCTCTCATCCCCTTCATCATATCACCTAACTTCAAATTTGAGCTACATGAATCATTAATCTCATCAAATAATTATCTTTTCCTAGCCTAAATCTCTTCCTTTCATGTGTCGTTGCTTGGGTAGCATCGAAAGCTTTCACCCTTTTATCTTAATCATCACTGTGTTATGGTTGATTCCCCCTTAGGATGTGTCAATAATCATGACACCATATTTTCCACTCCTTACGCATATATATTTTTTAGGGGAATCATAAACCTATAGCTCACTACTCAAGTCAAATTCATTTTCTTCATCCTTTATCTCATCACCTCACATCCCATCCCCTTATCTATTCGTCACATCCCACCCCTCATTTCTTCTTTGGAGTGGCCATCTATCTCATTCTTCATCACATGTCCTCTCGAAGGGGAATCATATCCACTAATGTCATCATTTACTAACATTCATCCATGAAATAGTTTTTATTTGAAAGAACATTACTTCATCCACTCGCAATGCCCTTTCAAAGAGGGGTAAAATATATGCACCAAAATCCACTCACCTTAATTATTCTAATTAATACCATTAATTTATCCCCTTTATCCTAATCCTAGTCATTTATCTAATATCCCCCTCAAAATTTCCTCATTTACTAACCTTATTCTTCCCCACTTCTTTATTAATTCTCCTAAATACCCATTATCTTATCCTAACCCCACTTATCCATTATTTAGGGATTTTAAATTCTCATGTCTCACCTACCCACCTACTAAGCCTATTCTTAGGTTCTCCTACACCCCTAGTCCTTAATCACCCACATAATCCCTATTTAATCCCATATCTAATCCTAATTAATCTTTAAGAGGATTATATAATCCTCCAATTATAGAATCCTCTCTAACTTAGCCTTCCCCCTCTAGAAGCCTCTATTCTAGGGCCTTCCAAAGAATTTTTAATTCCTTGGAAATTACTCAACCATTAATCTTAATGGCCCAAGATTAAATATGAGCCATTTATTTTGCCTCCCTTTCCTTATATAAAAAATCCACTCCTCCATGGAAACTAACTAGAATCTCCATGTCAACTAGCAATGATAAGCATCCATTGAATATATTAATCCATGCCAATCAAACAATCTATGAATCCATAATGCATGGATCAAGCCATCACAATGTCAAAATTCTGAGTCTAATCTTTGCGATTCATAAGCTAAAATGGTTTGAAGATCTTGGAGGGAGGCTATTAGAAGTAAAAAATTGGTAAGATTTATCTATTTTATTCTGATTTACTTCCATAATCTCTCCTACTAGGTAGTTTGATATTTTGGGTTTCAATTGCATAGTTTAATCCATTTTCTCAAAATTCCTACTAAAATTATTATTAAAACATTATACTTGAAGAGAAGTAATTATTTGCTTATTGTATCATGACAACAGTGGATGCATGTTTTTACTAACTGTGGTTGGATATTTGTAATTAATTTCTCTATTCAGTTATGTTTTGTTATTTATGATGCTAGTGATCAGTAACATGCTTATTTTATAGATAAGATAATTAGGGTGTTTTAGCTAGATCACTAATTAGATCCTTATAGTGAATTCTAATGAAAGAATACATTGATTAAATTTTAAAAAATATATTATTCTAAGTAGATCTCAGTGGGATTGCTACATGTGGTATCATAGTTATGGCTCAAACTTTAGGACCTAATGAGCCCACTAGCATTTTCGTATCCTTCTATTTATCAGAAAAGAGAATGATAAAAACTAGAGTATCTGGAGAGGGTCCTTCAAATATCAATGATAGTAACCCTCCATTTGATCCTATCTAATTTTCCACTGAACAAGTAACAAAGTTAGATCAGATTCTCACAGCCATGAATGAAACCAGGGATCAAAATTTGGCCTTGGAGTAGGAAGCTCATGACCATGAAGAGGAAGAATACCAGGATGAACCTGAAGAACATCTCGCTAAACAGGAAAACCCTCAGGATGTGAGAGCATAGTTAGTATTTTACTTGTTAAGTGAAGTGTATTTTAGACTTGTAGTGCCTCAATGCAAAATCATGCCACACCATGATTAGGAGTTATGAGATTTTGTAGATCCTTATGTATGGCTTGATGAATATTGTTGGTAATAGACATCCATAATTCTTGGTCTGATTTTCTTAAGAACCTATTTAACTGAATCATTTAATGTGTGGAACATCAGGATAACATAAGGGAATTCTAAGAAGGACAAGGCATAATTCATGTATGACCTATTTTATGAAGTGATGAAGATTGATAGTTGATTCTATGAAATGTTTTGTGGTACATTGAGTGTGTACCTTTAGGAGCACTTGTACCCTATTAGAGTTGTGAAAGGGTTAGTTTAATGAGTGTCTCAATGGTGAGGGTTATGTATGATGTTTGGGTAGGTTAGTAAATAACATAGTTGATGAGTCACGAACAAGTTATCCCTACCATATGTTTGATCACTTAGATCAAACACCTTGAGAATGATGACATCTTTACTTGGTAATCAAGTCACCCCCACCACTCATGTTTTGTATTATGAGTGTTCAAAAGCATGGGATGATTCACACTTAAGAAAATGTGCATTTTAGATGGAGTTTTATGTTTTATGTACATTAATCCTAGGGGAGGAAATCTTAAAAGATTACTTATGGATTGACACCACCTAGTGCAATGGGAATTCTTCTTGTATTAGAGTGTAGTTATCTTTGTTGAGGATTCCTATGTGTTAGGAGTTTTCTCATAGATATGCACCCCATATGTTTATGTGGATTGAGAAGAGGTGTATCTCACATAACGATCATAAAGGAGAGTTGTTACTCTCTCACCCTCCTTTGACACCATTATAAACCATTGAGAGGATTCATATTTTCATGATGTTGATTAAGTGTTTCCTTAATAAAAAACTCGTTTCTAAAATGTTACTTTGATAATATTCCTTGGAGTTTATGGGATAGTGTCTTCTACTTCTTGTTGATAAAAAATTTGTATGAATGGAATGGATTGATGCATATATGTGGTTAATGTTTTTCTTTTGATTGTCGAAATAAGTAGTGATACTACACTTACATGTTTGATAAGTGTGTAGTGATTTTTGTAACTCTGGTTGTGGTGTTTTCTTCATACCATGTGAATGTATTTAAGAGTTTTATTATTGAGATGTTAGTTCACTAATTTCTGCTTGTGACTTTTTAAAGTCACATTTTTTCAGTGCTACTTTATCTAAACTTGTGAACTTTGACCACATGGAGTGGCAAACCTTGAATTTATATTGATTATAGATTAAGAAGTCGAAGTTGATTATAATCATTATGTTATGATTCACCCTTGATTAAATTGGTATTATTCTCATCTTGCTTAAAACATGTTGTTTTGATGAGTCATTTATGTACTTTTCACCTAGAATGTGTATGGAATAGGATGTCCAAAACATATTGTTAGTCTAAGGAGTTGAAATAAGCTTATAACTTGTTGTGTAACTAGCTGAGTAAGCAGGGAAACATTGTTTTGCTTGTTTCCTTTATAAAGTTGTAAGGATGGTGTGATCCTCAGCCTTTGTGTATTTTGATAGTTTTAACGTTATTTCCTCCTATGAATATAATAGAGATGGGTTAAGTTATGAAATTCGATAGTAGTTATGTTTGACTAATGGAAACTTAATACAATTATGGAATGATTATATGATTTTTATTGTAATGGATACATCTTGAATTATTTAGCATATATCATTACACTCTAGGATCTGTTAGAATGGATTAGTGATTCATTGAACCATGTGCATGTTTTGGAGATCATTAGGTCATAGAAACCTAAGGGATGAGTGGTGAATTAGGAATGTGAGTACTAAGAGATAAGAGTGGATCTTAATTAGTCTCATATTGAATCAGTAGTTACTGAGTTTGGATCTGACAAGGAGAGCTTGTCTAATCCAAGATTTGGCAAGGGGGACTTGTCAAATTTAGTCGTATGGTTATACACATATATACTGAAGAATATTTATTCTTTAATTTTGTATATATTAGAAATGTATTATTTCCAATCCCTATTGATCATCATACTTATCAGGAGCCACATAGAGTAGTGATGGTATTGACTTATACACATCATTCTTATCAGGTTCTCTAAACACTTGTCTCTAGAATAAGAAAAACACTCTCTAGGTTAGAGAGATGTGTAGAGGGGTTGAGAGGCTTTATGGAACTCTCCTTGGTCATTTTTTTTGGCTTTTGTGATTATTTCATGTGCTTATGGTTGAAGATTAAATTTGAGAAATCAAAAAAATTATCACCAGGATATGTGGGACCTTTCAAGGTGTTAAAAGTGGTCAATCCTATAGTGTATAGGCTTACATTACCACCAACCCTAGCTCTATTACATAATGTCTTCCATGGTTCTTAACTTAAATATTATATAGTTGATCCTTCAAACATATTGTATTGGAATGCTTTGTTAGTTTTGGACCATGGGGTGGTCATGACAGAATTCGATCAGAGTAATTGACACTTGTAAAATTTGTTTACGTAATAAAAAGATGTCACAGTGCAAGGTCTTATGGGAATAATACTTTGAGGATAGTGCTACTTGAAAAAACTATGATGAGTTTTATAAGAAATTTTCACATTTATTTATTTGATTTGATACTTCATACTATGTTATTTTTCTACTAAATAATGTTTTTAATTCAAAACTTATGTTGAATAAGTGTCATCGGGATGATGACTAGCTTTAGGGGGAAGGATGTTACATTTTGATTTCCCACTAAGAAAATTTACTTGATTATTTATGGATATTTATAGTTGGTGATTTGATTTTATTACTATTTTATTAATCTATAAGTCATATGCTAGAATGGGATAGTTTTATGTTGTTTTGCTTTTATGATGGCATTGTTAAGATATAGTTGTAGTATATATTCTTTATACTGTGATCATGTTGATTTATTATTTCAATAGTATTTTATAAGATATGTCATGATGTTATGAACTAACTACCTACTTATTGTGAGTTTGTTGTAGGAGAGATTCATCCCTCAAAGCATGATAGAGGGAGAGCATCATCGAATAGGGTGACGTAGATGAAGATGTTAGGGGGTGATATAAGAACAAATAAAACCTTGCACACACCACAATAGATAATACATGTATATGCATTATTTAAATTATTAGCATTAGTACATTTTCTATATTGTCTACTTTTAGATAATTATTTATGCATGTTAGTTGTGTGTTAGCTCAGTTTAATGCTTATATGGAATTAATCTTGTGTGATTGCGTTTATGTCATGTTAATGTATTCATGATTATTAATGTTTTCAAAAATGTTAATGTATGTAAATAAGTATTTGGTAATTGTATGCTTACATAACCTGAGTATATCTAAGTCCTTGATAGATGATGTGATTCACAAAATTTATATAATTTTGTCTAAAACTCTATGTAGATAGATATAATAAGCATGTCAGTTGTTTATTCGAATAGAAAGTAAACCTAGACATTATCTATAACGTTATATCAAAAGTTAATGATTAAATGAGTTAACTATTATTAATAAATAATTAAAAAATTAAAATAAGAAATAAAATAAATAAAACAAATAAAATAAATAAAGTAATTATATTGCATTATAATCAGGAAATGAAATAAATTAGGGAAAAAAATGGGGGGGGGGGGTGCACAAGTTTTAAAGCTTTAAAAGAAAACTCATAAAATATGCAAAGGGAAAAAAAAAAAGGCAGGGGAAGCACAACATAAGAAGAGAGGAAGGAGAGAAAAGAAGGAGGAGGGCATAATTAGAGAAGAGAAGGCAATGCTTGAAGAGCTGGAATAGCAGAGTGAGGGAAGGTAGGTGATGTCATTATTATTTGTGTGAATATATGTATACATGTTTATAGGTAATGAATATTTGTGTCAATATTTGTACACAACTAGTTAAGTAATTTCATATATTAATGGTCAATATCACTAAAGTGAATAATCATTCTATAAATAAACTATCCCTGAGATCACTTTATATCATTATGGTGGAATACTATACTTATACCAAGTTACCCAGTCCGCATAACGAACAACTCACCTTATATCTTTGATGTTACACTTAGTGGGGAAGGATTATATGGTTATTATTAACTGATTGCCTGATACATATGATATTCCTCTAGTTTATGTTATATCACTATATCATTAGGATTAAAAATATAAACCATGTGGCATGACATAGAATCTAATTACCAAGATCAATCAATATCCCATGATAGGTGTGACTGAGGTATAATATTTTACTTAGTAAATATCACTCCCCTTCTGCCAAGAGGCCTGACTGGAAAACATAAGGCATAATATTTTTAGGAGGTAGCTCAAAATAAAGAGTTGTTGTAAATACATTGGATCTGTGTATTTTGTAAAAGTTGATGCTTAGGATTGTATACAATGATTTTATTAGTCATAAATAATGAAACAATGTAATGATATAACAAACCAAGTTTGATATAACGTTATACATATCTGTCTATGTGGCACTTTGTCCTCTAAAGAGCCTATGTGAGGTTAAGTGTATATTTATCTATATATAAAATTATATGGCCTAGTTATATATCTATCAAATAAAATTGAATGACTACATACATCTTGTCTGCTATTTATTTCTTATACCATCTGATATTATATTATCTGCCTCTTTACTTAAACTATAAATAAAATCCATTGTATATTTCTAAGATTATATTATTTGAGATAAATGTTATCAAAGATTTCATTATCTGTTGTTTGTTCATATACGATGCATTTATTATATGAAGAGATTAGTTAAATATATATACAATGCATTTGTTCATAGCAAAGATTAGCAGTAAGAATTAATGCCTAAGTCAATACATTAGCGCCTACATGCATGAGCAAAGATTATCCTGATTCATATAAAACAATCATTATATATATCATTAGTGCCTAATTGCCTAATCTCCTTATATAAAGCAATAACAGAGATTATCTCAATTCCTATAAATCAATCACTGTATATATCATTAGTGCCTAATCGCCTAATCACCTCATATAAAGCAATAGTAGAGATTATCTTGATACCTATAATGCATTAGCAACTAATTTTTGTATATATCACCATAGATTAGAGATTATAACATCCCCACCTGCATGATCAATGATTAGTGCCCACATGCCTAAATTGACTCACTTCCAAAGTTGGAAGTTGTCTCCACACTCAGCATGGGTTTGGACAAAGTGGACTTGGCCAAATGCAAGTAGAAAAAGAAAACAATGATCTAAATAAAAAAAATATTTGATGATATAATCAAATAGTCCACGAACATGTAAACTGAGGTCATACATCCCATGTGCAAGTTTAAAATTATAAAAGCATGTGCCCCATGTGTTTCTAATTTGGAAATTACATTGGATTGGTAAATGCATCTCAAATTTTATCTGGTATTAGTAGTGTTTTATTATTACTCGATAAAACACTACGTTATTCTTCAGGAAACTATAATGTTAAAACTTCTCATGTGGAGTTAATGAAAACAAAAAACTCATGGACCAATTTCATCATGTGTCAAGTGTGTTTTTAGCACTTAGAAAGAGGTACATTATTTTAATCCTTTCCATACTAAACACATTATTAAACATCATGAGTAAAAATATATTCTAATATGTGTCAGACAAATTGATGAGTTATGAATATAATCAATCAGTAGATTGAGATGGGATTACATATCTTTTATATATAACTTGTGAACCATAGTCATATGATGACCATGCTTGAGAATGGATGTACATAGATATGAATGCACATGGATATAGTGAAATGAATAGTATTATATAGCTTATTAATAAGTATATCACTAATATTTGTATAAATAGTAGTGATAATAAACATTTAAGTTGTAATCTTACATGGTCACTATACTTTTGATTTACTAATGTTATATCTATTATTGATATAAATATATGAACTAAGTATATATTAACATTCAAAACTATGAAGAAATATATATATGTAAGCTATGAGGAGCCTAAGTTTATGCTTTGGATATGTTTCAAACTCTATGCAGAGACTAAGTAATGTATCTAAAGCACAATAGTTTTATATAAAACAAGTCGACGAAGTCAAGAATGTAGCAACATATTTAGATAAAATACATAGACTGTTTTAGAGTACAAGCACATAAAGGAACTTTGTGAATACCTTATATGGTGAATTTGAATTATAGGTTGATTTGCTCTATTCTTAGAATCAACAGTAAATAATGAGAGAAAAATATTGATATAAAAAGGTCTATTGACTATAGCACTCAATTTATATCTTGATGATTCATGAATGTAATGATTGTTGAAATCTTATAAAGACCTTGATTAGAATTGTAAATGACTATTGGTATATATACAGGCAGTAATGAAAACTTGTGAGAGATACATATTTTGAGTATTAGTATGCACATGTGTTATTACATATATAACATATAATAGTGTATCATGATGTGTGATTATAAGTTATAATTCTTTTGATTGGCAAAACTATGTTATAAATTCTTGAAGAATAGAAAACTACTTATATACGCATATAGCATCCTAAAGATGTAATATGTTGTTTAAATGAAAGATTATGTTTTCATGAAAATTATAACTTTCTTCATTATGACCAGCTGTTGAAATTGAGTAGTGTGTACATAAAATGGACTATGATATTGGTGTTGTTAAGCATGGGATTTACTGAGAAGGGGGGGTGAATCAGTATATCATATATCTTATAAAACTTTCTCTTAATCAAATTCCACTTAATCAAACATTCAAGATATGCAATAAAACTCAAACAATAAACACCACACAAGATAGAGAGAGACACCAGATATAACATGGAAACCCAACATGGGAAAAACCACGGAGAACAATCTCAAGTATATGAATGAGCACAAACCCAAACAATATTTGCAAGCACCAATTTGTAGGAGCACCAACCCCTTTGCTGAGCACCAACCCAACAACTATTCGTGAGCACCAACCCACAGGAGCACCAACCCCTTTGCTGAGCACCAACCCAACAACTATTCGTGAGCACCAACCCATAGGAGCACCAACCCTTTTGCCAAGTACCAACCCATCAACAATTCATGAGCACCAACCCCTTTGCCAAACACCAACCCAACAACAATTCATGAGCACCAACCCACAGGAGCACCAACCCCTTTGCCGAGCACCAATCCATCAACAATTCGTGAGCACCAACCCACAGGAGCAACAACCCCTTTGCCGAGCACCAACCCACAGGAACACCAACCCCTTTGTGTATACCACACACCTATCTCTCAATGTTGTTATCTCAACAAATGATAGTTCATTACAACATCTCTTTTCTCTCTCTCACCTTTGATCTTCTAAGCTAGATATAACAAATACAAATTATATTCATCTCTCACAATTGCTCTTCTAAGCTAGATATTACAATATCAAATCAACCTCTATCTCTCATATTACAAATGGCTTCTCAAGCCTTTATTTATAGCTTTCCAAATGACCTTTGGCCTTCCCCCTTTGTGACCCTTCAATTCTCATGGAAAATGGTGCCAAACTTGTATGACCCTTCATATTATTGCCTTTGAAAAATCATGTGGTGACCCTTCATGACCAAAAATGTCCTTCTCACTTTTGTCCTTATCTTGGTAACTTTTCATATTCCTCAAAGTGTCCCTTCATGAGAAATTGTGCCCTTCCTATTGTGTCTTCACTTGGTGACTCTTAGAATTCCCCAAGATGACTCTTCATGGAAAAATGCATCCCATCCTTCTTTTGTCTTTACCGCGTGACTCTTTGACTTCTCCATGGGCCCTTGTTTTGTCTCATATGCAACCAAAAATATATTCATTAATATTAAATAAATATTAACTCACATTAGCCAATATATAACAATTACAAACAACATTAAATGCAATGGGGCCTTTATCACCAATAATGCTAGACCTTTGACATCAATGACAATATTTACAACAATCTCCCTCTTTTTCATTGATGGCAACCTCAATCCTAAAACTGCCACATCCTGTCACTTGCACATACTGTCATCTAAAAACATACAGTAACTCCCCCTTATTGTAGCAACCTATACCTGTTCCCTATACCTATTTCTGCACCTGTACCTATAGCTATAATTCTCCCCCTTTGACATCAATGGCAAAGGGCCTACCTAGAGCTAACACTTAGCTCCCCCTCAACTGATGATGAACATCAATGGCAGGAAGTAATAGAAATTACTCCCAACTCCTCTTGCATGCCTTTGAGAAGATATTTGATTAAAACATTGCCTATTCTTTGAGAATCTGCAATCAACTCATTTGAATATTTTCTTCTAATCTCACAACCTTCTGCATGAAACTTTAAGGTGTATCCTTGATCACATATTTGACTTACACTTAATAGATTATGCTTACAAAACATTCTTAGCTTTGGTTTTACTATTATCCAAACTTAAAATACCTTTTTCGGCTATCTTGGCAGTAGTTTTATCTTTGAATTTCACTATGCCACCATTGATCTTCTTTAGAGTAATGAGCTTAATTTTATCTCCTGTCATATGCCTCGAACATTTGCTATCAATAAACCATGGCTGATCTTTACCTCTTACATGCAGGGCTGTCTGAACCATCATAGAATCTTCAGGTTGTTTCTTCTGCCATGAACATGTCTGAACCTTCTTCTTGATGAATGGAGCTTTAAAACTCTGATCCTTCTTCATTGAATCTACATGAGTATTATTTTCCTTCTTTCTGAAACTGTTAGCTCTTTTTCAAAATTCTAATTTCTTATGACCATAATCATTTGAAACACTGTATATGCAAGAATCATTCTAATAGCCTCAAACCATAATACTGATGCAAAATTTTCTTCAAAAATATATTCCCTCAAAAGATATACAAATAAATCTACCAACTCACCTTCAATTTTTCTTAAAAGTGTCTCCTTGAAGCTTAGAAGAGACACCCCACACAAAAGGGTCCTAGAAATAAATCTCAGGGGATTCCCACATCTCCTCTGTTTCTTCCTTGATCTTCTTGTGTTTTTATTTTAGAATCCTTTTAAGCATGTCTAACCTTTTTTACCTACTAACCTTATCATTTATGATGTTTTTCATCTTCTCAACTTTTGCAACTATCTTATCTTGACAAAGCTCATGCTCAAATGTAACAAGAGATTCTGCACAATCCTTCCTATCTGATTCTTTATCTACTATAGCAAGTAATTCATTTTCACTTTTAAACTCAACCTGATCAACCTTTACTATTTTAGGTCTCCAAACCTTAATTTGACTCTTCTCATATCTTTTAGGGGCTCTGTAACCTTTGACATACTTTGAAGATCTCTTTACTTTATTTTGACATAATTTAGCAATATGGCCAACCTTATGACAACAAAAGCAAACAACATTTCTCATACCTTTTTCTTGAATGTGACTGAGATCTCCCTTTGACTGATTGCTTCTCCTCATACAATCTCTTTCCCTATGACCAACATGATGACAAACAAAACAACGACCATTAAAAGAATTTGAAAACTTGAAAGCATTGGGCTGCCTGATCGGCTTCTTTGATTTGCCTTCAAAACCTGCATCCTTCTTTCTTTGGACTAATATTTCATGATCTTTCTCAACCTTGATTATAAGCTTCTCATGATTATCCTTTAAAGAACCTAACTCAACCTTCAACTGATTACACTCTTCTTCTTTTGATGTTAAAATTGAGCTTGCAACCTCTAACTGATTCTTAAGATCCTGAATAAATATCTTATTTTCTTTTACTTCTATAGCCAACTTAGAATCCAAGATACACCCCTGTTTCTTAAGAGCCTCAACCACAGATTTCAACTCTTGATTCTCCTTCTTTATCTACTTGGCCATCTTATGCTTTTCTTTGATCTACCTTCAAGCTGTTAAACCCTTTTTGAAGGAACCTGCTCTGATACCAATTGTTAAGCATGGGATATATTGAGAGGGGGGGTGAATCAGTATATCATATATCTTATAAAAATTTCCCTTAATCAAATTCCACTTAATCAAACATTCAAGATATGCAATAAAACTCAAATAATAAACACCACACAAGATATAGAGAGACACTGGATATAACATGGAAACCCAATGTGAGAAAAATCACGGAGAACAATCTAAAGTATATGAATGAGCACCAACCCAAACAATATTCACAAGCACCAACTTGCAGGAGCACCAACCTGGCAACTATTCGTGAGCGCCAACCCATAGGAACACCAACCCCTTTGCTGAGCACCAACCCAACAACTATTCGTGAGCACCAACCCACAGGATCACCAACCCCTTTACTGAACACCAACCCAACAACAATTCGTGAGCACCAACCCATAGGAGCACCAACCCCTTTTCCGAGCACCAACCCAACAACAATACGTGAGCACCAACCCACAGGAGCACAATCCCTTTGCCGAGAACCAACCTAGCAACAATTCGTGAGAACCAACCCACAGGAGCACCAACCCCTTTGTGTATACCACACACCTATCTCTCAATGTTGTTATCTCAACAAATGATAGTTCATTACAACATCTCTTTTCTCTCTCTCACCTTTGATCTTCTAAGCTAGATATAACAAATACAAATTATATTCATCTCTCACAATTGCTCTTCTAAGCTAGATATTACAATATCAAATCAACCTCTATCTCTCATATTACAAATGGCTTCTCAAGCCTTTATTTATAGCTTTCCAAATGACCTTTGGCCTTCCCCCTTTGTGACCCTTCAATCTTCATGAAAAATGGCACCAAACTTGTATGACCCTTCATATTCTTGCCTTTGAAAAGTCATGTGGTGACCCTTCATGACCAAAAATGTCCTTCTCACTTTTGTCCTTATCTTGGTGACTTTTCGTATTCCTCAAAGTGTCCCTTCATGAGAAATTGCACCCTTCCTCTTTTGTCTTCACTTGGTGACTCTTGGAATTCCCCAAGATGACTCTTCATGGGAAAATGCGTCCCATCTTTCTTTTGTCTTTACCTCGTGACTCTTTGACTTCTCCATGGGCCCTTGTTTTGTCTCATATGCAACCAAAAATATATTCATTAATATTAAATAAATATTAACTCACATTAGCCAAGATATAACAATTATAAACAACATTAAATGCAATGGGGCCTTTATCACTAATAATGCTAGACCTTTGACATCAAAGACAATATTTCCAACAGGTGTTTGTCATAAAATGTATTGTATTTGAATCTACTTACGAAAATTAGTAGTATGCAGTTTGAGCATAGAATATACCTGATTGGTATAAACTATATTTGATGCTTATTATGTGGTAAATACTACAATGATGATTCATTCATATGTTTGATGGACTAAATATATGCATTTTGATTATTCCTATGTTTAAGCTATTTTAGGATGGTTAATAAGAATTAATCTGTATGAAACTGTTGGTTATATTAACCAAATCTCACATTGCTGGTACTGAGTAAGTAGTGAGATAGACTTCACTAGCTTACTAGTATCATTCATGCCATATGAAGGTAATCCAATCAAGTGGTGTGTATAAAATTAATTGATCCTAGAAAATGAATAACTATTGAAAACATTGGTCAAAGTAATGCTTAATCAAACATTATCATTTCATATGTATGATTTACATGTTTGTGTGATATTATGTTAAAATGAATTTATTTATGGTACACTACATGTTATTAGAAATCATACAACACACAGGCACTAGCTTGTCTCTCTAGATTCCTGCACCATCACTATCTACTCATCTATGAAGGGAGGGCCATTCCCTAATAAGGGATTGTGTAGGGGATCGATGGTTTATGGTTAGTGTGAAAAGACTCTCGGATGATGCTCTCCCTCCTCAAAATAGTACTTATTTGGGGACAACACTTGAGATTACCATAGATACTAGAGTTCAGGGAACTCATGCTCCATGGAGCCTTGTATCTTGTATCTTGTACAATATATTGAAATTATTATTATTGAAACACTATGCCTGAAGAGATGTAATTATTTACTTATTGTATCATGACAACAGTGGCTGCATGTTTGTACCAATCATGGTTGGATATTTGTAACTACTTTCTATATTCAGTTATGTTTTATTTCTTATGATGCTAGTGATCAATAATAGGTAGTTGTTACATGCTTATTTTATAGTTAAGATACTTAGGGTGTTTTAGTTGGATCATTAATTAGATTCTCATGGTGAATTCTAATGGAAAATAAATTAATTAAATTAAAAAAATTACGTTATTCTAAGTGGATCCTATGGGGTTTCTACACTTAGAACTATCAGAGTGACCCCCCTTAAATTTTCAAATACAAGCAAGCTCTCATAAAAATTGAGCACAACAAAGAATGTGTCTTGAGTGATTAGTGTGTAAGCATAAGACACTAGAGGGACATCAAGCTCAAATGATAGTACATTAATGAGAGTACAATAGTTGGGTTGAAGAGAGATTTAGTGGGCATAAAATGACCACCAATGCATATAGAACGAAAAATAAGTACTTTTGAAGATGACACTCAAATATGTGTTATTGATCAAAAGATGATGTTTGAAAATCTTCCTCACATACAAAATTTAGGTAGAAATAGTGGTGATTTTTTTAATCAACTTCCCCCAAAATAAAATTTGAATCAACTTCCCTAAGAAAAACTTAAGCCTCCTTTGAGCAAAATTTAAGCACTTTTGGGTTGGAAGTGATCAAGGGCTTAACTCTTTATATGACTAGGGACTAAGACCTAAAATAGGTGCTTTCCCCTTGATGATGTCACTTTGAATCATGATGAGACTAGGTGAGTGATGTCACTCCCAAAAAGCCTCCAAATTTCAAATGAATAGTATCACTCTTCACTTGATTAAATTTGATGGCCTCTTGTGCATCACATAATAACACAACAAAGAAAGAGAAGGTGGGCAAAAATTGGGCACTGCTTAGGTAGGTGGTATATTTCATGGTGTGTCGAAGCAAGGGTCAAATCCTGATTAGTTCCGGTGTAGGAGCCATAACCCAGAAGGTGCATGAGTAGGGGACAAAACTTGATAGGTTGTTGAGTAAGGGTTAGAACCTGAAAGATGTTTGAGTAGGGGGTGGAACCTGATAGGGGTAGGAGCAAGGGGAAAAACTTGATACATGCTTGAAAAGTGGAAAATGTCTGTCGAGGGGTCAAAATCCATTGAAGGTGGGAAATTTCTACTCAAACTTATTTTTATGCCATAAAAAGTCTACCAACTATCAAAATTGCCTAAGAGGGTTAGAAATTTTGCTGAGTTGACTAAACCTCCCAACTTGTGGATTTTGTACGACTCCTCTAAAATATGGCAAAGATCCACTTAATAACTTGAAAATACTAAAAAATCCTATAAATTACTTCATGATTTGAGAACCCCCTATACGAATATGCATGAAGATTGTGCAAAGTACCTGAAACTCTCTAAAAGTATCTAAAAATAACTGTCATGAATCTAAGTCATGCTTATAGTCGATTTTAGGATTTTGATGCCTTCTAAAATTGATGGTGTTATCTATTTTGTGATTGGATACTTTATCAATATAGTTTACATGGAATTTCATGAAATCCCACCAAACCTTTGAAAATGCTAAAAATCAAGAAAGCCAACAAGCATGCATGTAAGAAATATCACACCGAGGATTTTTAGAAATGGCAAAATAACCATTAGATCAACTCTAATACCATGTTGGATTGTCTAAGATATCAGAACATCCAAGATTGCACAAAAACCCTCGGATTAGGTGAAATCAAGATTGCCACAACACAAGTTGCATCAAAAGCTTCATTCATCGATTAACCAAAAAATACAAAGGAGGTACATTATATAGTGAGAAATTAGGTCAACAAAAAGGTAACACCTCAACTCACTATTAGAAAACACATTAAATGTATTTTCTCCTAATGACCTTAATAACCCTAACTAAGTTGACTAACAACTGTGTAGGTAAAATCACAAGTTAGAAAAATTCTACATCAATAATCATATCATCTAAGCCAAAATACTTAAAAGCTCACCCAAGGTGTAGTAATAGAAAGCCAAGAACCCCATTATGAGAATAAATCACAAAGACATATCCAAGTGCATCATCTTCATAAAAAAATAATATAATCCAAAGAGCATCTAATTATACAACAAACATATTATCATACAACAACATTGATACAAAGAATTTATCTTCACTATCATATTCATATTCTCATCACAAAGCATGCATATCATTAAATTACATTAATCGCCATTAAGGGATGATCTTCACTCCTATACATCATATAATGAATTCACTTATGAATCACTCAAACCTTAACTTTAGTCCTTCCCCAGTCATATGACTCAATCGTTATAAACATGTGACCTACATTAGATCTAATCCCTTCAAATGAGAGGTTTGTATTTATAACATTCCTAGACTCCTTCGATCCATATCAATGATTTTCTGTCAATGTTACTTGTTCATTCTTTGTCATTTGTCATGCCACCTGTCTTTCACATCAACATATTCCCTTATTTGATTCTTCCACTCATCTTAAAAACTAGTATATTTGATTGCTCTAACAAAATATTCTTTTCCATTCTAGATCAAACCTAAAAAATTTGCATTTTCCTTGTTTGGATGTCTACCATCTATCATCATCTCATCATCTATTCTTCTTCTAGTGTTTCTTATCCAATGCATGTTTGTTTCATTCTGCACAATGCACATCAATTGCCTTCTCAACCTGCACATCAATCCCTTCTTGCATGCTTTCTCTTGATTATGTACATTGGAAGTATCCAAGTGACTATATGCATCTCACTTACACATTATTAGACTTAGACAATCTTCACATGTTTTCTCTATGCACCTTTTTAGGGTCAAAAGGAAGAGTCAACTTAGTAATGGCCATTTTGCTAACGATTCCTTTCTCAATCTAGTTGAGAATGAATCTTCTTTTTGCAAAACACCCCTAGTTTTAGCATGTAGTGGTCCAAAACCCAATTTTATCGCTAAATTATGATGTAAATGCTACATTGGTTAAATAATTTTAAATATAAATGGATCAACAAAGGGGAGATATTCAAATTATTAGGCATTCTTTTTACCTTTGAAATATTATTTATAGAACTTTGGCAATATGTTTAGTAAAGAGAAGAAAATAAAATTGATTTATGGATTACAAAGCCGTTGTCCTTGGTAGGGAAATTCTAGATTTGCATTAATATTATCACGTCCACAAATGGGTATTACTCTTCTTTATAGGTGCCTTCTAAAGTGTCCTACAAAAAACTTGTAAAGTTGCTCAGAGACTTCATATGGGCTAAATATGCCAAGAAAACTCGGGCTTTTGTATGGTTCTTTGGGAAGTTTGTTCTCTCCCATAGGACAAAGAAGGCATAAGAATTATTAATGTTTATAGAAAGAGGATCACTTTTTTGCACCAAATGGGTTGTTCATGTCATTGAAGGCCCTGAAGCTTGGAATATATGTTTTGACACTATATTTATGTAGGCTCACCTTATGGAAAGACCAATTAGAAAAATATTGGGCTCCATACTTGTTCATTACTTTCCCCCTATCAAGATTGATGGGTCTTTTGTTCCTTAGATTATATGATTTTTTTTGAGATGGTCAAATGATTTCTCAAATGGGTCAATGATGGATTCAAATTCAATCTTTTTCTCAATGACCACAACATCTAGGGGTCCCCCATGATTGCATTTAATAACAATATTCGGCTTGCTGAAACTCTTAGTATTAAAGCTCTTCGAATTTTCAAGAAAGACATTTATAATGCGTGAGATCTTATCTCTTCTTGAGATTGGATTCCATAGCACATTTTGTAGAGAACGTATAAGTTGTTAACTTTTGATATGCCTTTTAGTATGCGTATATATGAGATTATAGTATATGTTATGATGCATACACTAAGGATTCAACTACTTATTGCATGGTGTAAAGATTGGCATTAGAGTCATGACACACCATTTAAGCACTACTCCAGGTATGTTGTATCAAATAATGAATCCCTTCTCTTCAACTCTTGGCAAGTTAAACAATGGGCATAGTCTTAATTTTTGTAATGTTTTGTCTAATAAGGCTTGCCCCTAGGGGAGAGACTACTTAACATTGAAATTTCTCATCCCAAGTGCTATGTGTGTAGCAAAGCAAAGACTTTTAATCATTTGTTTTGGACTTGCCCACGAGTTCATGAGGTTTGCTCGTGGATCCACAACATTTTATGCCTTTTCACCCATAGTCCATTAATTGAAGGATGGATTTATTTTGATATTATGCTCAGTAGTCAACATACATTACTTTTATTTGATTTTTTTCAGAGCTTCCATTTTTTTTAGTTTTAAAAATCTAGCAATAGTGAGTCTATCTCATGATAATTTTCCAATAAAATTTGTGCTCTCACCTCTACAATCTTTAAGATTCAACGCAAATTGAGAGTGGCTTTAGAATTTTAGCTCTTGCAGGAGCTACTCAACCACTAGGGAAGTGCTCCTCACACTATGAAGAAGGTCCCTCTCGATATCTCACTACATGAATCTCTTCCATCGACACCTAAATCACAGTGGAGCAACCCACATAGTTGTTTCTCCACTCCTCCTTGGTGGAGAGGTTGAAGTCTTTAGTCGCATGGCAAAATGGTCATTGGATTGTCTCAGTAGACTTTCCCTACATGTGATGCCTGTAGATGTTGGGTTGATCATTCCATAGTTGTTTGGGTACATAATGCTTGTGCCTTTGGCTATGCAAGATAATACTTATGATAGTTGGGTGGTTTTAGATCTGCCATCGGGAGAGCCCTCTTCTTAGACTATTTTGCCTCTCAAGGATGATCCACCATCTCCTCCATCTGATGCCACTGCATGTGCTTGATATTTTATGTTGTTTGTTATATAATTTGAAAATCATTAGTTATATTTTTTAAGAGACTTGGTTTTTAGCTGTGATTTTTTACCATCATTTATTTTGAGCTATGAATATTAACTTACCACCTTTTATTAAAAATCATCCTATACTTTATCTCTATATTTTTTATTAATAGATATGTTGAGGCATTTCTAATTCTATAGATATAATATTTATATCCTAAATACATCTATCTAACATATGCCGAGAGATATCAATCTCAAAGTTATCTTAGATTTTTCATATGCCATATTGATTAATAATTTTATGACCTTATCCTACGATTTTCCATTGATTGGTGATAAAAAGTATCCATCTAGCTACACCACTATATTGGATTTGAAAAAATCTTTCTAAAAAAAAAGTTCGAAATTCTATTCTATGATCAAAATATTACAATTTTTATATTAATTCTAAAAACAAAAATATTTTAAATCACAATCAAATACATATCAAATTTAAAATTTGAAGAAAAACATAATTTCAAAACAACTCACTCTGTGACATACTCCCTATAACTATCCCCAAATTGCCCTTTTGACACACCCATGCGACCTCTTGAAAGGGAACGTTGCTAACTTGTATATTGAAATGAATCGAAATGAGTTTTAATAACATCCACGAGACCAAACAGTTTATGGGACCAAGTGTCAAGACCATTAGAGATTCTTCATATTCCTTTCGAAGTCATCTCGTCTCCTATGAATCTTTACGAACAACCAGGCCATGTTATGTAGCCTCTCCTCAAATAATTCACTAAAATTGCCCACATTCACGTTGTTATCATGTTGCATACGGATATCCTTGTACGCATCACACTCCCTAATGAAGTGTCGTTCAGTTTCAACCACTCTATCACTGCAAAAAAAGCAAGTCCTATCTTCCCATCTTTCCTTGGGAACCGTCCATCTTCCATTTTCACACCTAAGATGGTGTGAACCGGTCCTCAATTGTGCTATTAGGATCCTAGCATTACCTTTAAGTTCGGCACTTAGGTATGCTTTATCCCCATGTTCCCAAGTGGGATTGAACTCTTTGATATAATGCATTTTTTTACGTCCAATCTGATTTGTCCACATGGTAGTCCTGAATTTTTCTAACACAAACTTTTTTATTTCCTCTTTGGAGTTAGGGCACTCATGTAAATTAACGTCCCATTTTCCCAGCCACTTGATGTTTTGCTTCATCCATGTCTTCTTCCTCTGATCTAGCACCTTGTTCACCACCATTTTGGGCCACCGGTGATTCCCCATGTTTTCAACCTTTTTTATGTGGCTTAGTACCCGTGAAATCGCCGCAGTGTCCATTGGAAAAGTACCGGCTTCTGTCAAGAGGATCTCATATGGAACAGTTGCTTTAACTTTAAGACTACTGGCGATAAGATGTTTTTGAATTCTTTCCAACTGTCTCCATCTGTGATTTGACATGCTACTTCCCCAAACCTCACAACCGTAGAGGACAATTGGTGTGACCAACAAACCAAAAAGGGTTTTCTTGGTTTTCCAATCCCAAAGTTCTGCTTTCCTACATATGTTCTGGAGAAGGTAAAAAGCTCTCCAACCTCCTTGAATCCTTTTCACCCTGCAAGTTTTCCAACTGAGCCTGTTATGAAAAACAATGCCAAGATACTTGTATTCTTCGACGATTTCCAACGGGCTACCTTCGAACATAAAATTAGTTTGCTGTTGTTTCCTTTTTAGAGAGAAGATCATGACTTTAGTCTTGCTAATGTTCACTTGCATCCCGACATCTTGGCAAAATAGCTCTAAAGCCTTCAAATGATCCCTCAAACCATGGGCAGTTTTTGCTATAAGAATAAGATCATCTGCATATAAAAGTAGCTTTACTACAAGATTGGCCAACTGAATGCCACCTCCTTCAGTTTTATTTATCCATTCCTCAAGTTTGTCAATGTAACGACCAAACAAAGTGGGGGAGAGTGGGCACCCCTGCTTGACTCTGATGTTGCTGTCGAAGCATTCAGACATGCCTTCTCTAGTTCTAATTTTTGCTCTAACAAGCTCCTAGAGTTTGTGGACAGCTGCTCTAAACTCATCGAGAACCCCTAGTTCTTCCATCCTTTTCCAGAGTTTGTCTCTGGGAACTGTGTCAAAAGCTTTTTAAAAATCCACAAAACAACAATAAGCTTCCCCACCTTGGGTGTTCCAAGCTTTTTCAATCAAATGCCTAAGAGTAATACAGTGATCAATGGTAGAGTGCTTTGGTTTAAAACCACCCTATCCCTCTGCTCTTTTCCCTTCTTTTTCTGCCCAACTGCTGATTCTACGTTCGATCAAGCTCCCAAATAACTTTCCAAGAAGATGGTTGACCATGATAGTACGATAGTTAGAGGGATTATTGATATCTCCACTCTTGAAGAGAGGGATAACGACACTAGTCGTCCACTCCACTGGAAATCCCCATTGCGTGACTTCATTAAAAATTCTTTTGATGTGCGGAGCAAGGTGTTCAACGCCCCACTTTAAGAATTCAGCGTGCAGACCGTCAATGTCTTGTGCTTTACTATTTGCTAATTTTTTTATACCCTGTTTGATCTCCTCCTCCGAGAAGAGCTTGATTGACATGCTAACACTGGGAAGGAAAGTTTCATCATGTTCACGCTCATAAAGCAGCTTTGCATACTCTAACCATTGAGATTCTGTGATATTATTTTCTGAATGTTTCTTCTCTTGTTGTAGTTCCCACCATAAACCTGTGGGATTGTGCTTAACTAACTCTATGAGCGCCTTCCTTCTTAGTATAACAAATTTTTCTTTCTTGACTGTTGACAATTTCGCATATTTACATTAATGTGCAAAGTTTTCTTTGTGCGACACACCAATATTCGAATCGTTGCCGACTCGGATGCTTTTCTGCGTTTGTCAACACTATAGGCTATGATTCCCTTCCAGTTCCTCAGCAGACAATTGATTTTGAGGTAAAGTCAAAATAAATTTATGTTCGAGGTTATTTTTTCAATGCATGTACCCACAACAGACCAGCATAAAAATGACTATTGGGAGTTTTTTGTGCATTCTTTTTTCTGCGTATAATACACGAACAGGATTGAGCTCACTCATTTTTCATTTTGAAGCCCAGTTTTACTGGTTTTAAATCTTAAGCCCTAAACCTAAACCCTAAACCCTAACCCTAAACTTGGAATTTATAAGCCCTAAGCCCTACGTCCTGTATATGCGATATCACTGTTTCTGTATTAATGGCCACAGTCAATGCTTTCATATTCAGTGCATTTGGAATTGTTTATCCCTCATGCGTCCTTTCTCGGAAAAGTGCAAGAAAAAATAGGAAAGCTGTTCATTTGCTAGGTGCTAAAACCCCAAGCTTTGTGCCTTCCTTTCCGGTGGCTCATGGCATCTCTAGTTCTACATCTTTTCAGTGTATCATGGGGGAGAGGTTAAAGCAAGGATGTGAATTAGTAGATACTATGCTTTGTCATGAGGAAGGGAAGAGGAAACACTTCTCGGAGAGGACTGCCCCAGGAGACTTGGTCAGGGGTCATTTGAAGTTTTGGGATTTAGTTAATCAATTATCTACTAGCATACAACGAGAACATTGGGAAGAAACGATGGAAATTGAAAAATTAAGATTGATGAAGAAAGATTCAAAGGCAAGTGTTGTGGTTGAGGTTTTGAGGCTCCAAACCGATGCCAAGAGGGCCCTTGAATTTTTCCAGTGGGCAGGAAAGCTGGAGGAATATGAGCACCACCCTGACTCTTACTACACCATCATCGAGATTCTGGGCGCATCAGACATGCTTGACACAACTCAAGCCATTATACAACAGATGAAGAACAAGGGAGTTGAGTTAAGTATGAATGTTTTCAATTGTCTGATTAGACGGTATGGAGAGCGTGGAGAAATTAGAGCAGCACTGGATGTTTTTGATTTCATGAAAAGTGAGGGATACATGCCTGATACTTACTGCTATAACAATATTCTGGTAGCCCTTGTTAGGGGTAAAGAGCTTGAAATGGCTGTAAACATCTATGTAGAAATGTTGGGATTTGGACTAGTTATAGATAGACAAACTTTCACAGCAATGATTCACGGCTTGTGTATGATAAACAAACTTGGAGAAGCCAAAGACATGCTAGAGAATATGTTGGACAAAGGCTGTCCCCCGAATGTTGTAACATATACAGTTTTAATCTCTGGCTTTTGTAAAAGAGGCAAGATGTCTCAAGCATTTGACATTTTTGGGAAAATGCAGGATCATGGTAATACTCCAAATGTTTGGACTTACAATTCTATTATATATGGACTGTGCTTTGTAGGCGAAGTGGAGGAGGCCCTGAGATGGCTTCAGAAGATGCATAATGAGGGTTGCACCCCTGATATGTACAGCTACAATTACCTGATAGGTGGTCTGGGTAAGGTAGGCAGAACCAATGAAGCAAAAGAGTTGCTTGCCGAAGCACTTGGAAGAGGCCTGATACCTACAATTGTCAGCTATAATGCACTATTTCATGGGTATTTTATGGAAGGGAGGCCATACGATGCTCTGGATCTGTTTGATGAGATATCTCAGAAAGGTGTTATGCCTGACATAATAACTTACACCACCTTGGTTCAAGGGCTTGTGAAATGGAGAAGAATCACTGAGGCTTTAAGATTGCAGGATGAAATTGCAGAGAAGGGCTATAAGCTTAATTTCCCAACTTTGACTGCCTTGCTTCAAGGATTATGCAAAGAAGGAAACTCCAAAGATGCATGCAGGTTATTTCGAAAAATGCAAGAGATGGGCCATGTTCATGATCCTCATACATATTATATGGTCATTTATGCTCATTTATTGGCAGGAGAGATACCAGAGGCATTGACCTTCTTTTACGAAATGGTGAGAAATAACCCACCAAATCTTATGATTTACAATAAAGTCATCAAGGAGTTTTGCTTAAAGGGAAGACTTGATGATGCTATTCATATGTTGAAGTTCATGATGGAAAATGGCAGGGGTCAAAATGTCACTTTGTATAATATCCTGCTTAAAGAACTTCACAAAGAAGACAGAGGAGATGTTGCATTGCAAATCTATGCAGCAGCCTGGAAGAGAGGTCTATTTCCTCATCACAAGCTTGATAACTATTTACACAGAAGAAATATCATAGGAGAAAATTGAACAAGGGTTGTGGATGCATCTTGGAGGTTTCTAGTGGTATAAAGGGCTGGGTTGGATCGTATCTGTTATCTTGTCCTAGCATGGCATTTTTATTCCTTGGAAGAACAACAAAATCAGAGTGTTTTCTGACAGTGAAAAGATATTACAGTACAGTGCACATTTGAACATCTGTGAATATAATGTTAGAGGTCCCAGATCTAATTGAGTAAACTTTGCTTGAGTTTATTCCGAGAAGCTTTTGCATTATGCAACAAAAACAAATTTACAAACAGCATATGCAATGAAAATAAGTTTGCATGCACCATATTGCAGTTGGTATGTTTTAGAATCAAGAAACTACAGACAAAGGTAGGATTGCTTGTGAAAAGTTCATCTGCATCATATCAGGGCTGGCTTTGTGAGTCTGATTAGATTCTTTCCATAAAGCACTCAAGTTATATAGCTATCAAATAGGCTTGTTTGCCTCATAACTCTAGAAATTTGGGTGTGACAACCTTCATTTACTTGCTGAAACCTATTGACGGCAATTAAGATTACTTAGAATCAATAGCCACAACATTCTTCGATACAATGCTGTGCACCATCAACAGTGCTTTGTACATAACACTTATGGGAAGCTGAAAAATTGTATTTCTTTAATTCCTTCCATGACGAGGAATCGATTGTTCATATGTTCTAATTAAACATGCAACTACTCTTTGGTCAATTAGCTATCTTGAAGATTTTCAATGTAATTTGCTTGTACCGTAAATTTAAAATAAGCTAGACTGTCAAAGATGTGTATCTTGTGGCATTGACATTTTTTATAGTTAATCATGGAAAAATACATCAGCCATATGTTTTGGCTGGATATTTGAAGCATGGTGCACATTTTAGTAGGTTTCTTCCTATAGCATTTTAATAATTGTGCTGGAGATTAGGCAAGAAATTTTCCTGCAAACAATTTGTGAGATAATTTGAAGAATGAAGGCAACATTTAGAGGTTTTTTTTGGCTGAAATAATGGGGATTGACAACAGATCGTCCACCCTTATGAACCAAAAATTGGATAAGAAGAACAATGCCAATTCTGAGTGCAATTATGAAACCATGGTGAGCAAGAGACTGTTCATATGGTCTAATCGATATACACAAAACCTTGATTTTTTCAAATTAAATGTATGACTAGTTTTTGGTCAATTGGCCATCTTGAAGATTTTCAATGTAATTTGCTTGTAATGTAAACTTAAAATGAGCTAGACTATCAGAGATGTGTATCTTGTGGTAATGACATTGTATATAGTCAATCATGTAAAAATACAGTAGCCATATCTTTAGGCTGGATATTTGAAGCATGATGTGCATTTTGGTAGGTTTCTTCCTATAGCATTTTAACAGTTGTGCTGGATATTAGGCAGTAAACTTTCCTGCAAACAATTCTTGAGATAATTTGAAGAATAAAGCCAACATTTAAAGGTTTTTTTCGCCTGAATCAATGGGGGTTGACAACAGGTCATCCACCCTTATGAACCAAAAATTGGATAAGAAGAACAATGCCAATACCAGGTGCAATTACCGCCACAATGGCCTAGCCATCGTAGAATTTGGAAGAAGCTTTTTGACACACAGTTTGTGTCTTTTGCTTGCTTCAATTTTTTGTTACCACGTCTATCAGGTCATTGCAACTACAGTGTCTGATAAAAATCTGCCTTTAATTATTTTGTGGATCACTATTTCCTGTTCGAAAACTTCCAAGTTTGGCACAAGCTGAAAGCGTGTTGAGTTTGGTATTATGATTGCCAGTTTCTTTTAGAACTGTTCAAGACCTTTTCAGTAAGCCATTTGTGTGTATTCAGCAGTATGAATTATTTTGTCAAACAAATCATGTGCTGTCACAATTACAACATCTTGACAATAATCTGCTTTTTATCCATCTCCAATCCCTGTTCCACAGATTCCATTATTGTACAGACTGAAGTATGTTGCCAAGTGTTGTGGAGTTTGGCTTTGTGACTACCAGTTGCATTTCCATAAGTTTTTCACGGTTTTTACATCAAACTGCACATATCCAGCAGTGAATGCAGAACATGAGAACACATTATGTGGTCATATTGTTAAACAATTTGTTTGTCTTCTGTATGCTTCCATATTCTGCATATATGGCTATCTGAGTGTACACAACAACACCATCTGACAAAAACTTCTTTCCAGCATTTCGCCAGGTCTCCATACCCCGTTCCAAAACTAAAATTATGGCACTTGTAGGGACTATCCTGGCAAAGGTTGCCAATTTGGCTTTACACCTGCCAACTAAAATTGATAAAAAAATCCACGTTTTTTTATCAACCCATATTTTGTGCACGATGAAAGTTGATTGCAATGCTTGAGATTACAATCTATCAAAACAATATATGTGCCTTCTGGAAGGTTCATGACGGCTCTTATAGCTTTTCCATGGGACCTATTTAACAATTTGAATGCAGTTGCCATTTTCTCACCATTCTCGTCCTCCACTACACCATTCAATACAGGATTCATATCTAGAGTATACCCTGTTGCCCTCATCTTGCCAGACTGTTCTTCATCTCTTAGTGTATGTGGGAGTGATCTGCCTTCTTTTGAACATCATCCAACCTGATTAACTCAAAACCTGTCGCCACTACGGGGGAAATAAAATCTTGTGGAAAGATGCATCCATCTTACCGATAAAAACAAGTCTTAGCAGAAGCAAGATGGAATTGTTTATGTTGCATAGTTGAATAAATAATTCGCAGAGCAGCATGCTAAAGTTGCCATTACACAACAGATACAACATCAGATTTTGTAAGCATTCATAGTGTTAGTCATAGTAGGAAGGAAGCTAAAAGGAATGTTAAAATAAAAAATGCTTTAATCTGAAGAATCTCTGCTAAGAATTCTTGCCAGGGATGTGGCATCGAAAAATGCCATAGGAGCTTGGCATGAAGAAGTTACGAGCTCAGGAAAAAAGACTGATGGCTCAGGCCTCAAAGTGACTTATAAATACTCCCCGCAAGAATACAACTTTAAAGCAATGAATGCAAAGCCAAGTAAGCGTTAAAAGTGCTGACGTGAGCACTATGCATCTTGGTAGCTAACCAAATTTTTACCATTCTGTCCATCATAAATTCAAGTGGGCTAAACCAGCAGCAGAACAAAATAAGTAACCCTAGTTTGCTTTCAAATAGTCAATATATGGCTTCAGACCACAGATACCACACATGACTACAGGGTAGACGCAACCACAACACACAAAGGTCCAGTATTTATTGTTTTTGAAGGATCTCTGATCCCTGTTCTGAAGTACCAAGTTGGGTGCAAACCAGGAAACTGATGGCAAATGAAGGTTGGCTTTGTACCTGCCAACTGCAACTGCCTAAAAACGTGCTTTTCAATAAGTCTTATCTGGGCAAGTCTAGTAAAGATTTTTATCACCAAACTGCAACATGAGGAGGCATTTCGTCTTTAACATTTCATATGGCTTCTATATGTGAAATGGCTTCTACATGCAACAGAATCTGCAAACATGTCTATCAGGGTAGTCACTACCACATCAGACAAAAACTGCTTTCAAATGATATCTGATGGAACTTTGTACCCTATTCCAAAGATCCAGGCTTGGTGCAAGATGGGAGGATGCAGGCACAGGGAGATGAGATTGGCTTAACTCCTGCAATTGCTATAGATTGAAAGTTTATCTAGGATTTTTCAACAAACCCTTTTTGGGAAAATTCAGCAACAATTCAAGTCCACGGGATCACAACTTGATGATGGTTTATGCTGAGCGATTGGTGTGTTATTTGAATGCAGCCTCCCATTGTGCAACTAACCATCAGGGATGACAGAATCCTCATTGGACAAAGATGACATGCAAATAATTTCTGATATTATCCGAACCTCCAAGGAATGCATGGGAATCTGGGAGAGGCTTACGAGTCTGTTTTTTGGCCTTGAGCCATAGCTCTGCTGTCAAGGAATGAAGAGTGTGATGTGAACCAGCTAAACACGGTTGCTTAATGAACCAAAAGGCTTTATAAACGAGCCTTTTTTTTAACATAACAACAATAATTGCAGGCAATGAAGCCAGAAAATGCGGAGCCATTTTGTTCACTAATTTAATTGCCTTCTGAACAGCCAAATTTCAGATGTCTATGAAGGTAGTCCCAAATGTACATCAGACGCAGATCCTTCTTCAATTGGCTTTTGATTGATCTCCATAACCTTTTCCAAAACGAAGCTGGCAAAAATCGAATACTCACGACTTTACCTCTGTCATTGCTCAAAAATCAAGGTTTTAACAAGCAGCCTAATATCTGCCTATCTAGTAATGATTGCAGGCCATACGATCACATTTCATTGATGCCATTATGCGGATAGATTTTGTCCATGAATTTGAATAATTACAATCCACAAGAGCACATTTCATCATGTGCTTCCTAGCGGCTTCCATAATTAGCCTGAATGTCTACAGGGAAATAACAACACCACCCTGGCATAATTTACTATCCCTGGTTTTGATGGACCTCCATACCCTGTTTCAATGCTTCCATATTGGCGTGTGCTGGGAGGGCGCCGGGAAACCCTATTGCGTTTGGATTATGTCTACCTCTGAAAATAGGACTGCGAATTGAATTTTCATCAACATTGCAAGAAATTGAGAGGAGTGGAGGATTGTGTTGTCCTTTTGATGCACCTCCATACCCTGTTTGTAATGCTTCCATATTGGTATGTGCTGGGAGGGTGTCGGGAAACCCTTTTGCATTTGGATTATGTCTACCTCTGAAAATAGGACTGCGAACTGAATTTTCATCAACATTGCAAGAAATAGAGAGGAATGGAGGATTGTGTTGTCCAATGTTTCAGCACAAACAGGGTAAGGGGTTAAAACTCTCCTATTTTAATTTAAATTACATAGTCTAAATATGGTGCGGGTTACTACATTTGTTTAAGGCTTGGAAATATTTACAAACATATATGAATATGTTAGTTTTGTTGTTGACAAAGAAGACAACATGCCAATTGTTAAGGATTAGTGTGTTATACTAAAGTATGCTCACATATTGTCATATATTTGTAAGAATATAAAACAAAATTTTATTTCAAAATAATAAGAGAGTTTCTAAAAAGAAAACAAATTTTGTGGAAACATGTATGCAATCAACGTTATTTTATAATAATGGTCGTATGGCATTATTTAGTATTGAATTGCATTGATTTAACATGTTTATACTTATATTACATATTTGCATTAAATTGAGCATTATGGGTTATTTTGTCGACTTTCATGAAATGAAATCTTCCTTTCATTAAGTATTCTCTAGTTCATATTAACTTACTTTAAAAGGTCTCTCATCCACACATTATCCTTTACTTCAACACCCCTCTAAGTCATGTGCACATACATACATTCCCCCTTTTCCCCCCTTTTTAGGGCCTTACCTTGTGGAAGTCAGTTTGGGTGGCATAGTCCCTAATTTAATTTTAAATGTCTTTTTAAAATAAAATGCTTGGGAGTTCATTTGGACGAGATATACAAGAGAGATATGTTTGAGAAATAGTAAAAGAACACATAAATTGATGAATCTATTGAAGCTATTAGAAGAAGGTCAATGATCATCTTCCTACTTTGAATACCAATGCTTTACCAACCATCGAATTTGGAAAAACAACACATTTAGTAAAAGTCTTTTACCACCTCTCAAAGATAAAGTTTTTTTCAATGAATACACATCTTTAAACGATCTTTGTCACCAAGTTAAGACAATTGAGGTTCAGCTCTTACATACCCATGTGCATACATATGATACTTGCTTCACAACATTTTGCCGTCCAAAATGATTTAAGTTTCAATGTTCCAAAAAATGTCCATGTGCTTAAAATAAATGATAATAAGAAATTAGTCAATACGATAAAGCCACCACAAACGAACCATGCCTTATCATAAAAAATGCAAACAATTTACTAAATGTATTGATAGCTCATGCACAATTTTGAATAAACTACTTGATTCCAACATGATTACTTTACCCCCTTTCGAGACAACAGATTTTTATTGCGAGTATTATAGAGTCAAAGGTCATTCAAGAAATTGATGCTTTGCTTTGAAAACAATATTTAAGACTTTATCGATTGTAATAATATCGAAATAAAAAATACATCAATTAAATGCCATGTCATGATTGTCAATCTATAATTTCTCACAAGAAGTCAAGATAAACATCAATATGAACTCAAATGGGTAGATAGAAACAAGTAGGTCAAAATCAAATACAAAGACCAATAATGGTAAATAAACAATCATTACTTAGCATGACTCCAACTCAAATTAAGCTCAATGTTACATATCAATGCGTTAGAGACACCACTTTTGATAATAATGGCTTACTATATTCACTTCCTAGTTATGATAGTGAGAAGACATGTTGATGACGAAAATTGTGCTTGATTCTAATCAATCAACAATGGGAAGTTTCAAGCTGTGGGATAGTGCGGCTTGAAACAACCTCCAGATTTTAGAGAAGTCGGTCTCTTCTTTTATGTATTAAGTGTTTGGGAAAAGAGATAGGAAAATAAACAGAAACGCAAATGCAGGGATTGAAACCCAATTATGGCGATGCCCCTGAGTGTAATCCTAATCCTAACCTGAGCACAATGAGACTATATGTAGGATTCAATTACATTTAAGAGTAGACAAGTGCATGATCAATGTAAAAGATCGAAATAATAGAAACATGGGCTCATAACAGAGGCTTCTTTTGCTGAGATACAAGAAATGTCAACAAAGGCATAGTGTTCCATCTTCTTAATAGAATCTTTCAATCACATAAGAGGCGCAGAGATCACGTATAGTTATGTAGAACTTCCAACTCAAAAAAACGAGACAAAAGCAAATGACATTCCTAATCACAACACTAGAAAATCTACAGTATAAACTACTTTGCAAATGACACAGATAACATCAACCAAGGCATAGAGTTCAATCTTCTTAATTCATTCAGCTACATAAAAGGCATAGAAACATGCACAGTTACATCAACTTTACAACTCAAGAAAATGAGACAAAAGCAAATGATATTACTGGTCAAAACTCTAGAAAGTCTAAACTATATTCCCCCTCTTCACAGTTTTTCTTTTATAGCCTCGGATGTCTCATCCCATAGTTCTTTCCCGCGCAATTCTACTCCGTCCTTAACTCACAGGGGACAAACAAACTTGGCTTTCAATGCCTTGGATGCATCCTGGTCTTATCAAGAATTGCCCTGACTGCGGCATGGCGATTCATGACTAATACCCCCTTTCGCCCCTGAATTTCTCGTTCAATCCCCTGCTTCGCCGCTCAACTGTCTATTCGGCCTCCACTTACAGGGGACAAACAGACGGCCCTTTTAATGCTTGCAGGTTCCACAAATCTACTCGGTGCACTGTTCCATCTACCAGGAATAACTCCCGCCGAGTTTCCCTCCATCTCGTTTAGTGGCAACAGGGAGACGGAACACTCTGTTTTGTTGAAACGGGAGAGGACACTTAGTCAATTTTCTAAAATCCTCTTTATTGCTTAGAAAGCACCAGAGAACGACACTCGACGCTTTCTGCCTATTTTATCGAAGACACGCGGCATTTTTTGCTTTCTCTATATTCTGCTCAGGAACACTCCGCTTTCGACACCTGTCGTATTTCGCTTCTTCGATTCTTAGCAGTTTTAACAAAATAAAACTCACCGCGTTCCTTGCCCAAGCAAATTTTTCAGAAGGGGATGGATGCACGTGGCAGTCTTCGCATGTTGACACTTGGCGCTTCCACAGACCTTTGAAATAACACCTGGGACCCACCGCAATCTTTATTCGACAATGAAGCTCGAAGATGGTCCCTTGAAAGTTGACACTTGGCGGCCTTGCTGTTCTTGGGAAGATACGTGGCATCTTCCGCTTCTCCTACTAGGGGTATGTGGCGCCTCCCGTTGTTCTTGGGAATGAAGTAGAAAGGGGCTCGGAGAGTGACACTTGGCAGCATCCACTGCTTCCTGTTACTTAAACAAAATGAAACGACGCCTTTCTGTGTTGAATCAAAGCATTGAACCTAGGCGTTGAACCAAAGTCTCTCGAATGCCGACACGTGGTGACTTCCGCTTCTTCTGGAAAAGGTAGTCCAGGGTCTTCTGCGACTGCCACCTGGCGCTTTCCGCTGCTTCCTGTTACTTAGCCTATTGCAACCCTTTCACTGAAAAATAGATGGAACACGGGTGCCGATATGAGACGCGGATGCCAACACGTGGTGCATTCCACTTAGCTGCTATTGGATACTTGGCATATTTCGCGACATTCCCGAAGGTTATGAAAAGTGTGTCGGATGACGCCAGTTGGCCGGCTCCGTGTTTCGAAAAGCCACACTTGGCAGCGTCCGCTCGAATTCAATACTTAGGCAAAAACGAAATGAAGGAAACGAAAAAAAAAAGGGAAAGAGAACCTATGCTCAGACTACGCCACTTGGCAGCTTTCACTGCACTTCGACACTTAAACAAAATGGAAATCTGTGCTCTGCTCCAAAACTCTGCCGCCATGACCAAGGTATGCGGGAACCAAAACTGCAGTGCACGACTGAAAATTTAACTATGATGTAGAGTAAAAAATTACTCTACAAGACATATGCTTTTTAGATGTATCTTCTACGAGGATTCATCAATATTTGATGGCATCATTAGTTAGGTTGGCTAACATACTTCGTGCTTAAATGCTTTATCATTTATTTACATATAACATAATGATTCACATGGTAGATATGAGACCCACATTATATATATATATATATATATATATATATGGCCCTAGGAGCATTAATATGAAATTTATCTCCATTTATTTTTACATTACTTTGATTTTTATTTTTTTATCAGTCATTTTATTTGATTTAATGAATTTTCGTAGATTTCATTTTCTTGGATTTGATTCACTTTTAATTATTCCTTATGAGTTTATTTTCGTGACATTTTGTTCACTTACATTGTTTTGTGCATACTTGATTTTGATTTCCACTTTTTTGTTTTGGTCATCACATGTTTCTAGATCCCTTATTTACCATGATCCATAATGTATTTGCCTACATTGCCATGATACATATCATACATCTATTTGGAGCAAGGACCTTTGTGTGCTTTCCTATATTGATTATATATCACCTATTAATAGGATGTCAGATACTATTACTTGTGCATTTTATCAATTACATCTTGTCCACAGTGGGATGTCTTGTGCTAGTGATTTCATCAATTATATCTTGCCCACACATGGGGAAACCTTTCAGTTCACTTGTATTTATTGCACATACACGTGCATACTATATTTGTGTTTTATTACTTATACATTGTTCATTGGGGCATGATACACGTCTATAGATTATACATTACTTATATCAGATCAGATTCTTGCTATATATTCTTTCATACATCGTATTTACATTAGGGCATACTACTGTTCGTGCCTTCATTATTATACTTTGTTCATATTATGGCATATTGTTACATCGGGGCATATCGCTTGCACCCACTTACCCTCTTTTCTTCCCTTTGCTTATGTTGCTTTTTCTTCGACATGTTAATATTGGGTTACATGGTGTTGAGATCTCATGATGATATCGTTTTATGCTTATATATCAAATTGGGTTGTAAATGTATTCTTATGATCATTACAACTTATGCTTTAAACATCCACAAGCCAACCCATATGACCAAGTGGAGCAATGTTCCTCGTTTCTCTCTCCTCTTTTCACCATCAAATATGCTTTATGGGTCATACCACCCACTGTGGGTCATGCCAAATAACCACCCAGCCACATCACTAACCATCCACATAACTAGCAGGCCACATCATCATTAATAGTGGCCATGAATAGTGATTTGTGAATAGTGACATCACATCCTAACAAAAATAACTTACTTTAAAAACTCCCTCCTCATCTTCACAATATCCTATACATCAGCTCACCTCTAAATCATATACACATCAACTCCCTATTTTCTTCCTTTTAGGTTCTTACCTTGTGGAAGTTAGCTTGAGTATTTGTAATATCTAATTTAATTTCAAATATGACATAAATAAAAATATATGACTTCATTTGAAAAAAAGAGATACACGAGAAATAATGAAATATCATATATAATCTACTACTTGCTTGCTGGCTTGAGTCACTATTGGGACCATTCGTCCCCCTTGATAAGTAATGAGTCCCATTGCATCTAGGTGGTTAACCAAATGTGGAAATTTATATTGAATCTAGCTCCTAGTCAACCACTTTCCTTAGTGAGAAAATTGCTTCCGCCTTGTGTAACACGGGAAAGTGGTTTTACATCAACATGTAATGTATCTACCCATAAATATGTGCAATTCAGATCTAACTATATGTACCCTAATATAACCATGAAAACTATACCTATTTACAATAACTAATATTTAAGAAAAATTAAAATGTTCAAAGATAGGGTTTTGAGATGAATACTAAATTGTCACAAAGTTATAAACAATCTAAAGGTGAAAACAATCAGAAGCAGGTCCAAACAACAAGGCAGAAAAAATCCAATTTTTTTGGAGTGAACATAATTTTGTTGGCCAAATGACAAGAACCATACCATTCTATACTAGAATTGCAGAACCATATCAATACATTCCTGGTAACTGTAATACGCTGTGAAAAAAATCAAAAACCATGTTCCTCTACGCATGGGCTCTGAAAACCTTAGTCACTCTTCTAGAATTTGACAAAGATATATAAACAATTGATATCTTTTCTTGGAATCCTAAAAACCTTAAAAAATCATAAAAACTAGAGGGGTGAAGGGGAGGTATGTGCTATCCCTCGATTATTATTAGCCCTAGGGATTTGATAGTTTTACAATCAAAACTCAAGAATAATATAATTTAACAAGTAGTCGTTTGTAATGCATGAGGGTCCCAACCCTTATTCGTCATTGAATGAACCAACTAGTATATGTTACATGCGCTTCCACTAAATGTTTGAATTTTGTTTTTAGTACATGGGTGCTGCTTTGATAATTGAAACCCTTGCTTTTACAACTTCAATAGATAGATCTAGTGCAAATATGTTGTCCTAAATGCACCAATGCACTCATGTATTTATAGACTTATTGAATTCAAATTAGGACCCTATTTGTACACAAGCTGATACACAAGGAAAAAAACTTTGACAAAAGAGGAAACTAGACCCCCAAGGACCTAAAACAAGGGTCAAAGGGCCCTTAAAAATAAAAATACCAATAACGTAGTACAACTATGGCAGATTCCTAGTCATCCATGACTTAATTGCTATGGTCTTGGAAAAAAGCCCCAAAACAACATAAAATAGGAGGAAGAAAGAGAAATGATGGAAGAGAAAGAAAAAAAGAGAAAAAGGAAACAAACAAGAAAGAACAAAGAGGAATAGGGAGGAACATATAAATTCAATAAAAAGCACATGAAAAGGAAAATAAAGCTGTCAAGAGAAACATAGAATCGAAAGTCGAACAAGACACAAGTAAAACACTAAAAGCCCAACACACAAGAAATGTGTGCCTATGATAGCCTAATCTAAAAAAATGATCCATAAACACATACATACACTAAAACCATAGAAAATAAACAGTCTTGTACCAAAATTAAGTGTCTTCATAATGCCCCACTTTGATGTGTGTGCATTAAAAACTTGGAAAAGGAAACCAATCAATGTGGATATAAATATGTTGTGGTTTCCTCACTACTTGTTGAGAGTTGATAAAGTCAATATATGCGTAATAGTGAGTTGATAATCAAAAGGAGAGAGATCATCCAATCTCCATAGTGGAGGATTGGGAAGATTCTAGAAATAATATCCACACTCATGTGCCTTGGGATATAGAAACTTATGCCCCTGCAAACATATGGAATTTTTTTTCAAGTGAAATTGTGTCTACATAAATTCATAATAAATGAAATGCTAAAATCAAGGAAAGAAATGAGGATATGAATAAATACACCTCAGTATACTTAAAACCATGAAACTATCTATGTGAATTTATATCTTTGTGTCTACGTTGCATTTAAATATACGTGCCTCTCATGATGAGACCAAGTAAAATATATTGTGTACCACCATGTAATTTATTCCATGTGCAGGAGCAAGGGAAAATATGTTATGTACCACCATGTGATTGTTTCCATGTGTGGAAGAAAGGGAAAAATATGTTATTTACCACCATGTGATTGCTTCTATGAAAGATACTAAGTAAAAAAAATGTTGTGTAGCTATGTAACACCATGTTATTGCTTATATGAAGGAGACCAAGGGAAAATATGTTGTCTACCACCATGTGATTGCTCCCATGACAGGGAGAAATGGAGTTTATGTTGTGTACCACCATGTGATTGCTTCCATGAAAGGGAACAATGAAAATTATGTTGTGTACTACCATGCGATTGAAGATAAATTATAGTAGATAATATGCCCTCCTTTTGAGATGTGGGATGAACATGTGAATCACATATTTCAAAATAAAGGGATTACATACATCATGTGTAAGATAGTGTTTGGAATATTTTTAGTTTAGTATTCACATATTATTTGTGATGTACTTAGAATATTTATATATCATGTGAAATAGTTCTATCAAGTAGATAGAGATATGTGAAATATTTTAGGTGTTTGGATGATGCCTCTCTCCTTGCATTTAGTATATTAGGAAACAATATATATGTAATCATTTCACAATGAATATATTTGTGAAGATTATTGTGTCTTGATTTATTCAATCTCTCATCAAATTATTAGATAGGGAAAGATAAAACTGATTTATAATCATAATCAAATATCATCATGAAAACATGTATGTAATAATCAATTTGACTGATGTGTGTTTGAGTCTAAACAATGTATGCATAATAGTAATGAGTTGCCCTATATAGACAAGTCATAGTCAATGCATGTGTATGAGAATCATGCCCCTTTATGGGAAATATACGATCAATTTAAGCACACAAATAATAATTTGCCCCATTATGGGCACAATATAGTAAAATTAAGCACATGAGGAAGATGCCCCTTTGTGGGAAATATATAATCAATGAAATACTAATGTTAGATATGCCTTTGAGTGGGTATAATATGATCAAATTTCGAGGACAAACAAGGGTCATTCCAAAAATAGATAAATGATATATATATCATGGAAACATAGGAAAGGATATAAAAATATCAACATGATATGAATCATGGTGGAAAAAAATACCCAAGGATACATATCGACACAAAATAAAGTAAATTATAATGAAAGACAATAGGAAAATCAAGCACAAGTACACATAAAGAAGTATCAAAAGAAATGACAGTATGATAGAATAAATTCTCAGGAAGAAAAATGAACAAACATTGATAAGTAAGTGAAAAGACTACAAAAGGAACAACCAAATCCAAATGGAAACATAAAAATGTGAAAACTACTAAAGTAAAGAAAACAAAATGACCATTCAATCCCAATAAAAGAAACAATTAGGAAATATGAAATAAGTAAAGGTCAAAACTCATGTAAAGAATCATCAAAGGTGCATAATATTAATTGGATTATTCAAAAGTTTACCTTCTAATGTAGTGAGGCAATATGCCCCTTAACCAAATTTCTCTATGATAATAAAGAGGCCCAACCAATTAGGATTAAAATCACCTCTAAGTTTTTAATATGTATTCATATTTTTTTGACTTCCCTCTAATGCCTTATCACCCACATTAAATTATCTTGATTTTTGGTTTTTTATTTGCATTTTTGTTGTAAGCTTTTTTGATGCAATTTTAGTAAATTCTAAGGTGCTCAATAGCATGATTATGTGTCTTATCCAATTGATATAAAATCTTTTCTCTATAATTGTTGCCATTATATATATATATACAAAGAATAATCTACCAACAGGTAGCTGAGAGATACAAACAAACACACACACATTTTTATTTTTTAAAGTGACACTTTAAGTGAAGAAATCTCAAGTTATAAGGGTAATGCTACTTTTGCACCATAGACAAATGAATAGGGGGTTGACCCTGTGGCCATTCTTACAATTTTTTATAAGACTATAAGGTATAATGTATTTGATCATGCCAATCCTCTCCATGTTTGTTTACTATCTTGCATAATATATTAACAATCAGTTTATTAGTTGCTTCAACTTGGACACTTCCTTATGGATAATAAGGAGTTAAGAACGTAGTTTAATATTATATTTTGCACAAAACTTCTTAACTATCAAATTCTTGAAAGAGGGTCTATTATTAGTAATAATAAAGGTATAAGGACAAAAATATTGGCCATATCTAAAAAACATATCCTTATAGTTATCATTGTTTTTGAGATTCATAATCTTATAAAAGCAACCTAAAAATATAACACTATCTTTCTAAATATAGAGACATGTATGGTATTTAACTTCAAGAATTTGGGGTGGTTGTTAAACATTGTAGAAAAACTATAACATAATGGAATATCATGCACATTTATGACAATCAAGGTCAAATAAAACATTTAGATATACTTAACTGTGTGTTTAAAGAATGCAAAACAAAATCAAGAAACTTAGTGGAGAGCAACACCGAAAAACATTTCACCAGTTTTGGATAGATGCATAATGATTCTAGCCATTTCCATTTATTCCATGAAACATTTATAGGCTATCAAATTTAATATTATAGGATTAAATTATGTAGTTATCCATAAATTTATGCAAACATTGAATAGCATATTTTTTTACGTATTGATTGATGAAAAGTGTAATTTCTAATAGTTATCTTTTGAATGCAATCAAGTATTTCTATTTTGTTTGATGCAAAAGTATATCTTGTGGAAGCCATGAATTTTGATTTGGGAATTAGTTTAAGAACTCTAATGATGATTTCAAATATATCTACATAGACATAAGCCATGATATCCACGTAGCTATTGTTTTCACAAATTTTAAGTTATAAATTTGACCATCTAAAGGCCAAAAATTGCACTTTAATTTATTTTTTTGCTATTTTTAGAATTTTTCAAATTAATTTGTTTTTGTGACTGGGCATGAATTTGCAATTTCAAGTAAAAAAATAAGGGACAATTAGTTGGTCCATTCAAACTTGCAAACATAAGTTACTAAAAATAACTAGTTTCAAAAATTGCTAAAAATAACAATTTTAGTTAACTCTATGATTACATTTTATTTTAATAGGATTTTAGTTGTCCCTATCAACTCTATCTTTGAGTTGTGAACTATTTAAAGATTTATATTTTGTTTAGAATAAACAATGAAGAATTATAATTCTCTTTTGTGGCTCAATACTGGTCTCCATATTTTTATTTTGTGTGTTTTGGAATTACTACACACTATTGGCCCCATCATCTGGTATCAGAGTAGGTTTAAATCTAAGAATAAAATTGAAGAGTATGAGTAAATTTTTCATGTGTTTAAAGTTTTATTTTCAAGTTTTTTTTATAATAGGTTTTTGAGAAGAAAAATGGCAAGAAGAGGATGTTATGCTCAGATGAATATGAATATGCAAGTGTTGAGGACAGTGGAAGAGCTTACCAAAATTATATTATGTTAGAGATAAAGGTAAACATGATATAACATAGATGAAGAAAGAGAGTTATAAGTAGAGATTCAATAAGCGGAGGAAGAATAATATGAGCCACAATCATTTGAAGAAAGGTTGGTTAGGGTGTTAGAAGGAAAGAATGAAGGAATACAAGTCTATTTTTTAGAGTATGGGGGTAGTCTAAAACCAAAGGTGATGATAAACCAATTGAATAACAGGGAAATACTTTTTGAATGAAAGAATATGGTAGAGGAGAAGCAGATGAAATTCACATGCACCAAATTGAAGAGTCATGATATGATATGGTGGGATCATCTACATAAATAATAAAAGGAAGTGTAATTAGAAGATCAAGACATGGAGTAAAATGGAGGGTATGTTAAGAGAAACAATTCTTCATGTGGATTATGCATTCCCCCCAACAAAAGATTTCAAAACCTAAGTAAAAAAGAGTATATTGAACATGAATACACAAATTATATTTTACAAGCTATCCATTTGAGTGGAACATGAAGAAACAAAGGAACAAATGGCTGGAAGATATGTTAATGGTTTGAAATTTTCTATTCAAGATGAGTTATGCATGTATGGAATCAATAACATGGAAGAAGCCTATCAAATAGCTTTGAGGGGGACCATCATCCCCATTAATGGAATACTGTGGATTTAATTTTAAAAGATAAGTATAATTCCATAGGGTTGAAATACAAGAATATGGCTGGTAAAGGTTTTAGAATTAACAAATAGGAAGAGGATTTCAAAGATATAGAGGCTGTGGTGGTAGAGGATGGACAACCCCACAAAGAATTTTTATTTTCTACATATGTGGTGAAGGACACAAAGAATTTTAGTGTCCCTACTACTATGCACATGAGAGGAGGCAAAAGGAACAACCAAGAGTAAATTTGGTAGAAGTTGAGGTAGAAGAACAAAATTCATAAGTTCTAGTAGATGTAGGAGAGAATATTATGATGAGAAGAACAATGATTGATCCAAAAAAAGAGAATGTATAAGACAAAGAAAATGGTGACTTAAGGCTTTGTTCAAATATTTTTTGAACAAGATGCATTTCAGGGGGACAAGCATGCAAAGTTATTATTGGTTGTGGAAGTTGTGAAAGTATAGTTTGTAAATCAATGGTATAGAAATTTTGTCTACATTGTGAGAAACATCTTCATCTTTATCGTATTTTTTGGTTTAAAAATGGAAATGAAGTTATTATTGATAATATGTGTGTACTCAAGTTTTCTATAGGAAATACTTATTGCAATAAAAAATGTTATGATGTTATCCCAATGGATGCATGCCACATGTTTTTGGGAAGGCCATGGAAACATGATATGAAAGCAGTCCATGATGGAGAATAAAAAATATATTTTTTGGAAGGATGGTTCAAGGATGATTATATTACCCCTTACGGAAGAAGGGAAGGTAGAAAACATGTTGTCAACAAAGTAATTTATTAGGGAGCTGAAGATGACATGATTCTATGATGAATTAATGATAAAGAAAGAAGAAATAGATGATGTACAAATACCATTGGAGGCAACAAAAGTTTACTAACATAAATGGACATTCAAAATCATATTGATTTAATTTAAGGATCAACTCTACCTTATTAAATAATCTTATAGGATGAGCCCAACCAAACATGCATAATTGAACAAGCACATTACTAAATTACTGAGAAAGGATGTTCTAGTTAATGCTTGTGAGGTAATTTTTTTTTATGTAATTTTAATATTTATCTAGTGTTCAATGTTTTTGATTTATATGCATTCTAGGGAGAGGATAATGAAGAGTAAGAAAATAAGTTGATTGGAGGCAATAGGTGTCAAGGAAGAAGAAATAAAAATTAAAAAATATAGTGGACAAGAAGATAATGATGCTAGATAGGGCAGTTACAACAAGTATTTGGTATAGTGGGAAGAATTGCACCAGGAAGATAAAACATAGATTTTAGAATGGGAATTAAATAAAATAGACAAGGAGAAATGGTAGAAGTTTAATTAAGATAACTCACAGGATCTAGAGGAGAATACCATGGGAACATATCTTACACAATCCATAAATTTTGATCTGATAATCTATTTGAGCCTTTAAAAAAAATAAAGATCTTGAGGAGCTCCAAATAGCTGTATGCAATGCTAGCCACTTAGTGAATTTTTAGACAAAATTTCAAGATTAAAATCGACCATCAAAAGGCCAAAAATATACATTTAAATTTTATTTTTACTATTTTAATAATTTTACAAAATTAGTTTTTTTTGTAATTGGGCATGAACTTGCAGTTGTAAGTCACCATCAATATTTATTTAAACACGTAGATAATAAGTTATAATTAGTTGTCCCATCTAAGTTTGCATGCAAAAATGATTGAAAATGACAAGTTTCAAAAACTACTAAAAATAAAAAGTTCGATTAATTATAGGATTAGCTTTTATTTTAATAGGATTTTAGTTTTGCATGTCTATATTTGTTTTGTGAATTATTTAAATACTTATGTATTATTTAGAATGCATAATGAAGAATTAAAATTCTCTTTTGTGGCTCAATAATGTTATCTAAAAATTTTATTCTGTGTTTTGGACTTTCTATGCACTTTTGGCCCCATCTTAAACTCTTGGCCCCATTATTATATTAAAAAAGTTTGAATTTTAATTTAAAAGTTGATAATAATGGTGAATGTGCACCAATAGGTAAACTATGGTAAACTATGGTAAACTTCCTAGTATAGCTAGTGCAATAATGGTTGTCATCCAATATTAAAATTGTTTTATATATCTATTCTAGTATGAGAAAAAACATTGTTTTAACCTTATTTTTGATTTATGTGGTCTTATAAGATAAAACTTTTAATTGATTCAGATTATTTAAAATATCACAATAGCATACAAATATGAATGTAAAAAGGCATAATCTAAAATTTCTAATTATATTTGCTATAAATAAAAAATACCTAAGTGAATAAAATACTTAATATTTTATTATACTACACAGGTTTGTGATTGAATGTAAGTGGTAGAAAGGGTGGGAAATTGAATCAAGAGTCACTCAAATAAGACACTGGGTCTCTTTTTGCACTTGGACAAAATCATCAACATTGAAAAATACCAATTGACACTAGCATGTACAACCTAATAGATTCATTGGAGTGTATTTCAATTCTTTATTTTAGTGCAAGTTCTTTATGTACGATCTTCAAGAGCTATTCTATAAAATTGTCTCCTTCTCTTTGAAACACCATGTCCATTTTTAACACTAGGTTTAGGCCTACAAAAGGGGAAGAATGGTGGGTTGGGTGGACCCCAACCAATTCTAAATGAATGGTTGAACACTACCTACATAACCAATACTCCAAAGAGGAAAGACAAACCACATGTAATTCTTCCTATTAGATATATGTACAATAGTGCTCTTTAAATGAATGTAAAATGTGATCTAAATTTAAATACTTGAAAAATGACAACTTTGAATTAGATTTGAGGTGTTTCAGAAATGGTTAGGTCTTGCTCCTTATGACTGATGATTGAATTAGAAAGAATAAGGAAATCTATTTAAATGTGCAGAAGTGTATAGCTGCTTGCTAGATGGATAATAAGATTAGACATATTGTGTATTGATATGGGAATATTTTATATTTTCTCATGCCACTAACATGTGAAATATATGGACCAACCCATGAATATGATTTTTAATTTGAAAAGTGACCATTGCTTAGCATAGGATGAGTACTATGGATGAATCCATAATTTTAAAACACTCCCAGTTTGATGAATTAATATAAGAGACATGAATACTAATATGATGATCTATATATAGTTTGAATATGATTTTGAATAAGTTAGACACAAACTAGGAAATTCCTATAGATGACTAATAACGAATTGGGAAAATTAGACCCATACAAAGCATGTATATGTGAGCAAAGGGCATGGAAGAGCCATATGTGTATGCACAAGTAATATAAGGTGAATGTATGTCAATATTGACATTTTCAAGTGTTTAATACCTTATTTTAGTGTCCACACATGCCCTCCTTTTAATGTAGTATTGAAATTAAATAAATGCTAGAGTAGAAAGATAAAGAGATGTACCTTAATATGTAAAACACACTTTATCTTTTGGATGAGGCTCTAAATGTGTAGTTTTATCCATGAAACCTACAATAAATTTTTAACAATCAATGTCCATGTATGAAATCTTAAATTTGAAATGAAATTGAAAATTTTGAAACTTAAAGATCAAGGTATGCACTTGTAAGTAGGTGAATCATGTCACCCTATGATGTGTAATTGGAGATGATGATTCCTTATTGAAGCATTGGAGAGTTGTGCTTCCTCGTTGAATCATTTGGATAATTTTGGAGTGATCAATTTCAAAATTTATGTACTAAAACAAGGCCATGGGTTGGGAACATAAATTCCCCAACCCTAATTGAAAATGAGTAGTGCCTATGCTGTTGAAGGTACAAAATATCAACTACACTACTCATGTAACTAGTCTTGAACCTCAAGATGAGAGGTGGAAGTCACATAATGGGCATTATAGAGTAATTCCTAGGTTATTGAGGGTGCTAAACATAAACTACGATACTCATTTAATTGAATAAACTATTGCAGACAAACTTATAGATTCAAAGTGCTCACTTCTAGGTACCATTGATGCCAAAAATAAACAAACTGTAATAATATTTATGTGCATGAATGATGTTCATGCCCTCATAATCTGATCTAGTTGGTGCCAACATGATATTTAATCTTATGCATCTATATCTCAATTATCTAAAATCTAAAAAATATAAAAGCTTGTAATTCATGTTCTTTAAAATTGCATGTATATGCATTACATATGCCCCCAAAATATGTTTTAATATGTAAATATATATAAAAAACATGTAACTTTGTTCCTGTAAAATATGTTTGAATATGAAAATATTCATCCCAATCTAAATATTTGTCTCATATTCTAAACCAAACTAATAATCTGAACCACTATGAACTCTCTAAATCTTATAGTTTGTGTTAAAATATGAATTTATTATACATGGAGGCTTGAATCTCTACAAAAATCCCATAATAAGCCCCCTTTTGAGGTGAAGGATGCAACTTGCAAATTACTCATCTCAAAAGAAAAGAGTTAACCACATCATGTTATGTAAAAATATGTAATCATTTAGAAGCATATGCTAACATGTGGAGAATATGACATCATAGCAATGAACATATCTTCAAATTATATGTGAAACATGTAATACAAGACACACAAATGTCATGTCAAGATAGATATAACAATTAGACATGTACTAGTAACCTTCACTAATATAAGTACTAAAAATAAACTATGTAAGAAGGTGCACAATATAAATCATGGCACCACATAAAAGAAGAAAAGGGCATGATATGGATCGTGACACCGAATAATAAAAAGAGAAATAAGATCAAGAGATAATTCTAGATTTATCCACTCATAAGCACAAAATGGCATGGCATGATGCACAAAATAGAAGCACACACAATAGCAGTCAATGCCAAACAAGGCCAATGGACACATACAATGGATAATCAAATGTCACATAAAGCCAAAGGTCACACAAAATGTTAATCGAGGCAAGGTCCAAACAAAGAGAAGTTATAAAACAAAAATCTCAATAAAAATTAGTTATAAAATAAAGCAAAATCCCAAGAAAGAGTCATGTAACGAAAACTCAATCAAGCATAAAAATGAAATAAGGTCAAGGGCCAAAGAAAGAGGCATAAAATGATAATAATAAAAATGTCATAATATAACACAAGAGACAATCAAAACATAATCTATGATTAGGCTATAGGAAATGAAACAACATCAATGAAGCATAGATTAAGTGAAAATAGTCTACACAATATATCTGTTGGATTATTTATGATCCAATGTTATTAATTTACTTTACTTTATGTTTTGTTAGTATATTTTTATGTTAGTAATAAATGTTAGTTGGTTCATGGGATAGTTAGTTGGGTCCTACAGTGAACCACCCGTAAAAGCTTTAAAAGCTTTTACCCTCTTTGTAAATAATAATCCAAGAATAATACATTTATACCTTTGAGCATACATTACCAAAACTATACAATGTAATTCTCTATTTGCCTATGATTGTCCGATCCCATCAGTGGTGGTATCAGAGCCATGACAAGAATCAAAGGAGGATATAATAAATTTAAAAATCTTCGTTACAACCTTGACTAATCAAAGAGTTGTTTTGTGTAAAATTACAACTTTTACAAGTATCTGATTGGCTATTTCAAGCCAATCAAACGTTCATTGGCTTATTAAATTAAAAAAAAAAAGTGGATGAGACGTTAATGGATTTACAACACAGGCTCTATTGAATAAGTTGTGTGGATTGAATGAACGCCTGATAACCAATGGTCCTTTGATCACCATGAAAAAAATCTCTATGGTAAATCTAAGTCCGACACCAAAACTTCAAAGTCTTGTATGATGCAAAAAGACACAAAAATAAATGAATAAGGTAACACAAAAAAAGTCAGAATTGAGTTGCTTTTAACGTTTGAATCTGTGTAGTGTTTTTTTTTTAATTTTTGACTTTTCTATCAAAGCACATTAAACAAAAAATGCATGGCCTTCCAAACAGTAATATGGCATTGTAAAAGTTTAGAATAAATAAATTCTTTTCTTTCTCTGAATAAATTATGCTAGTGCTCTACTCCATATTTTTTGGGCTCGAACATTTGTAGTTGTTTTGGAGTATGATTTGCTAAAGTTCTTCGGCTTTTTCATTGAAATTTTCTGTTGTAAACTCCACCTGTAGCATAGCCATGGCGTGTTGGCAAAAGTCCAAAATCTTGTAAAATTATGGTATAACCTAAAATATTAGTGGGTACCTCAAAGCACCAACACCAAAATAAATAGTGTGAAATATTTTGTTTTTACATGCAGGAATGTTGACAAGTGATTTAATTTCATATACATGTGATTTTTTTTTTTAATTTGTCAAACCAAAAAATGCAAGTTCAAATAACAGAAACTTCCATTCACATTTTGTAATTGCTTGTAGAGAAATTGGTGAAAGTTATCTTATGAAACCCTTGGAAGTCGGAGAGGTCCAAGGTTTAAATCCCCTCTCATTTTATTTTGGGGTTAAAATCAATGATAGAAGAGTGTATTTATGACTTCTTGAGACACCTTTTGTTATTTTTTTGTCTAGTCACTATCTTGTAAAAAGATGGTCATGTGACCAATTGATTTATAGGGTTTTAGATGTTTTGGACACATTGGAATGGTCGATTTTATGTTTCGAAGCTTACTTATATGATTTTTGAAACAAATGTATTGAAAGTGATGTATAAAGGTGCATTTTTGGTGAAAAATGACACCTTCAAAATGAAAAGTTTAAAATTTAAATCTCATGCTTTTGCTATTGAAAAATATATTGTCCATTAGGATCCCTATGATTGACGAAGTTTAAGTTTCACACTAGAGGTTGGAGGATCTGTTGGAGGCTGGAGGATAATTACCCTTCTCTAATTAGCTATTCACTCAAAGTTTGGGTTTAATGATTGAATGACAATTTTGGTAGTAATAATTTACTTATTTCAATTCTAGTTTTGGCTTTTTATATATGATATTCATGACATGTAACAGACAAGATTGTTTGATTTTATTTCTCTTGTTGCACAAGTTCTCACCTCTCACCTGATAGGGGAGAAGATATAGCATTTGGTTGGTTTTTGATCAATTTCCAGTGATAGTGTGAGTTGATAGGGGTTGTTAGTACTAACAATGTTAAGCAAAGGTCATCAATATTTGTTGGACATTAGGGAGATGTGCCATACACAACACAGGTTGGTCACTTTGACAGGATTTTGGGTGGAACATTATGTGAATCGATGTAGTTGGATAGATTTTGATCATGTTTTACTATAATATGGTATGATGATCACATATGATGAACATACTGTGATTGTGTTCATTATCCTTTTATGCCACAACTCACAGAGAAGGTTTATATATGGAGCGACATTGGTTTTGGTCAATACCAGGATGTACAGTACATCAGTTGTAGTTACTTTAGAGTTTCTTTGTTGACTTTAGAGTTATTGTTCTAGTTCTTTCATCTTCCATACCCTTTTGGATCGAGGGGGAGTTTGTTGGATTATTTATTATCCAATATTATTAGTTTAATTTACTTTATATTTTGTTAATATAATTTAATGTTAGTAATAAATGTTAGTTGGTTCATGGGATAGTTAGTTGGGTACTATAGTGGAACCACCCATAAAAATATTTATAAGATTTTACCCTACTTGTAAATAATAATACATTTCTACCTTTGAGCATACATTATCAAAACTATACATTGTAAGCTTCTATTTGCTTGTGCATTGTTCGATCCCATAAATATCCATGAAATGTAACACTGTAAAGAATATAAGTAAGAGAGAGATGTGTAAGAAATGATATATAAATGAACATGGTAAATGGAAAGGTCATACAAAGATATAACATGTAAAATATAACTTATGGAATGAGATGCACTCAAAATTCGCATGGCCCTTGGGTATAAGATTGTCTTGCATCTATGTATCCATGTACCATGTGTAACATGTATGTCTTGCATCTCACTCATATGTACTGTGAAATGTATGTACATAATAAAAATGATATGTAATATACCAAACATGTGATAAGTGTTTGGAAAATTTAGTATTGACATGGTAGTTAATTATTTACTATATGGTAAATATTATTTACTTATGATAAATTAGATAATAATATATTATTATTGTATAATAATAATATATATTTAGAGTTTTCTATACATGAGTGGAGTTGTTCAACCAACTCATGAATATAGGAGAGTTGTTGAAGCAACCTCATTGATAATAGGAAATATTATTCTTATATATATTTGTAATGGTTCAAATGGAATGTAATAGAGTGTGTAATAGAATAATAATTTATTTTGTGATTGTTACTATTTATGGTCCTCTATATGTTCTACCATTATTTGATCGCTTTAAAACTTTGTATAAACTTCTTCTAGTGTTATCAGTGGTATTAGAGTGTGAACATACTACTTGTGAAGAACTATACGTGATGGCATATTATTAATTCTTTTTTATCTAAGTTATACATCATGTTAATGAGTAATCATGACATGCAATCATATGCATTTCTCTACAGCCTGTCGAATAATGTGAAAATTTCTATCAATTAGTCGAACCTCTATGCATAGGTTGTAGGATACTAGATGCATGACATATTGAGCTAGCTTCAAACCATTGATCGACTCATCACCCTTATCATATTTGTGTTAATGATATTGTTCATGATTTAATGCCTAGTGTTACAGCTCCATATGACTGTATATCCTTGAGTATTCATTATTTTGGCCCATTAGATGCTTGCACTTGCTTCATCATATTTTTGGGAGTTCTGAGTGGTTAAAAGCGTTCTATAATACTTATATAATTTGTCACCATGAACTTGTTCTGGTATGTCTATAAGTTTAGTTAATGTCTTCATATAATAAATGTTTAGTTATTGAATCATTGAGTTTTTATGTAGTGCTTATATGTGCTATTTATCTATAATCATTTATATTAGGTCAATGGATTATCATAAGTGTTTAGGTGTAAAATAGATTTATAGTTAATTTCTATAATCTATTTTCAAGTATTAAATTCATAATGTCAATTTGTTATTAATAGTCCATTATTAAGTTTTTAAATAGGGGTCATAATTATTCTAAATTTGTACGTAGTCAGAGTCTATGTTTGGTTTAATTCCTTTTATTAAAATTAAAATCTTTGTTTGTAATCAGACGCATTCTCAATGGAAACTAACATCCTTAGTCAAAATTTTGAGTAATAATGAAAAAATTTGGTCATGTCAAAAAATTTAGAGGAAAAGACTTCCACACATGGCAAGTAAGAACCCAATTATTTATAATCAATAAAGATCAATGGAATATTATTGATGGAAAAGTGAAGAAACTAAAAGATGTAGATAAGGTAACAAAATGGGAGAGCAAAGATTGAGAAGCTACAATAATGATCATATTGTAGCTATTTGATGCTTATGTGCATCATATAGATTTGTCTAAATCCTCTAAGACAATTTGAAAAGCACTAAATAAATTATTTGGTTCAAAAAATAGAAGCGCAATGATAATATTAAAGAAAATATTGTTCGGCCTCAAGATGGAATAAGGAGACAACATGGTGTAACACATTAGTAAGTTTTGATCCATCTCAAATCTGCTAGTTGGAATTAAAAGTGATGTGCATGATTATGATGATGTGAAAGTATTTTAATGAATATCATGCTATGCATTTATTCTAATATATATTTTACAATGTGTAAAATCAATCCTAGTTTAGATGATCTTATTTCTTCTCTACTTGATGAAGAAAAAATAACTATGATTGTTGACCCAAAGGAAGCTGTAATGTATGGTAAAAATAAACAAGATAATAACTTTGTAAAAAATAGATACAAATCATCTTTAAAACATGGATTATCCTCCAAATATACAAATAAATGACTCACCTATTAATAGTACAAGCAATCTGGTCACTTGTTTACAAATTGCAGGAAAAACTACAAGATTTACTTGATGAAAAACTACAAAAAAATGCCATGGCTATTGATGAAGAATAAGAGAATGCATAAATAAATATTGTTCACATAGAATAGCTAAGTGATGAGGTTTGTGTCTATTAGATAATTTTCTAAAGGAGGTCGGAGGAAATAGAGGATGGAGGCCATTCAAGCCTCTTGTTAGCCACTAACAATGGGCCCACTTTTACTTTAGTGGCATATGTTTTGTTTTTGAGTTATGTGGTGTGGTAGATGCATTTATTTTTTAGTGGTGTGAAAAATAAGAACATATGTGGTATGTTTATGTTCACTTGTATATGCGATTATTCCTAATGCATACACCTAATATAAACATATAGTATAAAAATGAAAGCACAAAAGAAAAACATCATCATGATACTTATAGAGGTTGAACAATCAGATGTGTTTCTGTTCATACTTAGGTTTGTTGTAAAACTTTGAAAAAACATTGAAATATATGTAGATGTTTCTTTTTAATGTCCCCCTTTTAATTAATTCCTTAGGGTAGACCCAAAATCTCATTCCCATATTTCTCGTAGAAATCACAAAGGAAATAATTGTTAATTACGTGGGGGTACCATTGTGGAGAATATATGACAACACATTATTTGGGGAGGAGTTACAATGGGATATTTTTAGTAAATGCATGTCCATTATGAACACTCTATGATAGGAGTTAAGGCGGGCATAAGAGAAATTAGAAGCGGCACATCTTTGTGGGTTAAATTTTACATGGTGTAATAATGAGTTCATGACAAATAATTGGTGGGACAATTTTGATGGGAGAATATGGCATGCATGCCATTATTAGTTTTTTGCATGGTGGGACATTTAAATTTGTGCCCAACCCTTATCTAAGTCATGTAGTTTCACCAATTTGGGATCTTTTGACAAACTCATCCATTTTATTTCACAACTTGGCACTTGTGTTCAATTGCAAGATTTGAGGATGAAAACCCTTGGGGTATTAGAGATCAGAGGAATAAATACCTTTTGTTTCTTGAGGGAAATATCATACAGATGTTGCATTTCATGACAATCTTGGTATAAGATTTCAGTGTGTGTTTTGAGCTCTCAAACATAGTTTTTAAGAGTGTGGCACCATAATTGCTAGAGCACGAGTTTAAAATTTATTAATTATGTGTGTGGCTGTAGTTTTTGATATAATAAAACATATTTATATACTTTTCATATATTAAAATCACATATTTAAATCGGGTATTATTTCCTTCCGTACATGTTCAGTTTGAGAGGTTTCAAGGTCTAGTTGTAAAAAATTTGCATTATGTACATTACCAGTTTGATATAAAAAAGTGTGCATGTTATATAAAGTGTGTGCATGTTCCATGTATGTGTGTTATTTAATAAAATATTTCAAATTTCACATATTTTTAGATAAAATTTTGGTTGAGGTCTTTACAGTGGTATTAGATCCTTGATCTTGCCAGCCTGTAGGGTGAATACCATTGTTAATGATTCGTAATGAAAGAGAAACCAAACATTAAAGGAAAGAGTAAGGAAAATTGAAATAAGAATAATATCTAGATAAAGAGGAAGATATGGGATAAGGAAGAGGAAATATCAAATTGAATGATGAAGAAAAAAGAAGAATTATTCCATAAAACTTTGATTAGATTTAATCAGGGACAAGATAGGTTAGCAGAACTCATGGCATAAATGTTGTATTCTAAAAATTTGAGAAATTCAGACCCTACCAATACATATAGGGGAGAAGAGAGTACATATGCAAATAACCAATATGTGGTTAATTCCATGCCAAAACTGTCTAAGCCTATGTTTTTCAAAGAGAGGAAAAAGAATAAGAAGAACCTAAGGCCCCTCCCACATAAGAAATCAGTAACATTTTTGTTGAGTACCAAGGTAAATGTTGACCATTTTCGGTCCTATAGGACAAAAATCGGTCTCCCTTTTCTTTCCTTCCTGTCCCAGTCTCTAATGCTTTCACCTTACTGTAATTGTGGTATTTTCCCTTTGTCGTAGGCCTGTTCCATGAAAGAGCTGAGTGATTTGAGTCCTGTAAGTTTTTGGGTTGATTTGGGACTTGTTTTGATTCAACAAATTTCTTCTGGGTAGGCCTTTTATTGACAAAGGAAGGAGCCAGTTTCAAATAAATATAAGTCTTTCGCAAGACCCCGAAGGTCAAGTGCCCTTCTGGAGGGCAGGAAGGTGACAAATGGGACCTTTCACAAAGCTCCAAAAGACATTTTAGACCTAAAGTGCCCTTGCAGAGGGAAGATGACACATTTAAAAAAGTTACAAGGCAGAAGGCCCAAAGGGAGGAATTCCTTTGGAAAAATGACAAGGTAAAAAGATAGAGGATTTCTTCAGACATTTTTTCCAAAGAAAATCCATGTAGAACCAAAGGTGAATTCCTTCGGACAAAGTGCTCAAAGGAATTCCTTTGAAAATTTTGTCCGAAGAAATTCACAAAGGAAGGTTGAGACATGAGACATGAAGGCAAGTTTTCCTTCGGGCAAGATGCCAGAAGGAATTCCTTCAGACATTTTGTCTGAAGGAATTGGGAAGATAAAGGAGCTCAAAGGGCAAGTGCCCTTGTGGAGGGCTCCCAGTGATAAAAAAGGACCTTTTCCACTAATATAAAGGGACACCTTCCCTTCGAGAAGGTTCATTTTGTAAAGGCCAAAGAAATTACCAAAGGGATGATGGGCCCGAGAACGTCAACTTCAGCATAGTGAACTAGTCGTTGGAGGTTCAAACGTCTAGTGACATCCCCGTGGACATAAAATTTAGGACAATGAAATAGCCATTGATTTTCAAATGTTTAAAGATGGGCCCGTGCATGGAAATGGGCTAGAAGAGAAGCCGAAATAATTCATAAGCGCAAACCCAAAGGAATTCAAAGGCCTTAAGGCCAATTGGAAAAGACCACTGAGAAATGAGCCCAAGGAGCCAAGAAATGATGGAAGATAGATCAAGGGCCTAAGAGCTAGAAAAGACAAAAGCCAAGTGTAGGAGTAGACAGAACAGTCTAGGTGGCACATAAAGTATTAGCATAAGAAGTTATTGATGTGGATGAAACAGTCTCCACTAGGTGGTCATCAAAGAGCACAAACATTCCATAGCGCGGCCTATTTTTCTTAATTTGAGCATTGATAAGCATACAATTGCATAATTTTCATAAAGAAGGGCGATGTAGTGACATTTAATATGATTTAAGCACCAAAGTCAAGACTTGCGACTGCCACAACATGGTTCATTTAGTGGACTTCCTCCTTCCTAGGCATTCAACATAGCATGGGCCACTTGTTTTGGAAGGCATGAAAGTCTTCTTATTCATGCTATATATTGTAACCGCTCAGTTGAAAAAGATCTCTCATTTTTTAAGGTGAAGCCCTGCTAAAATTTTGCCTTTGATCAATAAGAATGCATTTTACCTCTATCTGGATAGTTATACTTTTGAGTGTGTCTATGTATCAATTCTATGCTCAGACATTTTTAGCTTGATGCTTTCATAGATTGACACCAACATACCTAGTGTAGCCAAAGCACCATTTCTACAGGTTATCAAGAAGTGCTACATCTGGAGTGTAGAGACAAAAGAGTAGTTATTTGACAGTGTGTTTTCTACAATGCCTATGGTAAGTTCATTCTTTGTGTGTCTTCATTAAGCCCCCTATTAAATCTCCCTATAGTCTGGTCTTTTTATCAGATAAAGTGTTTGTTTACCCCCTTTTGGTTTGAAGTGTTAAAATAGCTGAGTAGATCAAAATCAATTGGTGCATCACCATTTAGATAATTCCTATTTTGGTTATGTCCTTCTCCCTTTTCAGCCCCCCTATTGTTAGCAGTAGTAGTGAAAGACCTCAAAGATGCATCAAATGGAGCTAGACCTTATCTAGATATTCTCCCCTCAATTTTGCCAAGCCCACAACAAGAGGGGAGTCTCCATTGTGCCACGTGGAAGAGAGAAGTTGAGCCTTCTTTTAAGGGTGCAATCCACAACATCAATAGTTTTTGGCACACCTAGTGGGACCAATTTGTCCAAGGAGTTGAAGGATTTTTTGGTGTGTTCTTCAACTAATTATCCTTTGGAGGCATTTCAACCAACACCAATGGTGACTCTAAGTTGAATCAGCTAGTTAAGCAGTCCTAGTGCCATCAAGAAATCATATTTTTGGTATGTATAATTTAATTGCTCAATAGCATGGGCCTTGTGTTCCTTCATATAACTTTGATCAAGCTCAAGTTGTTCATGGAATCACCTCAAGCAGCACTCCTGGTTGCCCTTCACCTAGTGTAAAGGAAATAATGCTAGAGTTTGAGAAGTAAGTGAAGGAGATACACAGATTGGAGGAGTAGAATAGATATCAACAAGAGCTTATGTACAAAGAGGAGTGCTTGTTGAGGCAAGCTCAGGCCTTACAATCCATCAAGGAGGAAGTATAAAAATGGAAGAGTCCATTCATTCAAGATAGTTAGCCTTGTGTGCCTTCTCCCATTCTAAAGTAGCCCCCTTCTATTCTAAAGAAAGCCTCATCTTGTGCACCAAATATTTTCTACCAAATATCACTTTCTCACTCTAGCTCATCTGATGCATTAACCACTCTTGCTCTTAATCCCTTGCACCTAGATTTTCAACACCAAAGGGCATTAGAGCAGCTTCCCATGGAAATGAACCTTCTCAATTCCTTAGATTGTGAATCCTCCTTTGAAGGGAATCATCCTATGCCTTTTTAAAAATAGCATGTCTCTCTTCAATAAATTCTTCCTGTGCATCAACAGTCCCTTCCTAGTCTTCCTCAACCTCCTCAAGTCTTTCAACATGATGTCAAGATTCCAAGTTGAAGGAGGGAATACCATGAACCAACTCAGAGCTTTGGAAATGATGAAACTGATGCATGTTCTCAAAAGAATATTTTCAACCCCAAGGTCATGAGTGGGAAGGAAGCAATGGAATCATGGGGTAGGAAAGAAGAAAATAAAGGTTTTGTTTAAAAACTTGAGGAAGGTGAAGTTTCTCCTACTCATGCTGATCCTCATGATCTACAAGAAAGGATCTTCCAAGGGAATATAATGAGGCAAATTGTAGAGTTGGAGTCCAAAATGAGATTCATCAGCCAAGGTGTGATGGATGGTTTAGACCAAACAACAGATTCCATGTCTAAACACACCCCATCTACACTCCTTCAAGAGAGCTATCAAGCCACATCTGATGTAGATGAGGTGCTAGCCAAATGGAAGGAAGAGAATCATTTGATTCTAGCTCAAGGGTTTCCTCCCCTTCCACATGATTTTATCCATCAACCCTCCACTCCATTCTTTCTCAAAGAGGAACCTGTTTTGAACGAGGCAAGTGATGAAGAGAGGATCCAATTTGCAGCTACCCAAGAGGCTATCATGAGTGACAGTGAGAATGAGATCATCATGGATACTCCCTTTGATGACATTATCAAAAATGGAGAAGACATAGGTCATGCATACATGTGGATGTTCCAAAAATATGAAGAAGAGGTTGACAAACTTTATTTGTCAATAATGGATGATGAGGAATGTAAGCATGGTGAGCTCTCTCCTCCCTTGTTTGATGAACTTCCTTATTGCTTTGATGAGGATAATGAACATGCCATGGGACTTGAGTTGTAGGAGGATCAAGAGAATGTATTTGAACAACTAGAGACTCTTGTTTTTGAGCAATAAAAGGAGAGCCCTGCCCATCTTGATGAAAGCTTTGAAGAAGAAAGCCTTGAATAAGAAGGTGATGTCCTATGGGATGAAAAAGTAGTTTGTGATCTCATTCAGACATCACAACAAACACCTTCTTTAAGAAAGCCATGATGAAGTAGAAGATTAGTTTGACAAGCTCTTCAATGAGGCAGAAGGGAACAAGTCAATCCATGATGCATGTCAAGGGAGATATGAGATAAATGAGGCTTATGATGATAAGCTAGCAGCCATTGATTTTTTAATGAAATACACTAGCATGAGGGGCCAACATGAATCAAGTTTCAAAGGGAAAAGTGAATACATAGATGTTGGAGACATGTTTGACCTTGATCCACTCAGATACAAGCCAATCAAGGTGGCAAGCAAGAAGGGCAAGTCACCAAGTCTCCATTCCATTCAGTCACTTGTCTAACACCATAAGTTTTCTTGCAATGGTGACTTGAGAAGTTTTGCCTTTGATCCAAGAGGGAGGCAAATATACCTAGGTAGTTGTATATAGTAGTTTGCTTTTAGTTGTCTTTGTTTTCCCTAAGCGTTGTTTGCATAGGTGTAGTGTTTTTTATCCTTATTGTCCATTGTTTTTCCTTCTTACTTGAGGTAAAGCTTTGTTGGTTCATAGGTCTTAAGAAGGCTGTTGCTAACTTTTTCAAGCTGCATCTTGACTCTATGCCCAATGGAATTTGAGGCTACCAGTCTTCTTTAGCATAGCAGGCATGCTTCCCTTGGGAATCACCAAATTGTTGACCATTTTTGGTTTTACAGGCCAAAAATTAGTCTCCCTTTTCTTTCCTTGCTGTCCCAGTCTCTGATGCTTTCACCTTACTGTAATCATGGTTTTTTCCCTTTATCATAGGCATGCTCCATGAAAGAGCTGAGTGATTTGAGTCCTGTAGATTTTCATGTTGATTTCAGACTTATTTTTCTTCAATAGATTTCCTCTGAGTAGGCCTTTTATTGACAAAGGAAGGAGCCAGTTTCAAATAAATACAAGTCTTTTGCAAGACCCTGAAGGTCAAGTGCCCTTGCAAAGGGAAGGTAGGTGACAAATGGGACCTTTCACAAAGCTATGAAAGACATTTTGGACCTAAGGTGCCCTTGTGGAGGGTAGAGGACACATTCAGAAAAGTTACAAGGTATAAAGTCTGAAGGGAGGAATTCCTTCAGAAAAATGACAAGGAAAAAAGACAAGATTTTTTCAAACATTTTGTTTGAAGAAAATCCATGTAGAACCAAAGGTGAATTCCTTTGGACAAAGTGCATGAAGGAATTCCTTCAGACATTTTGTCTTAAGAAATTTGCAAAGGAAGGCTGAGACATGAGACATGAAGGAATTGGGAAGACAAAGGAGCCCAAAGGGCAAGTGCCCTTGCTGAGGGCTCCCAGTGATAAAAAAGGACCTTTTTCACTTTTTTAAAGGGACACCTTCCCTTCAGGAAGGTTCATTTTGTAAAGGCTAAAGAAATTACCAAAGGGATGATGAGCCTGATAACGTTAACTTCAGCATAACGAACTAGCCGTTGGAGGTTTAAATGTCTGGTGATGTCCCTATGGACATCAAATTTAGGACAATGAAATAGACATTACTTTTCAAATGTTTAAAGACATGCCCACACATGGAAATGGGATAGAAGAGAAGCCAAAATAATTCATTTTTAGGTTGTGGAGCTAAAAGCTTCATTGATGCAAACAGGGAAGGAGGTTGCTGAGGTTACGGAGATTGCTGAGTTGCAGAACAAGTTACAGGGTAACTAACGTCAGTATAATCAACTAATGTCAGTCAAATCACAATGTAAAAGCAACTGACATCGGTTATAAGTCAGCTGACATCGGTCGAAAAGGAGCCGACGTCAGCAACCTGTGTGTGCATGCAGTTTACATGCGGGTTTTGGACTGGTCTATTTTTGGACAGGCAGTTTGCATGTAAAGACTTATTTTAGTCTTGGAGTTGCGAGTCTAATTATTGTAATTAAGAAAGACTAATTATTGTATGCATGAGATATATATAATAGACTCATGGGCTGTATTGTTAAGTGTGCTAGAAAGCCATTGTGCTTGTAGAGAGAGCAAGAGTAGCTCCTCCTAGTTCCAAAGGGGTGCTGAGTGTGTATGATCAGGGAGAGTTGCAGGTTGTACAAGTTCTACTAGGAGATCCATCGGGGTACAGGTTGAAGAATCATGAGGACTTGGTGAGGCAAGGATAAGGGTTCTTTAGGTTGTAGAGATATCTACATGGTAAGTAAGGTCTATTGACTTGCAGGTGGCAGCAAGAGAAGGGAAGATCTACTTGGAGTACGGTTGTGTACTTGGTGTACTGGCAGCATTGTTACTGACTGGTGGAGGTGAACAACAACTCTGTGTTTGAGTTGATTGTTGTGACCGTGATGAGAGAGTGAAGTGTTGAAGGAGAATTACAGGTGAACCTTAGAAGTGTGGGAGCTCTAGAGGTGTGGGAAGAAGAAGTGTGGCATCTTCTTTATTGTATTTTTTTCTGAATGATTATTAATACAATTGGGTATTGTCTCTCATATCCTGTGTTGTTTCATATTTCTAGTTACTTATCATTTTGGTTAAATTTCATGTTTAGTTGCTAATACAAAGGTAATCAAGTGTGCCCTTAGTGGGCAGTAGGATCCTGACAGTTGGTATCAGAGCTTTTGGTTGGGTTGACTAACAGGTGGTTCAAATCTGGTTAGTGTTTGTTGATTACAGGTTACTCTCATGGGTTTCAGATTGAGTGGGAGTATAGCAATGGTAGAATAAAGTAAGCTACGAATGGAGAAACTGAATAGCATGAATGGTCAGATTGATGGAAAAAAAGAGCAGGTAAAGGAAGATTGTTGGTCGATAGAAGATCAATGTGTAGAAGCAGATGTTGCAGGTGTTGTTGCATAGGTTGCTCTGGATAAAGTAAAATCTTGGTCTATAGATTCTGTTGCCTCTTTCCATGCAGCCTGAAATAGAGCATCTTTTCATGGGTATGTCTTTGGAGACTTTGGAGAGATTTATTTAGGAGTTGGTGAGCCTTGTCAAAAAGTTGGCAAAGGGGAAGTGAAACTAAAATTGCAAATAGATAACACACGGGTGTTGAAGGAGGTCATGTAGGTACCAGTCTTGGAGATGAGTCTAATTTCTTTAGGAAAGTTGGGTGATGAGAGATGCACAGTAACTCTCACAGCGGATGCAATTGAATTAGACGATGGTAAGAAAGTAGGTATCCTTTATCTATCTACTTATATTACTGATTCACCTTTTGTTGCAGAGATGTGGCTTTGTGGGCTTGGTTACATATGTAAGAAGAGAATGCATGTTCTTAAGCAGAAGACAAATATCTTTGACAAACTTAAGAACTGGAAAGCCTTAGTGTTCATGGAGGAGATGACAGACAGAGATCAATTGAGGGGATTGAATTATTTTGAGTAGGGCTGTGTTAATATGGACAAGGGTTTGATCCAAAAGGGGCTCGCAGGTAAAATGTCATCACTCACATGTGAACATACGTACTAGCATCAGTCAAGAGGAACCGACGTCGAACAGACATGCACTGACGTCAGTCATATGCAGATCAACAGAGTCAGAGGTGTCAGGTAGGTTAAGACCGATGTCAGTCAGATAGTAATTGACATCAGCAACAGGGACATCAGCATCGATCAGTGGGAACCGACATCGACAGTAAGGGTCAGTCGCAGGGAATCGACGTCGATCGGGTGCAGATTGGGAGATGGCCGAGATCAGTCACTGAAACAGATGTTGGGCAGACAACACATTGTCAAGGAGTCTCAAACACCCATATGGAGGATTGAAAGGGTAAGTGGACCTCATATTCATTGTTCACCTTCTTACTTGTTGCTTACTGATGGTCAAGAACCAGGAAGACGTGAAGAGGCAATGCAGGTAGAATCCAAGAAACAGTGGGAGCATGGCATGAATTCTTTAGAAGAGAACCAAGTGGGAGATTTGGTAGAGTTGCTAGCCAGGATGAAAGCACTAAAAGACGGATGGATTCCCAAGTTAAAGAAGAGAGTGGATGGATACGTGAGACGAAAGGCCAGGGTATATGGTCTTGAGGAAGCTGTAGGACAGTGGTACAGGTTTTGACAGGTGGATGACAAAGTAGGGCTTTAGTCAATGTCAGTGTAACTATTATGTTTGTCTTTACTGAGTTGGATGATGATTGCAACATTATCCTGTTACTATTGTGTGGTTGCTTGTTGCAGGGTTACACATGCAGGGAGTTTCTGAGCTAAAGGTAAAGTTAGTTCAGAGGTATGTCATGAAGAATTTGGGAGCAGTGAAATTCTTTGGCATAAGAGACATGGAGATTTTGTCTCCAGTGGGAGCTGATGTGAAGAAAGTGTTGGCGAGGTTCAAGATGTAGGATGCAGAATCGGTAAGCACACCTATGGATGGATAGTTCAAGGTGAGCTTAGAACAGTGTTTGAAATCACATAAGGTTGAGTGTAGACCTGAGTTTTCCCAAGCAGTGGGAGTTGTCAGAGAGTTTGGAGCCAATTCATGGAAGGAGCACTGGAGGGCAGTTCAGTGGATTCTTAGGTATTTGAGAGGGACCAACAGTAGGGATTCATGCTACACAGGGTCAAGGTCTTCACTACATGGAGTTGTAGGTTCAGATGTGGCAGGTTACTTGGATGATAGGAGATGCATCACAGGTTGTGTGGTGGTTAGTGTTCAAGATTGAGCTTGAAGAGGGATACAAGCTAGGAAATAAATTAGATGGTGTACAGGTATAGGTACAGTGCAGCTGTTTATCTCCAAGTGGGAGATTGTTAGGTTGTGGAGCTAAAAGCTTCACTGATGCAAATAGGGAAGGAGGTTGCTGAGGTTACGGAGGTTGCTGAGTTGCAGAACAAGTTGCAGGGCAACCGACGTCGGTCTGATCAACCGACGTCAATTAGATCACAGTGCAGAAGCAATTGACATTGGTTATAAGTCGGCCGACATCGGTCAGAAAGGAGTCGATGTCGGCAACCTGTGTGTGCATGTAGTTTGCATGCAGGTTCTGGACTGGTCTATTTTTGGACAGACAGTTTACATGTAAAGACTTATTTTAGTCTTGGAGTTACGAGTCTAATTATTGTAATTAAGAAAGTCTAATTATTGTATGCATGAGATCTATATAATAGACTCATGGGCTGTATTGTAAAGTGTGCTAGAAAGCCATTGTGCTTGTAAAGAGAGCAAGAGTAGCTCATCCTAGTTCCAAAGGGGTGCTGAGTGTGTATGATCAGGGAGAGTTACAGGTTGTGCAAGTTCTACGAGGAGATCCACCGGGGTACTGGTTGAAAAATCATGAGGAATTGGTGAGGCAAGGACAAGGGTTCTTCAGGTTGTAGAGATATCTACATGGTAAGTAAGGTCTGTTGACTTGCAAGTGGCAGCAAGAGAAGGGAAGATCTACTTGGAGTATGGTTGTGTACTTGGTGTACTGGCAGTGTTGTTACTGACTGGTGGAGGTGAACAACAACTCTGTGTTTGAGTTGATTGTTGTGACCGTGATGAGAGAGTGAAGTGTTGAAGGAGAATTACAAGTGAACCCTAGAAGTGTGGGAGCTCTAGAGGTGTGGGAAGAAGAAGTGTGGCATCTTCTTTATTGTATTTTCTTCTGAATGATTATTAATACAATTGGGTATTGTCTCTCATATCTTGTGTTGTTTCATATTTCTAGTTACTTATCATTCTAGTTAAATTTCGTGTTTAGTTGCTAATACAAAGGTAATCAAGTGTGCCCTTAGTGGGCAGTAGGATCCTGACATTCATAAGCGTGAACTCGAAGGAATTCAAAGGCCTTAAGGCCAAACATAAAAGACCACCGAGAAAGGAGCTTGAGGAGCCAAGAAATGATGGAAAATAGCCCAAGGGCCTAAGAGCTAGAAAAGACAAAAGCCAAGTGTAGGAGTAGATAAAATAGTCTAGGTGGCACAAAAAGCGTCAACACAAGAAGTTATTACTGTAGATGAAACAATCTCCACTAAGTGGTCATCAAAGAGCACAAACATTCAATAACACGGCCTATTTTTGTTCATTTGAGCATTTATAGCAGACAGTCACATAAGTTTCACAAAGAAGAGTGGCCTTGTCATTCAAATGATCAAGAAACCCATGCTCTTGTAGTGACATTTAATACAATTTAAGCACCAAAGTCAGGACTTGCGACTGCCACAACATGGTTCCTTCAACAAACTTCCTCCTTCCTAGGCATTCAATGCAGCATGGGCTACTTGTTTTGAAAGGCACCAAAGTCTTCTTCTTCATGCTATATATTATAACCTCTCAGTTAAAAAAGATATCTCTCAGTTTGTAAGGTGAAGCCCTACCAAAATTTTACCTTTGATCAATAAGAATGCATTTTACCTCTATCTGGCTGGTTATACTATTGAGTGTGTCTGTGTATCAATTTTGTGCTCAGTCATTTTTAGCTTTATGCTTTCACAAATTGACACCAACATACCTAGTCTATCCAAAGCACCATTTTTGTAGGTTAATAGGAAGTGCTGCATCTAGATCACAAAGATAGAAGATTAGTTATCTGATAGTGTGTTTTCTACAATGCCTGTGGTAAGTTCATTCTCTATGTGTCTTCATTAAGCCCCTATTAAAGCTCCCTATAGTCTAGTCTTTTGTCAGATAAAATATCTGTTCACCCCCTTCTATTCTGAAGTGTTAAAATAGCTGAGTAGATCAAAATCATTTTGTGCATCACCATTTAGATAATTTCTATTTTGGTTATATCCTTCTCCCTTTTCACCTCCCTATTGTTAGCAGTAGTAGTAAAAGACCTCAGAGATGCATCAAAGGGAGCTATCACTTATCTAGAGATTCTCCCCTCAGTTTTTCCAAGCCCACAACAAGAGGGGAGTCTCCATTGTGCCGTGTGGAAAGAGAAGCTGAGCCTTCTTTTAAGGGTGCAATCCACATCGTCAACAATAATTATGAAGCTTTCAAAAATATAGTCACCTTTGTTAATTACCTAGACATCCTTATAAAAAAATATTTAACACTTGAGCCATCTGTGTTAGAAAAAAAAATTTCATCTCAACCCAAGGCACAAGGGGAATTTACAAAAAGGGAGATTTGATTTATACGCCGAGAAATCCACACCACAAAAACCTATAATAAAGAAGGCAGATGATTATTTTTAAAATGAACTCAAAAAGGAAAATTTATGTTCTTATTACAAGGATCCATGGGAACTAGGTCATAAATGCTTCTTCAAGAACCAATTTCACTATATTGAGGTAGTTGTTAATGATGATACGAATTATGAAGAACCTGAATCACAACCACTCACAAAAGAGCATGAACCTAAAAATTTGGAGGATGGACATTCAGGCTCACTAAAAACTCTTTCAAGAACACCCAAACACCATCCATTTAGAGTTCGAGTAGTATTATCTAGAAAACCAATCATTGTGCCTATTGATTGTGGGGCTACACACAATCTCATTGATGAATGCTTTATGATGAAAAAAGGGTCGAAAGATAAAGACCTTGAAGGATTCAGTGTAATTTTATAATACCCCTGTGTCAAACCACTATAGACACAATCATATTTTTTGCATTATCATAAATGGAGACCCTATTAGGTGGGTTGAAATCTTGGTGAGAGATACCAAGTGTTGTCTTGGGTGTGTCAGAGTCTAATTGTATGCATTGTTCTACATTGTGGACTTGATTATTTTGTGATTGGTGGTGAGCTTATTGGAATAATCTAAGAATTATGATTTGGTTTGTGATATAATTGTATTAATGAATCCATATATCTACAATTGTTCATGTTATTAGTTATTGCTTATTTTATAGATGTTTTCTGCACATCAGTTGTATGAGATGTTGTCCATCGAATGCTTGAGTGCAACTTTATAGACTCTACTCATGAGCTTATCATTATGTGTGTTATAATTATATATTTATTACCAGTAGACTATCGATAATAAGTGGAATTATTTTTACTTATATATTGTGTGAATAAATAAAGGAGAGATAATTGGGTCCTATGGACAAATGGCAATTGAGACCGAGTAACCGATGATGATAACTATTTAACTAGTTACCATAAATAATTAATGGTTTACTTGGGTTTATAATAAGTAAATAAATATTTATTAATATGCTTTAGTAATAAAATTTTATATTTTATTATCTAATGGAAATTAAATATTTAATGGTAACATGCTTCATTAATTAAATATTATTTGTTATAATAATAAATTGAACTAGTGGAGTCTAAATCAAGTGAGGTCATAATTAGACCCACTTAGTGGGTGACCAAGCATGTGGTAGTGTAAGAGAGTGAGAGTAGTTAGGGCTTAAAAAAGAAAAAGAAAAAAGGTAAACCAAACTTTATGCAAGCTTGGTCAAAACCAATTTAGAGTTTTGAAGTTTTATTTCTCCTCCAAACTCTTGCCTCTATTGATGTTGTTGTTAGGGAGGGAAACCAAGGGAGAAGAAAAGAGGTGAATGGAGATCAACTGAAAGAAATAGATCCATATGTATGCAGGAAAGTAAATATTCCCTCATAGAGCTAGTTATTCTTTTTTCTCAAATTTGCAAATAGAGTAAGCAATGAATGGTAGTTTCTTTTAGGTTATTGAATCAGATCAATTTGCTTGTTGGGTTGTCAAGTTTTTACTTAAACCTATTCTTGGACTAACTGAGTTTTTAGATACCATGTTGAGTTGTTTTGTATCTTAAATTTATTTGAAAACCCTCTATTTAAACTATCAGTTGGACATAGTTTAGATAATGAAGTATATAATTATTATATATACTTTCCTTCATGCATATTTAAATTTATATATATCTATATATTTATAGACAAATATACATATATATTGTGCATATTGTTGTGTTACATTTTTTTTTGAAAGTTGTTGATATATATCTATTTATTTAAGTAAATAAAATTTAAAAATAAAATAAAATAAAAATAAAATTAAAAAAAATGTAAAAAAATATTTATTGATTGTATGGAGAGGGAAGGGGCAGGTGGTCACACCGAGCTGACCTCTGACCCCATCCCATAACAAGGAGGGAGGAGGGGTCGAGCCAGCCAACCCTCCCCATCCCCTAAGACCTAGCCACATAGCCCAGTCACCGATCGTCGACCACGACGGCTAGGGTTTATATATATATATATCAAAATAAATAAATAAAAAAGTACTTTTGTAGTATTTTATAAACTGGTGAATAAATTAACATTCATTAAGTTGAATTTATGTTTTAAAATTTATATTTATAGATTATAGTTTTTTATAATATATATATGAAATAATATATGATTTATTATATATTTTGCATTTTAGATTGGATATTTTATATTATATGCATTTGATCTTAAATATGAATATATATATATCATTGTATATGAATGCTAATAGTCTATTTAAAAAATTTAGACTCGAAAATTTATATTAAAAATTTTATGTTAGCAACCATTTTGAAAATTGATAAATAGATATAATCTATATATACGGATAAAGAAGGAGAGAGCTATTATGACCTAGTTTTATATTTGAGTCTATTGTAATGTTGTCATATATATATATATATATATATATATATATATATATATATATATATATATATGTCTCAATTGGATAACAACCATATAATCATCATCATTTTAAAAGTGCACATGTTTATATATAGTTATATATATTTACATACATGAAATTATATATATATATATATATATATATATAATATTTCATGTATGTAAATATATATAACTATATATAAACATGTGCACTTTTAAAATGATGATGATTATATGGTTGTTATCCAATTGAGACATTTATAAAGTTTGTTTCTTGGGAATTATTTTTAACCTTGAGTTATCTCACTATTGAAAATATCTATGTTGTAGCTTATGTTCTTGATCGCCATAATGGTTGTTGTAATATTCAATAATATCAATGTACAATGATATTCCTTAATCTAAGTTGACAATAATTTGTTCATAACACTTAATGCATTATCACTAGATGTAGGCTAGTGCTTGACTAATAGTGTTATTTCTAGTAGTGATTTGGAAACTATTCTACCTATGAGATGAGAACCTTGTTGAGTAGGTCAACTAAATATTATTTAGGTGGTAAGTAGTAATCATTTGGATAAACAAATGTTTTAGTATCTAAGATTCATAGTTGGATGATAAAATTAGTGTTAAGAACATACAAATGAATAGTAAAATAGCATTGAGAATACTATATGGCAAGAAAATATTGGTAATCATAGACTTAAAATTTAAGTGAGTTTAATTCACTTTTTGTATTAGAAAATTATGGATTAATCTTAATGTGTAAAAAAGCTAAATAATTAATATTAGATTTGACCTATATAGTTGAAATTAATGAGCAAAGTTAATAAATTATAACTTGTGTTATTCTGGGTGTCTTGACGTGAATATTGTGACTCTCTTAGCTTAAGCATTTTTGAAACACTTTTTGGTAGGTGTCCTTGGCAAGTCATTAGGTATCTTTTGAAATCTTGTTGTTGGAATGTAAATGTATTTGAGGTTTAATTTATATCTTGTGAAGCACATAGATAGATATATCATCCTCTGGGATTGATTGGTGGATAGTTGGGTGATTACATTTATGAGATTTCATGCAAGTTTACATTATAATTTTTTCTATTTTAACATCAACCAAATCGGTTCAGATATAGGCTCTAAATTAATACTCGAACTTGAGTTTTTTATGAAATAAAAATTTGTCCACTCTAAATTTATCTTATGTGAATTGGAATATATAATCATTAATTTTATACCCTGTTACAATGATTTTTGGTAGATATGATTCCAGAGGCAATTAACAATTTTTTGTACTTGTTTCCTTTTTTAGTCTACAAAATTGATTCAAAATTAAGTTGCCAAAAATAGCTAGAGGAATCTTAAAGAGAAACCAGAGTTTGATAGAGATTCATATTATCTTTAAATTTATATATGAACTTTGTTTTAATACTTATAGATATTTTCACTATTTTTAGTGACCCTATTTATAAACCCAATTTATTCAAAAACTGCTTAGCAAAACAATTTTCAGTGTTAAAACTCATTTGGAACATTGAATTATTTTAGAATTTAAATTATTATAGGTTGTTTTTGTAGGTTCCTGGTGGTATCCTGTAGATAATATATTGCATAATAACTTTCATAAATACTTTTCACCTTGTGAAATTATTTTTTCCATCACCATTTCATAGGCGATTTAATGACATTGAGATTGGACTAAGAGGTGAGCTAGTCAAGTCTGTTTGCTTTGGGATTGAGATTTTATATTTAAAAATAAATGGTTAACTTTGATTAATGTATTCAAGGGTGGTATGTTGGTTATATTTGAGTTTGATTGAAGTAGGGTCTTGGTTGCTTAGTTTTTTTATGCTTGTAGTCGTAGCTTGTAGTGTCATCTTATCAACAGATAATTAGCAGATTATGTTTCATACCATTGGGGATGAGATTCAGTGTTGGTATCATTGGTATAACTATACTTGATAACCTTTGAGTATCTAATTTAAGGTAGTAATGCAAATGGATTCTAGTGTAGTCAACACAACTTTGTTACAACTAGCATGTCAAATGCCTTAATGAATATCACATTCTGAGATTGAAGGTGAGCAACTATATAGTAGGTGATGTACATTGATTTTGAGTGCATTACTTTAAGGTTGAATTTATATTGGGCATGGGTTATAATATGCATGCAATAATGACATGCATGTGTTAGGATGAGTTAATAGTTGGAGTGTTCACTTGTGTGAAGATGAAGTTACACATAAAAAAAAAATTAGTAGTGTTTTAAAGTGTTTTTTTGAGTTTTTTGTAGGTTAATTTTTGGGTGTTACACATTGTTGCTAATGGATACCCCATTACATACACCAAAATAATTTGATAACTCAACATGGCCATAAGTGATCATAAGGTATGCGATGATTTCTATGTTGTGGGATTAGGAGAAACCGGCATGGTTTTGGGTGTACTATGGTCACACTTCCTTAGTTATTTTTCATAGAGTTATCAACCCATGAAGCTTAAGTTTAAATCTAAATCTCAATATGTGGTGATTAGAGGAATTTATAATAGATCACCACGAGAGGTTACAACTACAAGAATGGAGATGAATTTCCGTAGGGGACAAGTTGTTTGGACAAAAATTTATTGGGGGTGCCTATCAATTCATCTATGGGAAAGCAATGTACTTATCATGTTGATATCCAAAATATTTTGGATAATCAAAGTGTGGTGTTTAGTGACATGCCTCTAGGATTACCAATTGATAGAGGATTCTAACACATCATAGAATTGGAATCAAGCTCTAAGGCTTTCATGGCGACCACTTACTACCACCCAAGAAATTATAGATATGAGATTAAAAAAACCATAAAAATTAGATACTCCATTCCTTAGATCGATGAGTTCATTGATGAGTTACATAGGGTAATCCATTTCCCAAATATTGATATGAGATTAGGTTGCCATATAATCCATGTAAGGAATGTGGAGATGCATAAAACAACATTCATATGCCATTATGAACATTTTGAAGTCTTGGTAATGCCTTTTAGTTTGACAAGTGCTTTGGCTACTTTTTATTCATGCATGAATCAGGTATTCATAAATCAATTGAGAAAATTTGTTTGGTTTTCTTTGATGCCAGTTTTATTTAGAACAAGACTTGGGAGGATCATTTAAAGCATCTAGATATAGTCCTTAGAATATTAGAGCAACATGATTTCTTTGAAATAGAATCAAAATGTGAGTTTGGGGTGAAAATGATGTTCTTGGGCCATGGCATTAGGGCTCAATGTGTTCAGATGGATCAACAAAAGATCTATTCCATCTTGGATTGGCCTCCTACCACATTGACATAGTTGGTAGGATTCTTTAGCCTTTGTAGTTAATACAAAATAATTATTAATGAGATTTAATATATAGCAACACCCTTACCCAATATGAACAAGAAAGGGTATTTTGCATGCAAAAAAATAGCACAATAATATTTTTATAAGCTTAAGGAGGTAATGAGTTCATGTCATGTACTTATTAATCCATATTTCTCACTTCCATTTATTATAGAATGTGATGCTTTAGGAGAAGGAATTGGAGTTTTATTTGTACAAAAGGGGCATCCCATAGCATTTTAAAACACTAATTTGAAGAAGCAAAAAGAGGATTCTTCATCTATGATAAAATAAAGCTTGCCATCATGCATTCTTTGGCCAAGGTTTGACAACGTTTAGTTTGTGGAAGATTTGTGATGAAGACATATCATAATAGTTTGAAGTTCTTCCTTAACCATCATGACTTGAATGATAAGAAAAAAAATGGGTGAGTAAGCTCTAAGATAATGCTTTTGATATAGAAGAAATTAAATGGAAAATCAATGTAGTTGATGATGTTATTTCTAGAACGCTTACTCTATACTCTACTTCTATTATTTTTGTCAATTGGAAGGTATCTATTATGACAGAATATGTTAAAAACACATTTTCCACTAACCTCCTTAATGGTAATGTGAGATGTGACAAATTCACAATGACAGATGGCCTCATTCTTTATAAAATAGAGTCCTTTTAGTTCTTGAATCCAAATTGAAGGGGAAGATTTTGAGAGCTTTTTATGATGTACCACTAGTGGGACATCTAGGATTCTATAAGACTTACAAACACATATAAGAAACATTCTCATGGAAGGGACTCAAGAAGGATGTACTCAAACACATTTGAGAATGCAACACCTATCAATTGAATAAGTCAAAACATATCTTTCCAGTAAGATTACTACAACTATTACCTACTCTGAATCAGAAGTGGAAAAGTATATCCATGGATTTCATCATAGGCCTCTCCAAGGTAGCCAATAAAGATTACATTTATATAGCTGTCGATAGGATAACTAAGTATGCACAATTATTTGATATTTATTCATAACTCAAAGCTCATCAATTTGTAGATTTATTTTTCATGCAAGTGTTTAGGTTACATAGGTTGCCAAAAGTATTGTCAGAGATAATAGATTTCAAGAATTGTTTCATTTGAGTGGCACAAAACTCACCCATATCTCAAGATACCACCCACAAATAGATGGGTAGATAGAAATAGTGAATAAGTAGGTTGAAGGATATTTGAGGAACTATGTTTCAGATAAACAATTGGTATGGGTTAAACTATTGTAATTTGGAGAATATTTCTACAACACCACCCACCATATGTCCATTGTTATGTCTTCAATTATGGAATTATATGTTTATGATACATTAACCCTTGTTAATTTGACATTCATAGATACTAGAGTTATAGTAGCTAGTGACCTAATATAATAGATCCAGGACATACTAAGCTCATTCAAAGATCATCTCCAACAATCCTAAAATCAACAAAAGTTTTATGTAGGTCAGAAATGCACTGATAGGTCATTTGAAGTTGGGGATATGGTTTTTATAATATTTCAGCCTTAAAGGCAAAAGTACATAAAAATAAGTGGGTTTGAAAAGCTTAAAATATATTTTTATAGGTCTTACAAGATTCTCAGGAGGATTGGTGAAGTTTCTTATGAGTTAGAGTTGCCAAAAAATAGTAGGATCCATAACATTTTCCATGTTTCTTACCTCAAAATGGCATTTAGATAACATGTCACACCCTTAGTGTATTTTCCACCCCTAGATGATGAAGGAAAGATCATATTAGTACCAAATGCTATTATTGACACCATGGTTAAGAAATCAAGAAATAAGATCATTACAAAGTACTTGATTCATTGGAGGAATCTACCTACAAAAGATGTTACTTGGGAAGGACCAGAGATATTGGAACACCTAAATTTTCATTGCTTGAGGGCAAGAAATTTTAGGGAGGGTGGACTTGTAATGTACCCTTTTTAATTAATTCCTTAGGGTGGACCCAAAATCCCATTCCTGTATTTCTCGTGGAAATCACAAAGGAAATAATTATTAATTAAGTGGGGGTGCCACTATGAAGAATTTATGACAATGCATTAGTAGGGGAGGAATTACAATGAGCTATTTTTAGTAAATGCATGCTCATTATGGCCACTGTCTGATACGAGTTATGATGATCATAAGAGAAAGTGGAAGTGGCACATATTTTTGGGTTAAATTTTACATGGTGTAATAATGAGTTTATGATAAATAATCAGTGGGCCTATTTTGATGGGAGAATATGGCATGCATGTAATTATTAGTTGTTTTCATGGTGGGATGTTGGGATTTATGCCCAACCATTATTTAAGTCATTTAGTTTCACTAGTTTGGGATATTTTGACAAACTCATCCATTTTCTTTCACCACTTGGCCATGCATGTTCAACTATAGGATTCAAGGATGAAACCCCTTGGGTTCTTGGATATCAAAGGAAGAAATCCATTTGGTTTATTGAGGTAAATATCATACAGAGGTTGCGTTTGCATGAAAATATTTGTATAGGTTTTCAATGTATTTTGAGCTCTTAGGGATAGTTTTCACAGTATAACACCATAGTTGCTAGAGTGTGAGTTTTATGTTTATTAGTTGTGTATGTGGATGTAACTTTTACTGTACTACAACATATTTTTATACTTTTCATAGATTAAAATCATATATTTTGATCAGGTATTGTTTCCTTCGATGCATGTTTACTTTGAGAGGTTTCAAGGTCTAACTATGAAAAATCTACATTATGTACTTTGCCAGTTTGATATAAAAAACATGCATGTTATATAAAGTGTGTACATATGCCATGCATATGTGTTATTTGGTAAAATATTTAACATTTCATATTTTTTTAGATAAAAATTTGGTTGAGGTATTTAAATTTCTACTCGAGTTTCCACACTGAGTAGGTCAGATGTGTTCCCTATAGTGAATGATTGATAAACAAATGGTTCTTGTACATGTTCCTACACTAGTTCAGTGAGATGTGTTCTCGACAGTGCATGGATGATAATAAGTTGATGTGTTCCTTATTTTACCTTCATTTCAATTTATGTGCCAAGATCATGAGCAAACAGAGACGAGCAAGCTACAGAAGAAGTGTGATTTTTTTTTGTTACCATGTAAACAATAAGGGAAGAATGTTAGGAAAATTTAATATTCACATGGTAGTTAATTATTTAACATATGGGAAATATTATTTACTTATGATAAATTAGTTAATAATATATTATTGTTGTGTAACAATAATATATATTTTTAGAGTTTCCTATATGTGAGTGGAGTTGTTCAACTAACTCACAAATATAGGATAATTGTTGAAGCAACCTCCTTGATAATAGGAAATATTCTTCTTATATATATTTATAAGGGTTTAAATGAAATGTAAGAGTATATAATAGAATAATATTATATTGTGTGATTAGTTTTATTTTTGGTCCTTTTTATGTTCTATCATTATTTGAATGATTTAAAGCTTTGTATAAAGTCCTACTGTTATCAATAAGAACATAAATAAATATTGAAAACTAGCGAATATGTCATGCTTAGGTTCTGATATATATATTTTAATTTATTTTTTGAAATATTCTAAAAAAATGCTTGTAAGTTATCATAGTCTTCAAATGGTATATGCCACTTGGATTTTCCTTTACCTTTTCACTTTTCCAAAGGTTATGTGAGTGCATTGTATTTTATTCCATTATGTATGATTGTTCATGTTCTATCTTTATTGTCATATGTGAAGTTTTTAATTTTTGAATGTTGGTATTACCATCGTGTTGAATCTTGATTCTATTTCCTTCATGTAATAAGGTGATTTACTAATTTTATTTATCCATTGTACCCTTTATCAATTGTAACCATTCCCATCCCAATTTAATTGTCAAGTGGGTGCTAGAGGGCATCACCCATATGCATAAATACACAACCTTTGGCCCAATAGCAATTGGTAGAGTAATATATCCAAGTGATTCTTCCCAATATAGAATATGTTATAATTTATCAATTTTATGTCCTAACTATCCTAAGAATGCAATGTGATGCATGTTTTTGGGTTTGTATTCATCAATTTGAATTATCATCAATAAGCATGCTTCATGTATGTTGTAATAGTCAAGACTTATTATTGTGGACACTTATGACCTCTGTGTATTGTATTTGTGTACTGAGATTGATTAGAATTTAGTAATGATCATCGTTATTGTAGTTTGATGACCTTAGCAATCCCTTAAATATTATAATTCTGAATTTCTATTACAATGCTATACAATTATGTATTCCATGCGCAAGATTCTTTCCTGATGTGATAGATACCTCATAGTTATATGTTTAGTAATCGGTAATGGAATCAAATTATTATCACATAATATTTGTAAGATGATTCATTACTTTTAATTTTCTGGAAGGTTTTGTTTTTGAAAATTCCACATTATTCATTGAATTTTTTAAATTTTATAGTATTTATTGTGCTCGAGCTATGCTTGATTATACAAAGGTTTGTCCTGATGAAACCTTTAACATATGAATGTGATAGTGTAAAATAATATTGCAAGAAATATTTTCATTCTGATTTTTTGATGGTTTAAAATTATTGTATTTCCTTTTCCTGTGTAGTTTGTTCTTGAGTAAAAACTTTTGAATTATCAATTCTATTTACACACAAATTATCCTGATATTCCCCTGAATCACTAGTTGTAAACATATTATGGGACAAGTACTCATTTGGATCAATAGGATTGAAATATAGGTTGCAAAAATAACAATTTATATTTTTTGGCATATCATTATTATCATCATCACTATCATACCAATTTGTGACCATGCCCTTTTGAATTTATGAATTTACCACCAAGGGTAGATCTAGAATTGTCTCATTTTTATCTACATTAGCTTGTAGTTGTTTATTTGCTTTTTCATTAATGACCACAATTACTTCTTTGTCATTTAATTTACTTGATTATCCAACTTCTTATGTATTAATTTTATCTAATGATATAGGTTGTGATGGAAGAACTATATAATAATGCATAAAATTTTATTGTGAATTACCCTCATTATGAGATTATATCCTTTTACAATATTTGAAGGGATCATTGTTTGTGGGGTATGTATACAAATAGGCATCATGTGTGAAATTCTTACACTTATCTAATAAATATGGTATGATAATATTTCCATAGAATGTATAAAAGGTTGATCCAAAAAACAAATTGTAATGTATATGATTAGGCATGCCCTAAAATAGAGTCGACAATAGTGCCACATCCAATGATATTGATCAGAGTAATTGGCATGGAACACTATAAAATCCTCTTAGGCTTTGATAATTTTTTTGAATAGTATCCATATTGACACCCAATTTTTGTAAGAAATATACATTTGTAAATATTAATTCCTGATCCATTATCTATTCACACCTGTTTGATTGCTTTAATTTTTATTTTCACCTAAATGAAAAATAAAGATTTTGATCTATTGTGCGTTTGGTAAGTAAGTCTTCCTTTTCAAAGGAAATAAAATTTTATGTATCCTTTAATGCATTCAAAATAGGGCAAAGTATGTAGGTTATGTATCATTTGGGAGAGTTGTTTCATGCAATGCCTCATGTACCTTGTAAATAGTTGATCTCTTTAGTAATTAAAGGATGGAAAATTTAGCATGGTTATTTTTGAGTTGATCAATGATATCATGAACTTTGGTTTGAGTGGATTTCATCATGAGATGTGGAAGGGTATGAGGATGACTATGTCCATTTTTATACACATGGTGGGGCACCCTACCTCATCTAGTAATAACAATGCAAACTATGAAATAAAATATAAGTCATGGGTGAATAATGTGGGTGGGATGATAGCTAAAACAACCTTGAGGTATAGGGGGAGGAGGAAAAAAATGAGTCATACATGCCATTTGGTGCATAGTGGTAAAAATAAGTAGTTCATATTGAATATTACAACATATGAATTAAGGAAGGCTAAAGATTTTTCATTATTAATTTTATCCTTATTAGTGCACAAAGATTTGATCCTCAAAATTACTATTTGTTATATATTTTTAATATTAAAGGAAAATAACATTGTAATGAGTACAATCATAACTTGAGTTAAAAATAGAAACTATGTACATCCATCATAGTCGTGTATAATTTGTGATCAAGGAAAAATAATAAATTAGGACTAAAAATCAGATTTATATACACAAATATGGAACCCTAGAATGAAAAAGGAAACCTTAAGAGAAGACCTAGGGTTTGATGCACTCCATATAAATATGGGTTCACCGATATATTTTACACTATTTTTTATTTATGTGATATTATAAAATAAAAATTTGAATTGATTTAGATTATCTAATGTATTACAATAGCATATGAATCTAAATGTGAAAATGTAGAATCTATTTTTTCCAATTGTATTTGTTATGAATAAAAAATACCTAAGGGAAAAATATACTTAGAATTTTTTTGTATTATGCACATATGAGACTAAATAAAGGTGGTAGAAAGAGTAGGGAATTATATTTAAAGTCTCTTGGATCAATAATTAAGTCTCTGGTTGTGTTTAGACATAATCATCAACTTTTAGATGGCACTAACTGATGTTAGGGTTTGAAACCTGATGGATTTATTCGAGTCTATTTCACTTATCTATTTAATTATAAACTATTATGATTACTCATAAACTATCTTTGTGTATGATCTTGAGCTGACGCCAACCACTCCCCAATGAATGGCTTGACACTACCTACATATCCAATACTCCATAAAGGGAAGTCAAACCACATGTAATTCTCTTTATTATGTGTATGTGTGTAATATATCTCTTTCATTGAATGCAAGATATGATCTCACTTTTGATACTAAGAAAATGATAAATTTGACTTGGCTTTGAGGTGCTTAAAACATGGATATGACCTACTCCTTGTGATTGATGATCAAATTGGAAAGAATAGGGAAATCCTTTTGAATTTGCAAATATATATATGATTGCAAGATGACTAATATGATTAAAATTATTGTGTATTTATATGGTACTCCTTTGGTACTTTCTCAATCCATTGACATGTAAAATATGTGGGCCTAACATGGATATGAATTTGAATTTGAAATGTAAATGTTGCTTAGCATGAATCGAGTTTGTCAAGTTTGGAAGAATCAAAATTATTGAAAGTTTGACGAATTCATCTGGGATATAAGAACACTGATATGATGATCTAGAGATATTATGAATATGATTTTGAATAGGTTAGACATAGACTAGGGAGTTTTTATAGGTGTGTTACCTTTTGAGTCACACTAATTCAATGTTTCATGAATTTTGCCATAAAAAAAGTTCACCCGCTTATCGCCTTTTGTGTGTGAATTTTTAAAAGAATTGAACCTTTGAACTTGAACCTTTCTCGGAGTTCAAGAGTTTAATAACTTAAATGGTTCAATAGGTTCAATGGTTCAAAGCTTTTCAAAGCAAACTATTTGTCCTTTTGTGTATTCAATTATGACTTTGAACCTTTCGGTTGAACTTGAACCATTTTTTGGAGTTTAAAAGTTCAACGATTCAAAAGTTAAATACTCGATGTTTTGAAAAGATTCATGTTCACTCAGTTCTCTTGTATAAATTAATGTATTGTTAAACCTACCATTTGAATCTACCACTTGAACCTAACGTTTGAACCTACATAACGAATTTCAAAAGTTCAACGGTTTAACGTTTCAAAGTTTAAATTTTCTTAAAAGATCATATGACTATTTGTTAGTTTGTGTAGTTCATCTCATATCATTAAACCTTGAAGCTGAACCACATTTTTAAAAGTTTAATGTTTCAATGACTATATCTCATCTCGGCCTGAGGCTTTCTCTAAGTTAAAATTAGTAGGAGATTTAGAGGAGAATATATCTGAAACTCATTATAAAGTGGAAAATTTTGAATTTTCATGAGGTTACAAATAATCATTACTCATCAAAATCATGTGTAAAAAATTCTTGCCATTAATGCATATGTCAGAGTGCGTGTCTTATCAAGCATGTTTAGCACATAATGTTTCAGTTTAATTATTTAATCTGGTTAATATCTGTATCAAGAGAGAACAATTCAAATTTAGCAAATAAGCATACTGGATGATATAAAGGAGAATAACACAGGTGGTATAAGATATTTGTTGCTCAAATTCATAGTGATTTTAGATAAATTTAAGGTGAGTTTTACTCTTACTATAAGCTGTTTCCATTACTTGGTTGGAAAGAAGAATTATTTTGAGTTTATGGCATTATTTAAAAAGTTATTTTTTTCTTTTCATTATATCCTCTAAATTGTAGCCATGAAATCTGCATGTCTAGATTACAAGCATGGCCATGGTCTCATATGTTCTCCTCTTAAAATTGGGGACACCTCTCTGGTCTAATATGACTTGGAAGATTTTAAAGAAAGGGCTAGAAATCCTGTGTCAAATTCTATGATGCAGAAGATAGTAGAAAGTGGTTTGGTTGAAGCTGTGGCCTTTCCCATGGCTATACAATGCCCTGAATTAGTCCTTAAATGCATGAATAGATATGAACCTCAGAATAGGTGCATCAGGATTGTAGATGGTAATGTTTTACTACATATTAATAGACAAACCTTAATGTCTGTGATGAGAATTCTTCCCAAGGAACCATATTCTAACCTCAGTATTACTTATTCCTATGGTTATTTTTCATTAAAGAAATCAATTTAAAAGAGCGTGATTGCAAGGAATTGGCTTTTGAAATTTTAAAAAGGGGGTTCAAGACTGCCCAAACTATTAATAAGAAGTCACATGATTCGATAAGTACAAGATATTATAGTATTACTACACAGGCTAAAGGGCAATGCTCATGCATATTATTGGGAAGACTAGATGTACTTTTTCATATAGGTTATCCTCTAAGAAGAGAAATATTTGGATTAGGCAGAAACTATAGCTGAATGTTTGCATTTGGGTTTAAGTAATTGTTTGAGAAATAAAAAGTTTTGTATGTCTTCATACGTCTTCTATTGCTTGGCATCTACAAGACAATGGGTAGGATTACCTCATGCGCCCTTAGCTGAAGACAATAAAATTTATGATTATTACTCATAGTTACAAATATATAATTGCTATGAGGATTCTAGGTGGGTTAATGATGTTTTTAATGAGAAAATGACTTTTGAATTATCAAACAACATCAGTAAAAGGTTGTCTGATGAAGCTATGCAGTTGATCAACATTTATGGTAGTTTCTTCATTCAATTTTTGAAGTTCACTTATATAAGAGTTGGGGGTTTTGACAGTGAACCTTTGAGGTTACCTAGGTATGTTTTTGATTGATTTGTGTTAATAGAAATCTGAAGATAATTAGCACATATAGATAAAAAATTTCCAATGAAAAATAAATCTGGTATATCTTTTCCTATCAAACTTGGACATTATTCATGTAAGTCAACATCTGATGCTTTGAATTTAGAATTGGATCTTAAAAATTTCAATTTTTAGTACTTCATGGTTAGATCCCAATTTGAAAACAAAGGTTTTGCCAGGGATAACTTAGATCTTGAAACAGGGTTTTTGTTGGGGATCAACCAACAATCTTGATTACTATGTGAAAGCAACTAAATGCGGAATTAAACCAGAAAGATAAGTAACTAAAATCAGAAAACAACAAACAATAAGAGATACAAGAAACCACCTTGAAAACTTGTATTAAACTCTTTACAGAAGGAATACAATTGAAAAAAATTCTTTTCTTCCACACCTCTCTTAGATGTACAGATCTCTTTCCCTCAAGAGCTCTCTCTCTCAAATACAATCAATTCCAACAACCTGGATTGATACACATATACAATTCTTGTAATATTACTCTACAATTACCATAAGATATGAAGATCTATCCCTATTATATAACTTTAGGGATTCATGAGCATACAATCACAACCATTAGATGCACCTCATAATCAAGGGCTCAAAACAGTCTTACTTAAGATAGAGATGCAGACTTAAGACTAACACTTAATCCTATCATGCAAACATTCTGTTCTATCCACAAAAATAGATTTTGGATGCACAGGTGACCGACATTGGTCCCTACCTGTCTGCCTATGACCAACATCAACCGATCCATGACCGACGCCAGCATCTCATAGTCGACTCCTGACCGACGTCAATCACTCATGACTGACACTGGTGACTGTGTAATTCTTGCAACCTGTAACTTGCTCATTTGGTGAAGCTTTTAGCTCCACACCTCAACAATCTCCCACTTGGAGATAAATAGCTGCACCAGTACCTATATAGCAACATCTTCTAGCTCTTCCATCTTCAAACTCAATCATGAAGACCTACAAAATTTAAATGAAGATTCAACTTCTCCTTTGTTACTAGCTTGGTTAACATATCAGCAGGGTTCTTATCTGTATGGATCTTCTCCAGCTTCAACTAACCATCCTCCAATACCTGTCTAATGAAGTGGTACCTCAGCTGCATATGCTTGGTTCTTGAATGAAAGGCTGAATTCTTAGCCAAATGAATTGCACTTTGACTATCACTGTATAATCTACAACTCTCTTGCTCCTTTCCTAGCTCTTCCATGAACCATGTCATCCATATCATTTCTTTGCTACTCTCTATGACTGAAATATATTCTACTTCTGTAGTTGACAAGGCAACAACATTTTACAACTTTGAAATCCAGCTAACCACCATTCCACCAATAGTGAAAACATAACCTGTGGTGCTCCTTCTGCCATCCAAATCACCTGCCATATCTGAATCTACATAACCATGTAGAGAGGTGTTTGACCCTCCATAGCACAAATGCCTACTGCTAGTCCCTCTCAGATATCTAAGGATCCACTGAGCTGCTTTCTAGTGCTCCTTCCCTGGATTGGCCATATACTTACTAACAACTCCCACTGCTTGGGCAATATCCGGTCTAGTACATACCATTGCATACATTAAACTCCCAACTGTGGAAGCATATGGAAATCTACTCATGTACTCTACCTCATCATGTGAATTAGAACATTGTTCTTTACTCAACTTGAAATGTCCAGCCATATGTGTACTTATCGGTTTTGCATCCTGCATATTAAACCTCTCCAACACCTTGTTCACATAATCCTCTTGAGATAAAATCAACTTGTGATTTTTCCTGTCTCTCTTAATGCTCATGCCAAGGATTTTCTTTGCTGCTCCCAAATCCTTCATGGAAAATGTGTGAGCTAATTTCACCTTAAGCTCATAGATATCCTGCATGTGTGAACCTGCAACAAGCATATCATCTACATACAACAATAGAATAATATATCTACCATTATCTAATCTCTTAAAATACACACAATGGTTAGATTGACATCTACTATAGCCATGCTCAGTCATAAACCTATCAAATATCAAATACCATTGTCTAGGAGCTTGCTTGAGACCATACAAGCTTTTCTTCAATCTGCACACTAGCTTCTCCTTACCTTTGACCTCAAATTCTTTCGGCTGATCCATATATATTTCTTCATCCAAATCTCCATGAAGAAACACTGTCTTAACATCAAGTTGCTCAAGATGAAAATCCTCAATGGCAACTAAAGACAGTACAATCCGTATAAAAGTCATTTTAACAATAGGAGAAAAAATCTCACCAAAATCAATACCTGGTTTCTGTGCAAATCCTTTCACTATCAACCTAGTCTTATGTCACATCTATCCATTCTCACCTTCCTTTAACCTGTAGATCCATCTGTTCTTCAGTGTCTTCTTTCCCAGTGGCAACTCAACCAAATCCCACATTTGGTTCTCTTTCAAGGAATCAATTTCCTCATTCATGCCTAGCTCCCACTGATTCTTGGATTCCACTTGTATTGCTTCATCAAAACTCTCTAGTTCTCCACCATCAGTAAGAAATAAATAGAATAATGAAGCGAATATCAAATTGGAGGTTTAATTACCCTTTTTGACCTCCTGATGGGCGTCTGAGACTCATTCATAACATGCTGTCTACCCAAATTCTCTGACAGTGACCGACCTCAGTCACCTCTAGGCCTGTTACTGGCTGACGTTGGTTCTCTCTGACTGCCGTTGGTTTCTGCCTGACTGACATCATTCACTGTCTGACCGACATCGGTTCCTATATTGCTGACATCGGTTCCTGCTTGATCAACATCGGTATCTGTGTTTTCCTGTCTATGATAATTCTTTCTCATGAGCTCATTTTGGACCGTCACCTCATCTAATTCTCCATTGCTCTGCTCAGATTGATTTAGCTTCTTGAGCTGATCACTATACATCACTTTTTCATTGAAAACAACATCATGGCTCCTAATTATTTTGTTAGTTCCTAGATTCAAAAATCGGAATCCGAAATCATCAGAGCCATAACCAATAAATGTGCACCTCATAGACTTAACATCTAGCTTCTTTCTATTTTCCTTATCAACGTGCACAAAAGCTTCATAACCAAAAACTTTGAGAAATGAGAGATCTACCTTTTTACCTGTCCATGCCTCTTCTGGAATTCCACCATTTAGAGCTGTAGAGGGTCCTCTATTAATTAGGTAAACTGTAGTATCCACAGCTTCTGCCCAAAACTCTAAGGGCAAACCAGCATGCAACCTCATACACTGGGCATGCTCCATTACTATTCTGTTCATCCTTTCAGCAACTCCATTTTGTTGAGGTGTCCTTGGAACCATCCTTTGCCTGTGTATTCTATGCATATAACAATACCAGTTGAACTTGTGGCTGTAGAACTCACCACCATTGTCAGATCTCAGGCACTTCAATCTCCTTCCTATTTCATTCTCAACCATAGCTTTCCAAATCTTAAAAGTATCAAAAACATCAGATTTCTTCTTTATACAATAGACCCATACCTTTCTTGTAGCATCATCTATGAAATAAACATAGTACTATGATCCTCTAATAGAAGCAACCTGAGCCGGTCCCCACACGTCTGTGTGAACAAGCTCCAATTTATGCTTCTTCTTTGTTGATCCAGTCTTGAGAAAACTTACACTCTTCTATTTCCCAAAAATACAGTGCTCACAAAAGTCCAAATCTATGCTTTTCAAATCTTAAAGCTTACCTTTTGACTTAAGAATAGTCATTCCCTTCTCACTCATGTGGCCGAGCCTAGAGTGCCACAACTTTGCATCCACATCTGAAGTAGATAATACAGAAGGAGAATTATCAGTAATACAATTACATAAATAGAGAGTACCTACTCTCTTACCTCTGACCAATACAAGTGCACCCTTGGTCACCTTCCAAGATTCAGCTGTGAGAGTTACTGTACAACCCTCATCCCCCAACTTTCTTACAGAAATTAGATTCCTCTTCAAGCTGGGAACATGCATGACATCTCTCAACACCCATGTGTTGCCATTCTGCATTTTCAACTACACTTTTCCTTTGCCAACAATTTTACAAGGCTCATCATACCCTAAATAAACTATTCCAAAATCTCCATGGACATAGTCACTAAAATATTCTCTATTAGGGGTAGCATGAAAAGATGCACTAGAATCTAAAACCCAAGATTCTATATTATTATGCAAAGAGAATATAAGAGCATCTTGTGCAATACCTACAACTTTTGCTTCTTCTTTACCTTCATGCTGATTGTCCTCTTTAGGTTTTGACCAACAATCTTTGCTTATGTGCCCTATCTTTCCACAATTCCAGCAGGCTATCCTCCTGCCATTTCTAGATTTGGATCTACCTCTCATCTTTGACTTAGACCTTGATCTCCCTTTCTTGCTCTTCTCTTTTTGCCTTCCCCTACTCTCAAAAATTAAAGCGTTCCCTGATGTTTCCTCTATGCTTTTCCTGCGAATTTCTTCATTCAAGATTACACTAATAACATCATCTACTTTTAAAATATTTGAAGCAGATGCAGTATTACTAACTGCCATTACCAAGCTATGCCAACTTTTAGGTAAAGAGCATAAGATTAATAGAGCTTTAATTTCATCATCAAACACTATTTTGACTGAATTTAATTGATTTACAATTCCATGGAAATCATTTAGATTATTAGATACAGATCCACCTTCATGCATTTGTAAATTAAATAACTGCTTCATAAGATATACCTTATTTGAAGCTGAGGGTTTTTCATATAAATTTGCTAAAGTAGTCATTAACTCTACCATTGACTTTGCCTGTGATAAATTAGATATCACAGTAGATGCCAGACTCAATCTTATGGATCCAAGAGCCTTTCTATCAAGAACTTCCCATTCTTCATCTTCCATGTCTATGGGCTTCCTTGAAACTCCACCTAATGGTAAGTATAGATCTTTCTAATACAGATAATCCTCTATCTGCATTCTCTATAATTAGTAATTCTTGCCATTGAACTTCTCCATTCTCAGTTTACTTTCTTCTGCCATTGCTTCTCCCACTCAAATAGAAATGCCTGTGAGTAACCTATAATCAATACACACTAACCAGATCTGAAACACCTGTTAGTCAACCTGAGCTCTGATACCACCTGTTGGGGATCAACCAATAGTCTTGATTACTATGTGAAAGCAACTAAATGTAAAATTAAACCAGAAAGATAAGTAACTAGAATCAGAAAATAACAAACAATAAGAGATACAAGAAACCACCTTGAAAACTTGTATTAAACTCTTTACAGAAGGAATACAATTGAAGAAACTTCTTTTCTTCCACACCTCTCTCAGAATTACAGATCTCTTTCCCTCAAGAGCTCTCTCTCTCAATTACAATCAATTCCAACAACCTGGATTGATACACATATACAATTATTGTACTATTACTCTATAATTACCATAAGCTATGAAGATCTATCCCTATTATATAACTTTAGGGATTCATGAGCATACAATCACAACCATTAGATGCACTCCTAATCAAGGGCTCAAAACAGTCTTACTTAAGATAGAGATGCAGACTTAATACTAACACTTAATCCTATCATGTAAACATTCTCTTCTGTCCACGAAAATAGATTCTGGACGCACAGGTGACTGACATCGGTCCTTGCCTGTCTGCCTGTGACCAATGTCGGTCGATCCAAGACCGACGTCGGCATCTCATAGTCGACTCTTGACTGACGTCAGTCACTCATGACCGACACCGATGACTGTGTAATTCTTGTAACCTGCAACTTGCTCATTTGGTGAAGCTTTTAGCTCCACACCTCAATAGTTTTCACATATTTCTCAATTGAGGGATTATTGGGAGGATTGTTCAGATGAATTCGAGGTTAAAAGAAGATAGTGGTTTAGGTTATCCGTAGGACAAATAATTACTCTTAAATTAAATATGGACATTTCTAAAATCTTTGATAATGAAGAACATGTGATTGATCCATAATTTAAATAGATAAATATTGTATATTCTACAAACATATGTTTTAAGTTAAGGTATAATATACAAGATATTATTGATGAAGATACTCCTGAGTTGAGCAGACCCATAGAGAAGGTTGAACCACAATAAAATGGTAATTATAAATTGAAAACATTTAATGACCCATTTCTAATCATGAGGCAATATATACCAAGTATACCTTTAAAGTTGTAGACACATAAATTGACATTTAAATGAAAATAGTGCTCTTTTGACCACCCTTTTTACACACTTATAACCTATTCTAGAAATTGACTGGGAGAAAAATGAATAAGAAAAAATTGAGCTTAAAACCCTCCCAGTGATAGGGAGAACTGAGAAATGGTTGAGAGAGAAAAAACTAGGGGGAGCTCAAAACATAGCTTCCCAACAATATACATCAATAATTGAATCACCATCCATAATAAGCTCCTCTAACCAACTTATTTCTATTTGTGATGTAGGTACTTCTAAGTCCAAACTGGGAGGGATCATATCATCAAAGAATCTGAGAAGGCCCTTATAACTACTCTACCTCCTTGTGCCACCAGATCAAGGACCCAAAGCAAGAGAAAGAGTCAAATTTCTAAAAAAGTAATTATGGATATGAATTTTGAAGAAGATTCAAGAGAAGCCAAAGGTGATAAAAAATCTGATTCACCAATGGTGAAAGAGGTTAGTGCAGATCAACAGATAGTGATTCCTTCTAATTTTGTCAAACTGATGATTGTTTCAAATATACATACTGATCAACCAAATATTGATAAATAAGTCTCAGCCTTTATACCCAAGTGGCTGGAAAGCTTAATTAGCAACAAAAGGAAAATAGTACCATTTTTTTGCCCTTGGAAGATATGGTGAGTAAGTGTTTAGGGAAAACTTCTAAATCTAAAAAGTTGAAAACAACATCTAGGGTAGATGTTGACCCTAATATAGGGAATTAGAATGCAAAAATAACCTGGCCAAGAACCAATAAGGAAGTTCAAGATCTTACAGTTCAGGATTTTATAATTGAAAAGATATATCTTGGGACTGCATCACATGTTGTAGATGTGCATCACCTCGAAGCATCCACCAAAAGGATAGTCAACAGAACTTGGAGGGATGAAAAAGATAAAAGGGAGTTAAAATAGACTGTGCGGTTAATGGCAGAGTATATCAACGCCATCCATAGTCTAGATCCACAACTAATTGCCCAACTGCCCTTGTATTTTAACCCAAAATCACCTATCAATCAAAGGATGTTAGACCAGATACAAAAAATTATAATGGTTACCAAGGTATTTGATAATTGGTTGGATGGCATCATGTAGAAAGGTATGAAATACATTCATAAATTGAAGAATGTATATGATCTAACCATAATTATTGTTGAAGATTTGAAGACTCAAAATGTTTTGTGGATAAAAGATAAAGGAAAATGAATGAGTGTGATGGACCAGATTGATGAGGTACAAAAGTATGGAATAACAAAAATTTTGTCAGAAAAGAATTTGACAAAACTGGATGAATATGCATTAAATGTAAGTAATAAAAAAATTGAATGGAGGAATTCATTATCTTGACAAGGGAAAATTGAAATCACAAAAATGATCAAGGAAATAACTAAATTCATTCAGTCAATATAGCATGATCTACAGAGTATTGATGTCAAATACATGAAAGATGATTGAAAACTAGAGGACATAAATATTGTGATTTAATCCTTTAAGGAAAAGATCAACATCATTAAAGAAATCAACAATTTATTAACTGAAAATTTCTCTCAGATTTCAAAGGTAGAGTCACTTTTTTGTCATTACATCGACACACTCTCAGAGCACACAGAGAAGATGGAAAAATTTTGGAGGGAAGAAAACATCTGGAAGACAAGAATAAAACACGTCAGTATTCCCAATCTCTCAAAAATCTAGGAGTTTGTTACAACATTTTAGGAGTGGAAAGCTCAACGTGTCTATCTAACTAAACATAAAAAATCTAGAGATCCTAATCTATCACTTTAGCAATGATTTTACTTACATGGTTTCTTTTATTCAGTTACTTTTCTATTCAAAACTTGATCTTTAAGTGAATTTGTAAAAAACTAAATCCCGTATGGGCCAGAGTTACTTTAACTTTGGTTTAGTTTGAAAGATTGATTAAAGAGGGAAACTATATATATTTGAAAAAGACAGAGATAAGCAGATATAGAAAAAAAAGGAGTTAAGAAATTTTAGAATTGGACCACTATTGTTGACAATATATGTGATGTTTTTCTGAAACATTTTTCATTTGTGAATGAAAAGGAGAATCAATTTCTACATACTTAGATCTATGCATTTGAGTATTTGAAATTAGGTTTTCTATGTGAAATCTTCTTTCATATAGTAATTACTCTTCCATTAGAAAATTCATTGTATATGTTTTATCCTTTGCTGGTTCATAACATGATAAAATCTCATATTCATAACATGATAATGTGTGGATGTTAGTTTACCTTTAAAACACTTTCTGCTTAAAAGTGTATTTGAATATTTGAATTCATTAAAAATCTTAAAGGGAGCTGTACCTTAATTTAGAGGGTAATTAGTCTTAATAGTTCACCTATTTGTTGTTTAACTTATTTTTTCTTGAAAGAAAAAGGTTATGGAGTCAAAATAAACTAGTTTTAAATAAAGACAAATCTGTTAGCCAACAATTTTTTGGCAACTCCGCTAGGGAACGAAATTGAAATCTTTACTGAAAGATTAGTTGCCTTAATATGAGGCAGCAATGGTGCTTCCACATGAAAATATAATTCCTATTTTTCAACCTAATATTGGTTTTCAAGATGAACAAGAAGATATAATTAGTCAGTTAAATACTCTTGCTTGGCGTTCTCATCAAAATATTGATGATTATAGGATAGCAAGCAAAATATTGGAAAAAAGAAGAATTGGCTGATAATATGAGATTGATTTTACTCAGGCAAAGAAAGAGGCAAATAAAAAATGCAACAAGGAATTAAACCCCCCTAAAGTGTGAAATTAATAATTATAATATCATAAGCTAGATTCTAGAAGATACACAAGGTCTTTGAGAAGAAAAGGAATTGAGGATCCCACTTTTCAAACATTATAAAGCTTAAATTTTCCTTATATTTCTACCCACATTAGAAAAGCTATAAGTAGACCTCCTAGCCCTCCTAAAACCTCTACATCCTCTGTCTGTCAAGCCTTAACTCTTTCTAGTACTATTTTTCCTTCTGCCATAAGTTTTCTTCCAATGGCCCAACCTTGGGGTGTAGCCATAGGACCTCTAAATTTAGGGGCCAACCTGAATCCTTAACCTAAAAATGCAAGGGAAAATTTATCTAAATTTAATGGAGATGGAAGACAATCACCAAAGGAACATCTGAGTGCCTTTGTAGTGGCATGTGGTGTGTTAGGCATGCAACATCAAGATATAGCCATAAGGCTTTTTGTGCAAACTCTAACTGATATTGTAATATAATGGTTTTATCATCTAACTAATTCCTCAATCACAAACTGGAATGATATGAAAATTTCATTTGAAAATAGGTTTAAAAGCACAAAAAATGAACATTCCCTTCTTCGCAATTGACTTAGCTCAAGAAGGAGATACATGAACCCATGAGGGAATTTATAGCCAAATTCAATAAAACTATGCACAAGATTCCTACTGCTAAAAGACTGACTGCTGAGAATCAAAAATGTTTCTTTATTAATTCTATGCCTCCTAATATAAGTTTTCATCTCAAAAGAGGTGCAATCATCAATTTAACAAACACACAATCATTGGCAGTTGAGTTAGAGGATGATCTTATTATGACCAGAAAATAGAAGAAAGAATTCCAAGTACCTAATGTTCATCCTTCATCCTCTACGGATCCTATGGTTCAAAGGCTAGTCAATGATATGATTGCCCTTAAAAGACAATTATCAAAGACTAGTACTTCATTCCAACAACCATATCAAGATATTAGTAGGAGAAATCAATAAGCAAATGCTGGTAAGACATTACCATTTGCATCAACACAACCAAGATTGACTATTGAAGCCCCTCATAGAAGAAATAACATGTGTGTCTTTCATTTCACTATTGATCATGATAGAAATTCTTGTCTAGAAATGCTTAGATATACTCAAATGACTGCTACTCAAGATGTTTTAGGGGAGATTACTAAAGAAGAAAGGAACTTTGAGAGACTTTGTGACTATGAAATATACTTCCTAGAATATGATTCAGATTTAGAAAGAGGAGGTGAAATATTGGTTACTCTTAAAGATCCTTGATGTGATGTGCTTTCCAGAAGTCTAAAGAATATGAAGTTATCTAATACTCAAGAAGTGCCCATTAAAGGTAAGGAACCTTTTACTAAAAGTTCTGATGCTAAGACATAAGAAAGTAAATTGTTACATAGAAATCATTGTGAGACTTCTTTTGATATTTTAGAATTTTGTAAATCTACAAAAATTCAAATATCCCCTACTGAATACCTCATGTTGAAACCCAAAGAACTTGATAAATTGGTTAAATATGTCAAAAATGATCCTACACAATTTGAACTTGAAAGTCAATTAAACGTTAACACTAAGTCTCCCATTGCCCAATTATTTTCTTCTCCACATGAATCACCCACTCATACTTCTAGAATGACCCTCAATTCATCTAATGATACTCCTTATATGGTTGATATGAAGCCCAACCCATTTTATGTTTCTTTGTTCATAAATGGTCATAAACTCAGCAATTGTATCATAGACTCAGGTCCTTCTGATAATATAATGCCATCTTATGTAGCCAAAGCCTTAGGCTTATCCATTACAAAAACATTTGGTAGATGTTATTCTATAGATAGCAAACATATTTCTTTGCTCAAACAAATTAAAGATGCACAAGTTGCTCTTGCATCCTATCCTGATAAAAAGGTGAAGTTGACTATTTTGGTAGCAGATATCCTTGTTGGTTATGGGATGTTGTTGAGCAGGACTTTTTGCAAAGATTTGGGAGGGAAGATTAAATTGGATTGGTCAAAAGCTATAATTCTAGTGGGATAGTAGAAAGTTAAACTAGAACCTGAACCTAAATGCAAGTTTATGATATATCATTTAGATAATCCTAAGTATTAGATTCTATTTGAAGAATGTGAATTTGGTAATTATTTTCTCTCCTCTAAAGATTTAAAAGAAGAATTTATCCCAAAATCTGTTCATTCAGATGATCTATGGACCATAAAATTTGATGGCAGTTGTGCTACTGTTGGTTCAGGAGCAGGAGTTGTGTTGATCTCACCTGAAGTTGAACTTTTCTTTACTCTTTCAAACTAGAATTTAAAAACACTAATAACACTACATCATATGAAGCTTTATTGCTTGGGTTAAATGAAGCTAAAGGAAAGGTTGTAAAAATACTCAAGGCAAGAGGAGATGCTGGATCAATTATCAAACAAGTGAGAGACATTTTTCAAGTTAAAAATGACAGATTAAGATATTAAAGAAATAGAGTTTGGGATGAGATAGAATGTTTTGATACCTTTTCTATTGAAGCAATTCCCAAAGACCAGAATACTCAGGCATATTCTCTAGCAGTATTAGATTCTCTTCTTCTCCCACAACCTAATTTCAAAATGGATTCATATAGAATAGAACTAGTCTATCATCCTAATGTCCTAGATAATAATGAAAATTAGCAAGTTTTGAGATTAATAAATAGAACAATTTTTTTTTGGAGAATGCTGATATGTTCTTAGAGACTTATTTTGAAAGTTCTGAAATAGATTGTAAGAAATTCAGTCCTAATCTAGGGATCGATCTAAAAGATGATGTAATTCAATTAAAAGGAAACAAAATCCCTAAAGGATTGGTCTCTCTAGAATATTTGTTCACTAGACAAGATGAATATACTAAAGGCAAACTTGTCTAGAATCCTAACAAAATGGAGGATTATGAAAAAATCAATATTGGAAGTGAGACTGACCCTAAATGGATCTCCATTGGTAGGTGTTGTTCACCAGAAAATAAAAACAAATTAATTAATCTATTGATTAAGTATAAGGATGTATTTTCTTGGTGTTATGATGACCTTAAAGATTTTAGATGTGAAAAATTTCAATATCATATTACTTTGAAAGCAAATGCAATTCCATTCAGATAGAAGCTAAGAAATTATAATCCAAAAGTTGCTAAGGCTATCTTTAAGGAGATTGACAAGATGTTGAAGGCTAAGATTATTTATCCAATTCATCACTCTACCTGGGTGGTGAACATTGTTCTAGTATACAAAAAGAATGGAGAAATAAGAATCTATGTTGACTTCAAGAATTTGAACCAAGCCAGTTTAAAAGATAATTATCCCTTACCTATGATGGATCACATATGACAAACTATTGCTAGGTCAGAAATGATGTCCATGTTAGATGGGTTATCAGGTTATAATCAGATAAGTGTGGCTACAACTGACCAACATAAAACTACTTTCACTACACCTCGAGGAACTTTTGATTATAACTGTGTGCCCTTCAATTTGATTAATGCTGGTGTAACTTTTTAATGGGTGATGGATTCATCCTTTAAAGATTTGAAAGATAGAATTATTGTCATTTATCTTGATGATTTGACCCTTTTATCTATAAAAAGATAGGATCATCTGAAAGATTTGGAGACCATTTTATAAAGATACCAGAGTCATGGGATATCTCTTAACTCTAAGAAGTCAATTTTCTATGTTACAAAAGGGAAGTTATTGGGACATCTAGTTTCAAAAAGTGGAATCAAAATTGACCCAAAAAGAGTTAGAGCAATACAACAACTAAGCCTTCCTTCTAATAGGATTGGAGTTAAGTCTTTCTTTGGTAAGATTAATTTTCTTAGAAGGTTCATTCCTAATTTTGCTGAGATTACAAAACATATTGTGGGAATGATAAGTGAAAAACAAGCATTCAGATGGAATGAAGCTGCTAAGAAAGTATTTAAAGATATTAAAGAGGTGATTGCACAAACACCTACTTTGGTAAATCCCAATTTCCAAAAAGATTTTGTTATTTACAGTTATGCTTCAGAACATACCATGTCTGGTAACTTGTTATAGAAAAATGAATTAAATGTAGAAGCCTCAATAGCCTTTATGAGTGTTCCTATTAAGAAGCATAAAATTAAATATTCTTTGGCTAAGAAACAAGATTTTGTTGTAGTAAAGGTTGTTAAATAATTTAGATATTATATACTTCATTCTCATTCAGTTGTATTTGTTCTTAGTTTGGTTGTGAAAAGCATTCTGACTCAACAAGAGGTTGGGATGAACAATAGAGAAACATGGGTTGCTAAAATTCAAGAATACAACCTGGAGATTAAACCAACCAAATTAGTTAAAGGTCAAGGTTTGTGTAAATTGATAGCTGTAAGTAAAGAAGAAAAAGAACTTCCAACTGTCCTATTGGTGAGCTTTCAATATATATGGTTCCTAAACGTGGCACACTATCTTACTTATGGAGACTATCCTAGTCACTTATTCTTGAAGGAGAAAAGAAATATGAAGTTAAAATTAGAAAAATATGTGATTTGGGGTGATGTCCTATACAAAAAGGGATTAGATGGAACCTTTCTGAGGTGTGTAGATAAGGAACAACAACATAAAATATTGGAAGTTTTTCATAATGAATCTTGTGGTGGACATTTCTCTTCTTTGATCAGAGCCTTCAAAATCCTTAGAAATTGTTATTATTGGCCAGGTATGTTCAAAAATGCATATAAATGGGTGGCTAACTGTGAAAAATGCAAATTATTTTTAGGAAGACCACAACTTGCAACATTACCTATGAGGCCTGTCGTTATTGAAGAACCTTTCAAACAATGGGGATTAGAATTCATTGGGCCTATTTCACCTCCTTCAAGTGCTGGTCATATGCACATTTTATCAGTAACTGATATTTTATGAAATGGGTTGAAGCAGCTCTTTTGAAAAGAACCACTTCAAAAGTGGTATGTAATTTTTTCAAAGAAAATATACTTATACATTTTGGTGTTCTTTAAAAGATTATGGTAGATAAGACTACCAATTTTTCTTCAATGGAACTTGCTTCATTCTGCTATGAACATAGTGTCTCTCTTTATCACTCATTAGATTATTACCCTCAAGGGAATGGATAAGTAGAGTCCAGTAATAAAAATTTCATATCCATCATGAAGAAATTGGTGAGTGATAACCCTCGAGATTGGCATAAGAAACTATACAAAACACTTTGGGCTGATAGGGTAACCCCAAAAAGAGAAATAGGAATGGCACCTTTTGAGCTAGTTTATGTCATAGGAGCACAATTATCATTACCTCTAGAATTATCTGTAGTTAAATTACAAAATGTTATTGAAGATTAGTACTTTCAAGATTATTTACATAAAAGAGTTATGTACTTAATTAAAATTGAGGAGGAGAGGAATGAACTGGTTGATCAAATTATTGCTCATCAAACTAGGGTTAAAAAGATTTTTGATCAAAAAACTAGACCTAGAAAGTTCATGGAAGGAGATGAAGTATTGCTATGGGATAGAAGGAGAGAATCTAAAGGAGCACATGGAAAATTTGATTCACTTTAGAAGGGACCTTTCAAAATTCATTAGGTAGTAGGTCCTAATTCTTTTAAATTGGATTGGATGGAGCTATTTTACCCTATCCTATAATGGATAAGATCTTAAGTTGTATCGACTATGAAATAGGTGTATCCTATTTTATACATAGCCTTTCCTGTATTGTCACGTTTTGTGTTTTCCTTTTTTTTTTGGTTTATCTTTCTCCTTTTCTTCTGTATCTATGTCACAGTTTATGCGTAACCCAAGTTTCTAAGTTCTCTGCATTTTGTCATAAAATATAGTCCCCAGTCAGAGCCAATGTTACCTTTTGAGTCACCCTTATTGAATGTTTCATGAATTTTTCCATAAAAAAAGTTCACCCGCTTATTACCTTTTATGTGTGAATTTTTAAAAGAATTAAACCTTTCTCAAAGTTTAAGAGTTCAATAAGTTCAACGGTTTAATAAGTTTAATGGTTCAAAGTTTCTCAAAATGAACTATTTGTCATTTTGTGTATTTCAATTATGACTTTGAACCTTTTCGTTGAACTTGAACCCTTTTTCAGAGTTCAAAAGTTCAACGGTTCAAAAGTTCAATATTCAATGTTTTGTAAAGAGTCGTGTTCACTCAGTTATCTTGTATAAATTAATGTATCATTGAACCTACCTCTTGAACCTAACATTTGAACCTACATAGCAGAGTTCAAAAGTTCAATGGTTCAATGTTTCAAAGTTCAAAGTTTTTGAAAAGATCATATGACTATTAGTCAGTCTGTGTAATTCATCTCGTATTATTGAACCCTGAAGTTGAACCACATTTTCAAAAGTTCAATGGTTCAATGGTTTAATGACTATACTCTCATCTCACCCCAAGGCTTTCTCTAAGTTAAAATTAGTAGGAGATTTAGAGGAGAATATATCTGAAACTCATTATAAAGTGGAAAATTTTGAATTTTCACAAGTTTATAGATAATCATTACTCATCAAAATTGTGCATAATAAATGCTTGCCATTAATGCATATGTTAGAGTGTGTGTCTTATCAAGCATGTTTAGCACGTATTGTTTTAGTTTAATTATTTGATCTAGTTAATATCTGTATCAAGAGAGAACAATTCAAATTTAGTAAACAAGCATACTGGATGATACAAAGGAGAACAACATAGGTGGTATAAGATATTTGTTGCTCAAATTCGTAGTGATTTCAAATAAATTTAAGGTGATTTTTACTCTTACTATAAGCTATTTCCATTACTTGATTGGAAAGAAGAATTCTTTTGAGTTTATGGCATTATTTAAAAAGTTCAAAACTTTATCTTTTCATTATATCCTCCAACCTGTAGCCATGAAATCTGTATGTGTTGATTACAAGCATGGTCCTAGTCTCTTATGTTCTCCTCCTAAAATTGGGGACACCTCTCTAGTCCAATATGACTTGGAAGATTTTAAGGAAAGGGTTAGAAATCCTGTGTCAAATCTTATGATGTAGAAGATAGTAGAAAGTGGTTTCACTGAAGTTGCAACCTTTCCCATGGCTATACAATGCCCCAAATTAGTTCTTAAATGCATGAATAGATATGAACCTCCAAATAGGTGCATTAGGACTACAGATGGTAATGTTTTATTGTATATCAATAGACAAACCCTAATGTTTGTGATGAGAATTCCTCATAAAGAACCATATTCTGACCTTAGTATTACTTCTTTCTATGGTTATTTTTCATTAAAGAAAGCAATTTATAAGAGCATGATTGCAAAGAATTGGCTTTTGAAATTTCAAAAAGGGGGTTCAAGATTGCCCAAACCATTAAAAAGAAATCACATGATTTCAAAAGTACAAGATATTATAGTATTACTACACAGGCTAAAGGGTAATGCTCATGCATATTATTGGGAAGATTGGATGTACTTTTTCATATAAGTGATCCTCCAAGGAGAGAGATATTTGGATTGGGTAGAAATTGTATCTAAATGTTTGCATCTGGGTTTAAGTAATTATTTGGGAAATAATGAGTTTTATATGTCTTCATACCTCTTCTATTGCTTGGCATCTACAAGACAATGGGTAGGATTACCTCACGCACCCTTGGCTGAAGACATCAAAATTTATGATTATTACTCGTAGTTACAAATGCATAATTGCTATAAGGATTAAAGGAGGGTTAATGATGTTTTTACTAAGAAAATGATTTTTGAATTATCAAACAACATTAGTAAAAGGTTTTTTGATGAAGCTATGCAGTTGATCAACATTTATGGTAGTTTCTTCATTTAATTTTCCAAGTTCAGTTATATCAAAGTTGGGGGTTTTGAAGGTGAACATTTGAGGTTACCTAGGTATGTTTTTGACCAATTTGTGTTAATAGAAGTCTGTAGATAATTAGCACATGTAGATATAAAACTCCCAATGAAAAAGAAATTTGGTATATCTTTTCCTGTCAAACTTGGACGTTATTCATGCAAGTCAACATCTGATGCTTTGAATTTAGAATTGGATCTTAAAAAAATTAATTTTTAGTACTTCATGGTCAGATCCCAATTTGATAGCAAAGGTTTTTCCAGGGATAACTTGGATCTTGAAATAGGGTTTTCACATATTCCTCAATTGGAGGATTATTTGGAGGATTGTTTAGATGAATTCAAGGTTAGAAGAAGATAGTGGTCCAAGTTCTCCCTAGGACAAATAATTACTCTTAAATTAAATATGGACATTTTTGGAATCTTTGATAATAAAAAAAAGGTGATTGATCTACAATTTGAATAGATAAAATAATCCCATATTCCAAAAATTGACTGGGAGAAAAATGAAGAAGATAGAATTGAGGTTAAGACCCTCCCAGTGATAAGAAGAATTGAGAAATGGTTGAGAGAGCAAAAAATTGGGGGAGCTCAAAATATAGCTTCCTAGTAATGTATATCAATAATTGAATCACCATCCCTAATAAGCTCCTCTAACTAGCTTATTGCTATCTATGATGCAGGTACTTCCAAGTCAAAATCTGGAAGGGATCCTATCATCAAAGAATCTGAGAAGGCCCTTATAACTACTCTACCTCCTCCTACCACCAGGTCAAGGATCAAAGTAAAAAAAAAGTTAGATTTCTGAAAAAGTAATTGTGGATTTGAATTTTGAAGAAGATTCATGAGAAGCCAAAGGTGATAAAGAATCTGATTCACCAATGGCAAAAGAGGTTAGTGTAGATCAACAGAAAGTGATTCCTTTTGATTCTACCAAACTAATGATTATTTCAAATTTACCTTCTAATCAACTAAATCCTAATAAAGAAGTCTTGACCTCTGCACCCAAGTGGCTGGAAAGCTCAATCAACAATAAAAGGAAAATAGTACCATTTTCTTTACCCTTGGAGGATATGGTGAGTAAGTGTTTATGGAAAACTCCTAAATCCAAAAAAGTTGAAAACAATATCTAGGGTAGACATCGACCCTAATACAAGGAATTAGAATGCATAAATAGCCTGGCCAAGAACTAATGAGAAAGTTCAAGATCCTACAGTTTAGGATTTTATAATTGAAAAGATAAATCTTGGGACTGCATCATGTGCTACAAATGTGCATCACCTCGAAGCATCCACCAAAAGGATAGTCAATAGAAGTTGGAAGGATGAAAAAGATAAAAGGGAGTTAAAAAAGATTGTGTAGTTAATGGTAGAGTACATCGATGCCATTTATAGTCTAGATCCACAATCAATTGCCCCACTGCCTTTATCTTTTGACCCAAAATTATCTATCAATCAAAGGATGTTGGGCTAGATACACAAAAGCAAAATGGTTACCAAGGTATTTTATAATTGGTTGCATGGAATCATCCAAAAAGGTATAGAATACATTCATAAATTAAAGAACGTATATGATATAACCATATTACTGTTGAAGATTTGAAGACTCAAAATGTTTTATGGATAAAAGAAGAAGGAAAATGGATGAGTGTGATGAACCAGATTGATGAGGTACAAAAGTATGGAATAAAAAATTTTTTGTCAAAAAATAGTTTGACAAGATTGGATGAAAATGTATTATATGTAAGTAAGAAAAACATTGAATGGAGGAATTTAGTATCCCAACAAGGGTGAATTGAAATCACAAAAAAGATCAAGGAAATAACTGAATTCATTCAGTCATTACAACATGATCTATAGAGTATTGATGTCAAATACATAAAAGATGATGAAAAACTAGAAAAGGACATCAATATTGTGATTCAATCCTTTAAGGAAAAGATCAACATCATTAAATAAAGTGACAATTTATTAACTAAAAATTCTCTCAGATTTTAAAGGTAGAGTCACTTCTTTGTCATTGCATCGACACACTCCCGGAGCATGTAGAGAAGATGGGAAAATTTTGGAGGGAAGAAAATATATGGAAGGCAAGAATAAAGCACATCATTATTCCCAATCTCTAAAAAATATAGGAGTTTGTTACAACATTTTAGGAGTGGAAAGATCAACATGTCTATCCAACCAAACACATCAAATTTGTATATCTTAATCCATCACTTCAACAATGATTTTACTTACATAGTTTATTTTATTCAGTTATTTAGTTATTTTTCTATTCAAAACTTGATCTTTAAGTGAATTTGTAAAAAAAAAATCCCGTATCGTCAGAGTTACTTTAACTCTGGTTTAGTTTGAAAGATTTATTAAAGAGGGCAACTATATATATTTGAAAAAGATGGAGATAAGCAGATATAGAAAAAAAAGGAGTTAAGAAATTTTAGAACTGGACCACTGTTGTTGACAATATATGTGATTTTTATCTGAAACATTTTTCATCTGTGAATGAAAAGGATAATCAATTGCTGCATACTTAGATCTGTGCATTTGAGTATTTGAAATTAGGTTTTTTGTGTGAAATCTTCTTTCATATAGTAATTACTCTTCCATTAGACAATTCATTGTATGTGTTTTATCCTTTACTGGTTCAACAATATATATGTTTATCTATTTGATTGTTATTGAAAATAAAATTTGTATATTCTATTATCCATTGATGTTATAAAATCTCATATTCATAACATGATAATGTGTGGATATTAGTTTACCTTTAAAACACTTTCAGGTTAAAAGTGTATCTAAATATTTGAATTCATTAAAAATCTTAAAGGGAGTTATACCTTAATTTAGAGGGGAACTAGTCTTAATAGTTCACCCATTTGTTGTTTAACTTATTTTTCTTTAAATAAAAAGGGTATGGAGTCAAAATAAACATTTTTAGATAAGGACAAATCTGTTAGCCAACAAGGTGAAAACACTAAAATCTAGTATTTGACACCATAATATCAATCTTGACCTAAACTTATCCTAAATGACGTGTGCATCTAAAAATAGTTCTCACTTGCCATTCCCTCACACCTAAGTGATAGTTATGAGTCCAATACTTCTAGGTTTATATCAGTCACCCACATGACCATTCTAGTTTGTCCTAAATCAATGAAATATCCTACCCAAACATTTCCATAATGCCACATTTGCATTATTGTATCATAAATAGTAACATCACAATCACATAATAACATTGATATCATTTTCATAAGGCTAATATCCTCACCATTTAACTATCAATGACTATTTTTCAAAATAAAACCCTTCCCATAGGTTGGCCTACGCACCTAGTGTGTAGTAGCACGTGAAATCACCTAATTGAGTGGGTATAAATAAAAATCAAGGTCAAGCTTATTCATAATATGGAATTATCAAGTACCTATCAATCATACTAATACATATTGATAAAATCTACCTTATTCTTTCCTAATTGAAAAAAAATCACTAGGAGTAGTCATTAGCTAAGTTTGAAACACACCAAACTACGTCAAATGTTAACATTGTTAAGATCAAAGCTAAATTTCTAGGTGCATTCATTCAGTAAAAGATCACAATTACACATTCAAAGTATGTGGAAGAACTACATGTGAATTGAATTACCTCTTTAGAGTATTAGATACATAGGAAATGGTCAACCATCAATGGGGGTGATTGGGGTTAGTTTAGCCTAATTACACTTCCTCACTTTTTATAGATTTTCATCCTTCACAATTGGACCTAGGGTTTCAATGAGAAGTGAGTTGATTTTTGGGATTGTGTATAAATTTGAAGGTTATAGATCATAAAAATAAAGACATATCAAACGTGCACACCAAATTATATGGTCATAGAGAGACAAACCTATCTAAGATAGTAATGTTAATCCCTATTACTAACATTGACATTCCTCCCTATCCTTAACTATACCAACCTTGCATGAATAAAGACAAATTTTTAGATCTAAATGAATCACATACATGCTTCCCATCTATTTTCACTATTATAACATAATCATAGTAAATCAATCAAATATAAAAGTTAACTATCTTGATCTCCATATTTTCCAAAAATATAAAATTGTGTTAACATGTATATTTTAATCAGTTACATTTATATGTATGATTGATTTTCATATACTACAATCTGAATTAAGTCTACAAGCTTAACATATTGTGATTTTGTTTAACCCTAAAATATTGATGTAGGGAATTTAGGGTTAAAGGTGGAAGAGATAGCCTAGGTCACAAGGATGGTAGACTATCTCTAAAGTAGGCCAATGTTTGTAAAACTCAAATAGAACATATACTAAATTTATTATATCAAGATGCTAAAGATATAAAGTATAAATTTTCTAGATATTACAATACTAATGAAAATAAGATACTTATCTAGTTATGATGCTGATATTGATCTAGATTTGGAACAAGTAGAAAGTGGACTAGATATAGATTTTGGAATAGTCTTCTGATTCTATAAATTATACCTCTATAATTACAAACACTTACATCAATATAGGATGGTTGTATTGACACTACTGTCTAACTCAGATGTAGGTGTCTAGTTTGGAATACTTACTAAAACTTGGTGTGACCACTTCGATGCTTCTAGGTTTTGTGTTGCCTTTACTTTGGTGCATTTAGATCTGGGTCATGGATTGTCACTCCTTGTCAAATAGAAAAACCCTAGTTCTTCATCTTCATAGTGACTATGGGAAACATATGTTAGTGGGCACATGGCGTTGAGCTTCTTCAAAGGCCTCTCTATCAATGAACACTACTTACATAGCCAATACTCTAAATAGGGCCTCAAAATTATGTAATTCTCCCATACATGTTGGCTTATGTGTGAATCATGAAATGTGTAATAATCATGTACACTAATGACCTATCTTATAACTTGTAAAATATAGCTCTTGTGTTACTCCCTTAGTACTTCATATTTGTAGATATGTTATCACTATGACTGATATGGAAATAGGAGAAAATAGGGAATCTTTGTTCACTTGAATGCTTGATAGAATACTTTTGGTAAGTTACCTTGGTCTTTGTTAGGTATTTTCTAAGTTATGAATGAATGAGGGTTGATATTGTATTTATAACAATCTCTTTGGATAATATATCACATTAAATCACTTAGGCCAACCATAGGAATACATTTCATTTGTAAAATATATGACTTTAGTGTACTACACACTTATGTTGGGGTATGACACTTTCATTGATGTAGGCATATGACTAGGACACAAGTGTCTGGGTAATTGGAAAATAGATGTCGGTCCAAAACTTGCAGAGATGTAAGATAATCAGGTTTATAACATTCTAGTCAAGATAAAAGGCCAGAGTCATTAGAATAAGATTGGTTAGATTAAGAGATAAGTAAGTAGATAAAGAGATAGTGTATGCATGCATTTTGGTAGAGATAAATGTCTAAAAGTTGAAGGTACATCCATGATATGTATTTTATAAGTGTAAAAGATCAAGGTGCTATATAATTTAGAAATAGTGCCTACATTTCCCCTCCTTTAATCTAGTAATGAAATTATTAGTTTAAAGGAGAAGAAATGCATACTTAGGTGTGTATAACACACCTTGTCTTTGTTTGAGTCTAACTTGAGTGATTTATTGGTGACTAAACTATAACCAAGAGCATGCTATAGTATATAATCAATGCATATAATCTAAAATTATAAGTATTGAAATGATTGAAATTGAAAGAGATTCAGGTTTATGAGTACACCTGTGTATCAATATAACTATCTTGCCTTTTTGGAAATTTAATTTGAAAGATGTATCATTATGAATCACTAGAACTGAGATTAGGACAAATATAGAAATACATATTTGGAAAGTGCATATATCTAAAGAGATAGAGAGAGAGAGATAATAGAGGACACATGTCCCCAACATTGGAGAAAAGTGATTTTCCACCTGATAGTTAAGATTCGCTCAACCTTGAAACCCAATTATACTTATAACCCGATGAGTGTGAGTAAACCAATTCAAATCACACTATAAAACTAGTGTGGTTGGGTGTGAATGTATCATGTAGCATATAAAGGGAACATGTCTAGGTAGATATAAGATTGAAGCATGAAGAATGTGATCACACCAAGTCTTAAGATGCATGATGTAGATTATAAAAATGTCTAGTTAGTAATAATACAATCTCAACAAGCAATCAAACACAAACACACGATAACTCAAAAAAAAAATCAAGAGACAAAGGTCCAAGGAAACCAAAAACAAGGGGCATGCTTAAATATCCCATAATCAAAGGGACATGACTTATTCAAATGCCCACAAAGAAATAATGAGACATTTAAATACCAACATACAACAAGAAATGACACATTCAAATGTCAAAGAAGTAAACAAAGGCATAAGGGCCACAAACATGGAGTATATTCATATTATCAAACAAGTAAGATAATAACAAGGCAAGACACATAATGAAGTGCACAGATGAAAGCATAAACAACTAACATAAACATATCATATTAGTCTCTAGATATATGTGTTAGCAAGAAATATTAAGTACATAACATATTAAGTACACTATGAAAGATATATGCATGAATAAAGGCATGTATAAGTACATATATGAGCTCAAACATGATAATGTAAAGTGACCATAGAATGATATAACATGTATGTATTGTGATCAAGGAGGTGGATTCCCCTAACATCTTGGTGACATGAGTAGAGGTAAAACCCAACATCCAAAAATGCATAAATCATGTATCTATGTATAATTGAATCACACTCAAGGATGTGTGAAACACGTGTATATAAGAAATACTGATATTCCATCTACCAACATAAAACCAACATGTATGCAAAGGAGCTAATAATATATATAAACACTGAATATATTATTAGATTTTTTGAAGTTTTTATTTTTTTTGGTATTTTGGGAATTTTTGAAAGGAAAAGACTATCTTATGATCATATCCAAAGGATGATCATAAATATTTCCTCAATGTGAACCTGGTGTAATAAATTAGTGATGCTACTAAGGATCATGTATAGGTGTAATATCTATAACTATAGTATCTATGATGCTCTACATATGTAAAATAAAACTTTGTGCTTGTGAAGTGGAAATAATAAGAGTATGGGTTCATGAAACCCATTGTTGAGTGCCCTATGGTTTGTTTGAAACATGAGTGATAGGAACATGTGTAGGTGCTCTAGATATATGAATATGGTGTGTAGTAGATGTAGATTCTATGGAACCCACTATGGCTTAGATGTAATGGTCTCTCAAGTTCTATATGCCTAGTAAAGGGAATTCCCTATTGCTTACCATTTTATGAAATATTAATTGTAGGAGTTTGATAATTAACTTCTTGGGTATAAATTTATTTTGCTCAAGAGGATGTTCATATGGAATTCTAGAAACTGTAAACACCCAATTGGCATGAATGTATTTAAAACACCCACATAATGTATAAGATACTACTCAAAGTGATATATCCAAGGTTGTCCCAATAAATACCAAATACACCCATGGAAGTTATAACTAAGAAGGTAGTAGCCACATGGGCAAGACCCACTCGTAAGGGTAAGTAGATCTCACTAATACCCTACTATTAGGTCCCATCAAATGATCTAATTGATTTAGTCAAAGTATGTATATAATGATTTTTATAACCTAAATACGTAAGTAATGTCATAGTACAAACATTATCACTTCTACCATTATCGATTATAAAATTATATATAGGCTAGTGATCAAGTATGCTTGAATGAATAAGGAATGAATATTAGAGTCATCATTGTTAATCTCATTATCAATGAAGGTGATTAAGGGTTTTTGAACCATAGGAGGTGTATGCCACATATAGGTACTAATAATCCCACACAATGGTCACTCATGATGAGATGGAATAGGGTGAAAATTATATGGAATCTACACTTCCAGATCCTTATTTGAATGATCTTGAAAAGTATTGTTAAATACTTTCTACTTGTGGTGGTCACCAAGTTTTGAACCTGATTCATTTAGAGGATCATCAAATAAAATATTTTGGCCATCGATGAGGTCTTGGATCTTGCGATTCAAGGTAAAACATATGTTCTTAGAATGCCCAAGGCATTGGTGATAATAACAATAAACATTCACATCATACCCTTTGGGTAGATGTCTACTCATATCAACCTCTATAGGATGAGGGAGAGATATAAGGTGACACTCTATAGTCTACGGGAGTAATGAAGTGGGAGACTCAGGTAAGCATGTAAATTATATTCATGTTGCATTATATAAGACAAGTCTATTAGGTTACTATGACACCAAATAACCACGGTGATTATTTCTTTTTTAGGCTCATGAGGTTTGACCTTGTAACTTGGTTTTATAGTAAACTTGGTATTGGATGTAGATGTAGTAGGTGTGTTTTCTATATACTTAAGTTTGTTTAATGAGATAATTTTCATTTCATTATCAGTTTTAAAGTGGCATAAGTCATCAAAATATTTGAACCTTTTGAACACAATGGACTTGTTTTAAAGAGCAAGCAAACTTTGATTGAAAATAACTTGAATCTTTGTATCTACCATTGGATTGGTCCTTTTAGCTAACATTGTTTTGCACCTTAAGACATATTCCTTGATAGGTTCATTGGTTCCTCGTTTGATCTTTGTAATTTGGGCATAGGAAACCTTTTAGATAATGTTAATAGAGAAGTGTGCTAGAAACTAATCCGTAAGGGTTTGAAGGCATTTATTGATTGAGTTGGTAAATCATAAAACCACATTAAAGCATAATGCTTGAGGCTTATTAAAAGTAATATGGTCAAAATTTTATCATTGGAGGCATAATCAAGGCATGACACATAAAAAGATAAAAGATGTTGTTTAGGATCATACTTGCCATCATAAAATGTTAATTTAGGTGCAAAAACACCAATTGGTAAAGGGTGTAAATATATATATGGTGCAAGAGGATTATGCAAAACCTATTAAAAATTAGTAATATATGAAGATTTCATAGATTTTTGTTCAATATTTTTAACTTTAGTTTTCAATTTTTTTGTGGTTTGGACAAGAGCTTGCACCTCTTGGTATTTTAGGTTGAACATTTGAGAAGTCACCAAAGGAGGTATACCCATAGGTTGGGTATATAGGCATTGAAACTAGTATTTGAGTTGAAGCATTTTAATTTCCCATATAAGATATGGTAATAGTAGCTTTAGGGAACAAAGATTGAAATACATATCTTGTGCCCTCATTAAAATTATGAAGTGGTAATATGATCAATGCGAGGGTTGTTGGTATATGGGGATGACGCATAGATCAAATAACATGATTAATATATGGACCTACTTGTTCATCTATGATTTTTTAATTTTTTAATATCTAATATGGTTCTTAGGATTTCATCAAGATATTAAGGGTTTTGATGAATACGTTCACAAAATGATACAATTGCTTACAATTTCTTATGATCTATTTGATCATGTTCATTGGTTTCATTATACTCATGGTTTTCATTATCATAATCTTATTCTATGATAACCCCATCAATATTTTTTTCATTCTTAGCATTGGTATCATCATGATCTACATGATGAGATTATTCATTGGTATTAGGCATATTAGGTGGTAGGAGGGGAAGATCAATGTGTTTAATAGACACAACTCCCAATCTAGGGCCATGCCTAGGTTACATGTAAAATAATATAAGAAATGAAAAAGTATAATAATTTGAAACCCTAGCTGAGTGAAAACCCCATGAATCCTAAAAGTTTACATTCATATGAATCAGGTTCACCAAATATTTAACCCTAAAATATAAACATGGGGAATTTAAGGTTAAATGGGGAAGATATAGTCTAGGGCATAAGGATGGTAGAATATCTCTAAAGTAGATTAATTATTTTTGAAACTCAGATATAAAATATACTAAATTTATTATATTAAAATGCTAAAGATATAAAGTACAACTATGCTAAATATTACAATAATAATGAAAACATGATACTTAGTTGGTTTTGATGCTAATATCTATAGGGATATATAAAACAAGAATAAAGTGGATTGATATGGATTCAAGAACAATCACCTAATTATAAAAATTATACTTTTAAATTTTAGACACTTACATCGACATAGGATGGTTGTGTTAATGATACTATCTGACTCAAACATAAGTGTCGAGTATAAAATACCTATTAAAACTAGATGTAACCACTTGGATGATTTTGGGTTCTATGTCACCTTTGCTTTGGTGCATTTAGACTTGGGTCATGGACTGTCTCTCCTTATCAAATAAAAAACCCTAGTTATTCATCTTGATAGTGGTTGTGGGAAAAATGGGTTAGTGGGCACATGGTGTTGAGGTACCTTAAAGACCCATTTATATATGAACATTACCTATATAGCCAATAATCTGAAGAGGGCCTTCAAATTATGTAGTTCTCCACTATGTGTTGGCTTGTGTATGAATCATGCAATGTGTGATAATCAAGTACAATAGTGACCTAGATTGTAACTTAGAAAATATAGCTCTTAGTTTGTTCCTTAAGTAATTTAGACATGTAAATGTGTTCATATGATTGATATAGAAATAGGAGAAAATAGAGAAGCTTTGCTCAATTGAGTACTTGATAGAATGATTTTGGTAAGTTTCCTTGGTCTCTATTAGGTCTTTTCTAGGTTCAGAATAAATGAGGGCCGATCTTGTATTTATACTGATTCTTTTAGAAAATATATTGCATAAAATCACTTAGGTTAACCATACGAATACATTTCATTTCAAGCTAGATGACTTTAAGGCATTTGACACTTGTGTTGGGGTACAACATTTACGTCGACATAGGTATCTAACTAGGATGCAAATGTTCAAGTAGCTGGAAAATATGTGCAGGTCTATAACTTGTAGAGATGGAAGATAATCAGGTTTATAACATTCTAGGCAAGATAGAATGTTTAAGTCATCAGAATAACATTGGTTAGAATAAGAGAGAAAAAACTAGGCACAAAGAGATAGTGTATACGAGACTTTTAGCAGTGGGAAAGGTCTAAAAATTGAAGGTACATCCATGATATTTATTTACCAAGTGTACAAAACTAAGGTTCTATATAATTCAAAAATAATGTCTATAGTTTCACACTAAATCCATAAATAGGTAAATAGTTGGTGACTAATAAAAAATCAGGAAGGTCATACCCATGGAAAGCATGCATATGTGAGAGAAAGGAATGAAAAATATATATGTGTATTCATAAGTCATATAAGGTGAATTCAATTCAAGATTGACATTGCCAAGTTTTAATACCAAACTTTAGTATATACACACTATGAGAAATAACAATTATATTACTTATTATTTATTTGTAGCAATAGATGTGGAGTATGTGACGAGTTGGATGTATGTACATAGTCATAAGTTTTGTTTCCCCCCTGCATTAATTGTATGTATGCAATTCATACTATTTTATTTACATAATTCACATCTTATACTTTTTTAGAAGGTGAGTGAATGGTAAGGAAATAAAAAATGTATTAGTGGGATAATTTTTTAGAAGGTGAATGGATGGTGAAAAAAACTACATGGTATTATTGAGAATAAAAGGTTATCATAATATAACCAAGAATAACAAAATTATTCAATAAAATTGTAATAGTGGTTGTGTTGGCACACAAATTTATCTATGTAGAGATACAATAATCAAGATTCACATGAAGATTCAAGACACATGTGGGATTTGTTTTTTTTTAACAAATGCGAATTTCAAAGTCATAGAAGAAATTCCAAGGTGAATTTAAGAATCACATTTGACCTAGGGCAATAAGGCATGCATATATATGCATTTGAGTTGGGTGTTATTTTGGGATTATGAAAGCATGAAAGAGGAGAGGGGAAGGATAAGGAATAAAATGCCCTACAATCAATCAACCATTGTATTATTAAGAGTGATACTTTCATTGTGGAATCACTCCCATTAGCACAAGGATCATGTTCTTTTAGGTTTATGCTTTTTAATGGGAAAATCATACCAACCAATGTGTGATTATTTTTTGGAATGAATGAGTGTTTTATAGTCTTGGAAATAATTCCAAGATGCACTTAAGAGGAATATATGACTCGGGGTAGCTAGACATGTATTTAGAGGCATTTGAGCGAGGCTATTTAAGTTATAGAGGAGAAGAGGGGATGGTTGAGTAAGTTGTACATATCATATAACCTATAAACCATTATGTTAGTAAGAGGGCTAATTCCATTTTGTAATGACTCCCATTGTAATAAGGATCATGGTGTATTATGTTTAAATGTTGTTGGTAAAGCCTAAAAACTAATGTGGGATTAATTTTGTTGACTAAAATTTGGTCATGTGTACTAGTTTTATGGCACATGTGCATTCCCAAATACTATCTGACCATGCCTACATATTACATGAGTTAAGATCACACACTCACCCAAGGTGCAAAGTGAGAAATCAAGAAACATAGTATATTTGTTTGGTACACATATTCACACACATGAGAATAATTTTAATATTATGCACTAGTAAAAAAGCATTCTACCAATGCAAGGCATCATCATCAATCATAATAATAGATTCCATAGACAACAATGATATTATAAAACATATTAGTAGTATTATAGGGTCATAAATAAAGAAAAAAATAATAACAAACATAGTGATATTAATTACTAGTCAGTTTGTGATTACAAGGTTGTAGATACTAAAATATGATTTATATAATACCTTAGTCTTTTACACTTGGAAAATACCTATCCTGGCTTCTAATTTAAGTTTTAGACATTCACATTGCCAAAAGGCTCTTGTTCACTATCTCTTTGTGCCAAATTATTTATCTTTTAGTCTGACCATTGTTATTCTAATGACCTAGACCTTATATATTATGCAAAAATATCTAAACTTGATTATTATCCTTCACTACTAATTTTGGCCTTATACCATTTTTTACCTTCCTGGACACTTATGCATTGATGCAACTATCCATTTTCCTAAAAAGTGTCCAATGCCGTAAAGTCATCAACTTTACAAAATAAGTATATCCAAAAGGTTGGAATAAGTGATTTAATGTGAGATACTTCCAACAGGGATTGGTATATATACAAGATCAACCCTTATTCATTCCTCACCTAGCAATCATATACAATTCATGAGAAAATGTACCAAGAAACACTCAATCAAGCATTTGAGTGAGAAAATCTACCTTTTTTTTTACCTATTTCCATACTAGTCATAGGAGTTGTCTTTATATAGATTAGAATTTATTTGAAGAGTATTCCATGAACCATATTTACCAAGTTACAAGCTAGGTCATTGCATGTCTTTGATTATCACACATTACACCATTGTGCACACACAAACCAACACGTAGGGGATAACTACATCAATATGAGGCCCTCTTTGAGTATTGGATATGCAACTAATGCCCATTGATAGAGGGGTATTTAGGTATAGATTGACACCGTGATCCCTCTAACCCATTTTTCCCATAATCATTCCAAGGGTGAAGAGATATGGTTAGATCATTTGACAAAGAGATTTCCTGTGTACATAATCTAAATACATCAGAATAAAGGCAATAGAAAATCCAAAAGGATCTAGTTGGTCAGATCCATACCCAATTGATATACTATATAGGACACCTATGATAGAGTTAAACACTTATATCGATGTAATTATCTAGATTCAATGCAAGCATTTGAGGTTATAAAAATGATATTTATAGAATCTAAAAACTATTCTAGATCATCATCTAGTCCACTTCCAACATGTTCTTGCTCATACGTATGTCAGGGTGCGAAACACCAGAAGCACATAGTTGATTACCAAACAAAGCAACTTAATATGCGGAAATTAACCAGATTCAACAAGTAACTAGAATTCAGAATAACACAAAATATGAGAGACAATACACAACTTGTATTAATAACTTTTACAGAAAATAATACAATAAAGAAGATGCCACTTCTTCTCCACCACCTCTTCAGAGGCTTCCCACACCTCAAGTGAATAGTAATTCTTTCCTTAAAGCTCTCTCTACTAGGTCCCAACACCCAACTCAAACACAGAGTTGGTGTTCACCTTACACCTGTGCTCCACGCACTCCACAAGTACTCAAAGTACTTCAAGTAGATCTCCCATGAACCTGGAACAACTTGCAATTCAACATACCATACTTATGGAAGGAACTGCCTTGCCTTCCTCTTAGCTTTCCATGTACTCCACGTACATACCAATGAGTACACACCATACTCCAAGTAGATCCTGCCTGATCCTGCTCCCTGTTGTGTTGCTGTCCTATCTGATCTCCAACCTACAGATCAATAATGGTTTTGTACACCTGCGAACCTTGACCTTACACACACACACACCTACAGATCAACAATCTTACTTACCATGTAGATCTCCTATAAGGGCCATGCTCACCTGATGACCAAGATCATACATACCTAAAGAATCCAGCTGACTCTCTAATCCAGCACCCACACACCTGGTACTGTGGCACTAGGAGGAACACACCATTGCTCTCTTCTCTCTGAAGGAGCTTATTTTTCTCTCTTACTCTCTAGCACTAATTTACAATACAACCATGAGTCTATTATATAGAACTCATCCAAACAATAATTAGACATCTAATTACAATAATTAGATCCGCAGCTATGAGTCTAAAATTAGCACTCATCATGCAAACACTTGGTTCATTAGCTAACTGCCCGTAATAAACTCGTAGTCGAACCACATAGGCGACCGACGTCGGTCCCTGTCTGCCTGGAGGTGACCGACGCCGACCGATCCCTGACCGATGTCAGTTGCTTCCCTTCAGTATCCTACCGATGTTGGCTGATCAGACCGACGCTAGTTGCTCTGCAACTCAGCAACCCTCAGCAACCTCCTCTCCTATTTGCATCAGTGAAGCTTTTAGGTCCACAACCTAACAATCTCCCACTTAGAGATAAATAGCTGCACTGTACCTATACCTGTACTCTGTCTAATCTATTTCCTGGTTTGTATCCCTCTTCAAGCTCTGACTTAAAGACTAACCACCACACATCTCGTGGTGCACCACCTGTCATCTGAGTACCCTGCCACATCCAAACCTACAAACACATGTAGTGAAGTCCTGACCCTACATGTATACCTACTACTGGTCCCTCTCAAAATCCCTAAGAACCCACTTCCCTGAATTGGCTCCTAACTCTCTGACAGCTCCCACTGCATGGGAGTACTCAGGTCTATACCAGACCTCATGTGATTTCGGACACTGTACCTGTCCAGTGCTTAGTGTGCTACGGCTCTGTATCCTACGTAATGAACCTCGCCAACACTTGATTCACATCAGCTCCCACTGGAGACAAAATCTACCTGTGATCTCCATGTCTCCCATGTTAAAGAATTTTTCTGCTCCAAACTCCTCATGACATGCCACCGAACTAATCTTACCCTTAGCTCAGCAAAACCCTGTATGTACACCCCTGCTAGCTAGCATACTATCCACATACAGCAACAAAATGATGTTGCAATCATCATCCCCCTGGTAAGTCAAACCACAGTAGTTACCCTGACATTAACTGAAGCCATGCTTCGTCCTCCACCTGTCAAAACCTGTACCACTATCCTGCAGCTTTCTCAAGACCATATGCCTGGTCTTCTATCTCACATATCTATTCTCTCTATTCTTCAACTAAGGTATCCATTCATCTCTGTGCTTTCATCTAGCTGGCAACCCTACCAAAACTCCCGTTTGGTTCTGCATCATATCCCTGCCATGCTCCCACCTGTTTCCTGGATCCTTCCTGCTCTACAATCAGCAACAAGTATAAAGAAGAGGAACAACAAATTTGAGGGCCTACTTACGTCTTCAGTCCTCCATATGGGTGTTTGAGACTCCTTGACAGCATGCTATCCACCCAAAATTCGTTACAGTGACCGACCTCAATCACTCCACAGTCTGCATCCGACCGACATCGATTCCCATGCGTCTGTCCCTAACTACCAACCTACTAACGTCGGTGTCCCTATTGCCAATGTTGGTCCTCCTGACCGACATCGATCTTACCTACTGTCGACATCGGTCCTTCTGACCGACGTCGGTCTTACCCTGCCCGACATCACTGGCTTTGGTCTGCACATGATTGACATCGGCACCTGTCTATTCGACGTCGGTTCTTCCTGACCAATGCCGGTATCTGTGTTCACCTGTGAGTGATGACTTTTTACCCGTGAGCTCCTTTGAATCAATATCCATGTCCAAATTGCCCTGCTCAGAAGTATCCAGCACCATCCACTGGTTTCTGTCTGCCATCTCCTCCAAGAACACCAAGGCTTTCCAGTTCTTAAGCCTGTCAAATATATCTGTCTTCCACTTAAGAACATGCATCTCCTTCCTGCTCATGTGACCAAGCCTACGAAGCCACGTCTCCGCAATAGAAGAAGAATCAGTAATATAAACAAGTAGATAAAGAGTACCTATTTTCTTACCACCAGCTAATTCAAGTGCACCCGCTGTGAGAGTTCTTGTGCATCTCTCATCACCCAATCTTTCTGAAGAAATTGGCCATATCTCCAAACCTGGGACCTGCATGACCTTCATCAACACCTGTGTGTTGGCCACCTGTAATTTCAGCTTCACTTTCCCTTTGCCAATTCTTTGGCAAGGCTCACCAGCTCCTCTACCTGGGGCTGCATGGAAAGAGGCAACCAAATCTTTTATCCAAGATTCAACTTTATCCAAGAAACCTCCCAGAGCATCCTATGCAACATCTGCTTCTTCAGTTTCTTCATGCTGATCTTCCACAAACCAGCAATATTCTTTTACCTGCTCTTTCTTTCCATGGGACCTTAAGTGACCATCTGTGCTTTTCAACTCCTCCATTCTTAGCTTACTTTCATCTGACATTGCTTTGCTCCCACTCAATCAAAAACCCCTGAGAGTGACCTGTAACCAAACACAAAACCTGCTCCCTGCAACCTTAGCTCTGATACCACTTGTCAGGGTGCAAAACACCGGAAGCACAGAGTTGATTACCAAACCAAGCAACTTAATATTGAAAAATTAACCAGATTTAACAAGTAACTAGAATTCAGAATAACACAGAATATGAGAGACAATACACAACTTGTATTAATAACTTTTATAGAAAAGAATATAATAAAGAAGATGCCACTTCTTCTCCACCACCTCTTCAGAGGTTTCCCACACCTCAAGTGAATAGTAATTCTTTCCTCAAAGTTCTCTCTACTAGGTCCCAACACCCAACTCAAACACAGAGTTGGTGTTCACCTTACACCTATGCTCCACGCACTCCACAAGTGCTCCACGCACTCCACAAGTTCTCCACGCACTCCACAAGTACTCAAAGTACTTCAAGTAGATCTCCCATGAACCTGTAACAACCTACAATTCAATAGACCATACTTATGGAAGGAACTGCCTTGCCTTCCTCTTAGCTCTCCATGTACTCCACGTACATACCAATGAGTACACACCGTACTCCAAGTAGATCCTGCCTAATCCTGCTCCCTATTGTGTTGCTGTCCTATCTGATCTCCAACCTATAGATCAATAATGGTTCTGTACACCTGTGAACCTTGACCTTGCACACACACACACACCTGCAGATCAACGATCTTACTTACCATGTAGATCTCCTATAAGGGCCATGCTCACCTGATGACCAAGATCATACATACCTGAAGAATCCAGTTGACTCTCCAATCCAGCACCCACACACCTGGTACTGTGGCACTAGGAGGAACACACCATTGCTCTCTTCTCTCTGAAGGAGCTTATTTTTCTCTCTTACTCTCTAGCACTGATTTACAATACAACCATGAGTCTATTATATAGAACTCATCCAAACAATAATTAGACATCTAATTACAATAATTAGATCCGCAGCTATGAGTCTAAAATTAGCACTCATCATGCAAACACTTGGTTCGTTAGCTAACCACACAGGCGACCGACGTCGGTCCCTATCCACCTGGAGGTGACCGACGCCGGCCGATCCCTAACCGACATCGGTTGCTTCCCTTCAGTATCCTGCCGACGTCGGCTGATCAGACCGACGCCGGTTGCTCTGCAACTCAGCAACCCTCAGCAACCTCCTCTCCTGTTTGCATCAGTGAAGCTTTTAGCTCCACAACCTAACAACGTACATGTGCATAGTAAACTATCTAAGTATCATTATTTATAATTTATTACAATATCTATCAATAACTATACTATTTTTAACAATCTTAATTATATAAATTCATAATACTATTTGTTCAAGTTTTCTATTAATTGGCTTAGTCATTATATTAGTTCACCACCCTTGTGTAAAATATAATCTAATATCTTTAACCCAAAATACCCATTATCAAAAGTTAGGGTAAAACAAAGGTTCACCATAACACTAGTATATCAAATTAGTTTTACAATTTTTCTATGATTCTCCAACATTTCCCTTCTTCCATGAACTCTTTGTCAAAAATTTGGTAGCATTTATCCTATGGTTGACCTCTTATCTCTCCCAACAATTTATTTTCATATGTTTTATATGATTTCAAAGATTCATACATGTAATGAGTTAGTTCACCTGCGATACTCTAGTGGTTAATGTGATGCTTTGTTCAAGTTAGTTACCTCATCATTCACTATCACATCTCATCTTCCTGTCAAAGACAAGCCAAATGTTATAATTTCTACTATTTATCCTCATGAATTACACATTCAGGTCTTAGAATTACACAATATCTTACCTTGTTCATGCTATTTTATATTTTATGCACACAGACCTAGCTTATTATTTTAGCACCACACTATTGGAACATGCTAGGCTAGACTATCTATATTGTTAGAACCTACCAAAATATGGGGTCAACATCACCCCGTGCTAACTTGGTTGACCACCCTTGGGAACTCACTAATGGATCAAATTTAAAAAGGCATTCCAACACATCCTTTGTCAACATATTTTCCAAGTGGGTAGACCAAAAGTGTAACCTTAGTTTTCTCATTGAGGCTGGAGATGCCCCTAGCTAAATAGTAAAGTTTGGGAGGTTGATCTTGCATCCCTTTGGACTCTCCTTTTATATCATTGAACCTTTTAGTTATTTCATTGAGTGTGTCCTCTAGTGTGATTTATTCTTCTACTGCATGGTGTTGTAGATTCTTGAATTTCTCTACTAGCTTTTGGTTGTTGGTGCTAAATTTTTAGCCAATGTCTTCCATTTATTTTAGGAGTTAGGTTTTCTTGATGTTGTCTTTCTTCAAATAAACCCTTGTGGCTAGGGCATCTTATTTTTTATACTCTTCATGTAGACATGATGAAATCACCAAACTTTAGTATGAAAAATTTAAGTAAATTTGCATAGCCACAACATCTCTTTTAGTGAGTTTATTTAGGAAGTCATCACACCCATGGAGTTGTCTTGTAAACTTGACTTGGGCTTGTTCCCATGTTTTTTGGATACCATCCCTTGTGCCTTTTTTCCATTTGTAGTAGATAATACACCAACATGATTATTCTTTCCACTAGATCAATCCCTTCTAATTCCACCCTATCCAAAATGCTAAGTTCCTCCTCTAGATCATACCAATATGTTTTTAACAATTTTATCCTACCACCACTAACTTATTTTAGACTGGAACATGTTGCTAATATAATTTCACCAAAATCACCTCTTGAATACTAATATTGGCATGATTACCAACTAATACCCTTTAGATATATGGTGTGGGTGTCGTTGAAAGAAAATGACAACGAGAGTGGTTCACTATCGCTCACTCCCTTAATATATAGAGGGTTTTTATGAATTTCTTATGTCATAAGTTTAATCAACATGCTTTGAGCCCCGATCTCATTGAACTTAATTTGGTTGACATAGATGTTTTAAAACTCTTCTAAGGCTACATTAGGTTTTTGGTGCTCAATATCATCAGTGGGTGATTCAATTACTAGTTTATCTTATACACATCAAAGGCAAAAATAATTTAACTTCACATCCACACTATCATACTCTCTGGGTCCCTAACATTCCAATTAAATATGTTTATATCTACAAACTCCTGCTAATATTTATATGACACTCATCTCATAAGTGTCCTCCTCTAGTTGTGTTAGCTCATTCTCTTATGGATATTTCTTATGATATTATTTGATGAGATTCTATTTTCCTATGTTAGGCAATGCCTCATCTATGGTTTTGATCTAAAGCATATCATGAACTTGACTACCGATTTCCTCAACTTACCTATCATTTGATTTATGATTACCTTCCAATTATTTATTTGAGACATTGTGGATGTTGGGTGTCACTTCTTCAATTTAGAAATCATCATGTGAGTTAGCTTCCTTACTAGCTTCTTCCATCCTAGGATTGTCGAGTGCACCAATATTTTATTTTTTGGGCCTCAGGCCTACTCTATCCACCTAGAACTACTTCTATTTCTACTTGGGTTTTTAATGTTGTCAATCTTGTCCTAAGGGTGGCCTTAATGTATTTTTAACTTATGTCCTCCTCACCCACCACTTGAAAAACACTCTACACCTAGTCATCTAGTTCATGTTGCATATTTTCATCATTCTCTACCCCCTCTTCCTTTATTGGTGCTTGTGTGTCCTTGAGTGGGGGCTATTCTTCCAATTGTGGATTGGATATTTGTGCCCACCACTTTATTGGGTGGGAATTTTATTCTTCCAAAATAATGAGCACAGGGTCCTGAAATATACCCCCTTAACTTTGGATTTATTTTTGTGGACTTGTTGGAGGTTTTTGGCTTGATTAGAACCTTGGGTGTTCACACTATCGAGATTCCTTCCCCATTCATTAGATTTAATAGGTAGTAAAACATATGTAAGTTATTATTTATTTTCATTTCCATATGTGGATCAATGGCATTATCATCATTTGAGTCCTCCCCTTCCTTTGATGCAATCTTTCTTGGATAGGCCAACATCATCATTATGGTGTTTGTCTATTATGTCTTTGCCTACCAAATCAATTTAAACATGATGCACATTGGATATTATTGAATTAGAGTCTATAAAATAGCTTGAATTAAAATAAAATGATGCCTTGATCCACCCATAGGTATTTCCATTTACTAATTAGATACATGCAAGAGTGTAATGATGTATGAAGATAAATTCTACCCATTATATTCATGAATTTTGTAAATGGCTTGGTATGCACCATTCATTCCCAAAAGTTGTGACCATGTTATTGATCCATGTTTGCATTTTGTCCTTGTATTGTCAATTGTATATACCCATACACAAGTGCATCTGGTATATTTTGGTGTGTTACTTGTATATTAAAAGGAAAGACTATATCTTGTTGTCATAGCCATTTTGGATCCCAATCTCATCAAGTAATAATAATATTAGGATGGTGCCCCAATATTGAAGGCCTCACTTATTTAGTGTGAATTTTTAATGCCCTCAATGATGGAGTTTACAATGCTTGAAGATGTTGAATAAGGTGACTTGTGTCATTTGGTGCATAATGAATAGAAATTACTTATTAATAACAATCCACCCACTAGTTGTTACTACTTTCATGCTTACTAGGCATGAAATTTCCCTTGTTGCATGATCCATAATTTTATTTATAGGGAAAGTGAAATTTTCTTTCTTGTAGTTAAGCAGCTGAATGGTCCTTTATATTTTAGATGAATTGGCAACTGCTCACTTGATGTATTTACATGAGTAATAAATTTGAGTGGACTTATTGACGCATTTTTTCAAGATATTTGTTATCCAACTGAAAAAAATAAATTTGATTCTCATTTATGTGCAGGAATGGGAAATACACCAAGTTATATGGCTTGCCAAAGTAGGGGAACTAAAATAGATGGAACATTCCCATGTTTTTAAGAAGTTGTTTAATAGATATATAAAATAGGTTAGTGCCTTTTGGATTATTCTTTCTAGTGTCCACCATGTAGTGGTTTCTCAGGTCAAACTCATTATTTATTCATCAATGGTTGTAATCTTTCACTTTAAATTGGTTGACCTATGACTCCCACTTTTCCCTCATGGTACTAAAGATAGGTATTTCATTGCAATACATTTCAACACCTTGGTTACTACTCTTACCTATGTTTCCTTAAAAATGACCTCCTTAATATATATTGGCCCAGTTCTCAGTTCCTCTTCCTTTACAAGGTGCCTATGAATTTTAGATTTTAGGGGTGCTTGAGTTATACACACCTTCTAACTTTTTTGTATCATGGGCCTAAAACCTTTTGTGAACACCCTTTGTCTATATATCCTCCCAAAACCCATTATCTTAGCATATTTTTTCTTCTTTTAGAAGTGGGAAGGTATATCTCAACCCGATCTTCACAAACCTTTGATGGTAGAACCTAACTTCTATATCCTAGAACTACTCCTATTTTCTTCATAGATTTCCCTTTTGAATACATTTTGTTTGAAATTGATATGGAATATCTTAGTGCTATCAATGGAGTGTTTCAAATCTAAAATCCTTGGCATTGATCTTGAATTTTCACTTGGATCTTCTACTCACAAAGTACTCTGTGGGGTCTCAAATTTTCTTGAAATCAATGTGTGGGGAGAATAACTTGAGTTGAGGGTTTTATATTTACCAATGATGTTATTGTTAATGGCATGAGCTAGACATCCAAAATGATGTTAGCATCACCTCAACCCACTTGTTTTTATTTTCCATTTTTATCACCTTCATTTTCCCTCCACATTTTTTCATTAAATTTGGTTTCTCAATGAATATTTTCATTTAGTGGTGTGCATGATAGCTAAGATAGTGATGTTATAGTTCACATAATTTTAAATTCTAAGTTTAAAATTGATGATTCCATCTTACACATATTCTCTTAGGCATAGTTTTTACATTACTGGGTGATGCACTTCACTCTTAGCACACTTTATTTCCCCATGGATCTTTTCCATATGACCAAGCACTTATGTTCTTGGGTACTATAATTCACTCTTAGCATGCTTAATTTCCCTATAACTTTATTTGTTTGGTTGGTTTCCCTCACGTTCATCCAATATTCTTCATTCACCAAATGGATACTCCTACCACACACTAAATTTTATGACTAGTCCCCTTGTGCATGAGTACTTGTATGTTTTAAAGACAACATCAAACTCTTAAAAATCTTTAGATTTAATATTGAAATGGTCTCTAAGATATAAACTTATTGACAAACTTCCTAGTATTGTGAACCTTTCAAGATACCTATCCAAACAAGTTGAAATTCATTAAGAGAGAGGTTATTACAAAAATAGAAACACTTGCCCAAAAATAACAATAGGTTAGATGAGGTTGTACATTTTATTGCAAATGATGGTGGATAACTATTGCACAAAAAAACTAACCTATCCTATACTAGCCTATTAAACACACAATACATAGAGTAAATGGCATAAGCCTCATTACATCATGGCTCAATCATGCTAAACATGGTACAACTTGTGTTAGATTCTATTAAAATGTCCATGGATATTTTTTCCATCCAAAGTGCACAACTTACATGTGCTAGTTTCCAAAATTTCATGGATAATGTAGGGATCTAGCCAATGGATTTGAAGCTTAATTGGATGCTTTAAGCACTTATAATCATAGAGAAGGACAAGGGATCATTCAACCAATATCTTTCCCTTTATGTGCAAGTCATACCATGCCTTTTGCTGGGATTTCTTCACACTCTGGATCCATCAATTGATAATGTGCCTTTCATGCAATTGTATAATGTCCTAATGTCATGCATCAAGTGACTCTTTAACTTCCATCAACCTATGTGTGTATATATATGTGTGTGTGTGTGTGTGTGTGTGTGTATATATATATATATATAACTACCCCCCTCTTGAACATAGGCTGAAATGGAGTGTACTTATTGAGGTTATTATAACTCATTCTATAATCTCATAATATTACTGATACATGGTCATCCTAGTATTTTCACTTGATATTGAAAATCTTGGTCAATGTTTTACAAATAATCTCGTTGAAAGGCCTTATGGTTCTATTTTACTATGAGTGGTGTGGGGTGGTCTTGTGATGCACAACCATGAAATCATATAATAGGATGTGTATGAGCTTATTGATGAAATAGGCACCTTGGTCACCAGTTAAGCTCAAGGGGCACTGATAATGGTTGATGATATTCTCCCATTAAAATATTGATGTTATGGTTGTCATAGAATTATTTATTAGTGCCACTTCAATGCACTAATTGAAATAGTCTTTCACTATAATAAAATAGCGCACACTAGTATTACATGCATCTATAGATATTGGACCCATAAAATCAATGGCCCATTTTTCAAAGAGTTATTGGGATAATATGGGGATCAAGGGAATATCATCATGATGGTTGGGTTTCCCCATTCATTGGAAGATATCACATTTACATGTGTATTATTTGGCATTGTGGAAAAAGATAGGCCACTAGAGGCCAAAAAGGATGTGTAGTAGTTTATTTATCAAAGTGACCTCCCATAATTCCTTCGTATCCTTCATAGAATTCTTGAGAATTTATGTTCTAAAATACATCTACATAGGACTTCATCAATCCAAGCTTGTAAAGGTCACCTCTGATGAGTTGATATGGGGTGGTATAGATAGCTAGTTGTTTCTTTTCCTTAGTGGAAATGTTGTCAAGAGAAGTACCAAATATGAACAAAGTATCAATATCATTGAGATACTTAAGGATGTGATAGATTACATATAAATAAGCATCTATCGGGTCATATTCAATGTTCTATGCATCCTCACCTTTTTTAATGTGTGATAGGTGATCAACACCCAAGTTTTGTTTATTAAGCTTCACAAACATAGAAAATTGGATTTCCTAAAATAACACAATCCATCAATAGATCATTATATGGAGTATTAGCTTATTGATGAGGTAATTCAAGGTCTTATTATTGGTGAAGAAGACAAATGGTGTGGTAAAAAATTATTGATAAAACCTATATAATGTGTACAACATTGCAACTTCCTCACACTCAATGGTTATGTAATTATGATCAACTACTATAAGCTTATGAAGAACAATGTAAATGGGGTGGTCTATATTATAATTTCCTAGCTGAGATAAAATAACACCTATTGATATCCTTGATTTATCAACATGCACATGAAATATGGATATATAATAGATCAATTGGAGGATCAATGTGTTAGTGAGTCTCTTATTCAATGTGTTGAATGCATCCTCTTGCACCTCACCCCATATGAATGGATCATTCTTGTAAAAAAACTATTCTATTGGCATGGTGATATTATCATGGTGTAAAATGAACTTACATTAGTAGCCTGTATGTCCTAAAAATGTTTTTACACTTCCCATTGGCTGGTGGGTGCCGCTAGCTCAAGAATGATGGCCACTTTGGTCAACAAAGAGGCTGTCCTTACAAATCACATCGCTGAGTAATATACTAGAGGATGTAATAAAGATGCATTTATTCAAGTTTAAATATATTTAAATTTGGTGACATCACTCAAACATGAGCACAAATTATCATGATGGTCCTTCACCAACCCATAGACTATCCAATAATCTAGTTATAATTGAAGGAATTTGTGAACAAAATCTTTGAAGGATGAAACTATGGTGCAAAATAAAATCATCAACACATTATTCAATTTAAATGAAATGAAATTTTAAGTAAATGAACCCCATTCAGTAGTGAAGGTGGTCTTGGGATTATCCTCCTCTTCACATTAAACTTGGTGATAACCCTTAAATTAGTTAGTGAAGGGTGTAGATTTCACAACCTGCTACTCCCTCAAGAATGTCCTTAGTAAAAGGAGTGGGAAAGTGTTTTGTGATGCATGTTACATTGAGGATTTAGTAGTCTATGCATATGTAGATGTTCCCATCCTTTTTGATACTGATAACCATTGGGATTACCCACTGAATTTACTTAACTAGGTAGATCACACAAACAACCAATATATTATCAATTTATACCTTAATCTTGGTTCATAAGTTTGGGTTCATTCGGTATGGCTGCTTCTTCATGGGTCTTACACCATTCACCAATGTGATATTCATTTTACCCAAATAAAAATAGACACCCTTCATCTTTGTGCAATTTGTTTTGAAAAGGTCTTGGAATTCTCAAAGTGGTTCTATGACGTACATCAATTTTGCATCAGATAAATAATTCCCAATTGTGGCCATCTTAGGTTATTCTTCTGAACTGATATTCAATTTAGTGGTTTTTAAATGATCTCAATAATTTTATGATAATAAGATATAATATAAATTTCCTCTCATTCCCTATGTGAATTCATGACTCATAACGAATTGGGATTTATTCTTGGGGCTTTTTATCTACCCTATGTACATTGTTTTGTTTCTTAGTCATATATTGACAATTTTTCATCGTCTACACTTAATCATCATTGTATCAAGAATCACTATTGACCCCATAGTAAAAAAATAACTTGGGTAACACAATTCCATTTTTATTACACATTTTTTTAACCTGGTCTTCCATCATGGCATTTTCTTCTATAATAATACGACAAATCCATTCAAGGGGTTTGACTAGCACTAGATTGGATGAGGAGAAATAAAAAGTATGGATAATTTTTCCCTTAGGACCATATAATTATAAGTCTAATGGTGCACCTCATTCAAAACATACCACACATGGGCCCAAGTCTTAAGAGTTTCATAGAAAGCATGGACCCATAGTTTTACTAAGAGACAAGGTGTAAGCCTTGTCCATTTGTCTTCACATTCATAAATATGCATCTAGGGATCAGATTCACCACTATATATAGGTAATTATTGGTGTTAATTAATGTGATCAAACATGAAGCATATGATATCCTTAACTATTATCTAAGTGGGAATTATTGGCCTATGAGTAGCTTGATAATGCACCACAATACTTTTCAAAGTGTATACTAATGCACACAAATGATCCTTCTCCTTAGGGACACATAATTTAGGGTCATGTAAAAATGGGTTAGTACCCATGGATAAGTCATATTGGGGAATCACAAGTTTTCCCTTACTAATACAAAACACCTTCTTCACCTTAGATATCGTGTGCAATACCCAAATATTCTCAACAATCGAGGAAGTCTTAATGTTGGCCCATAGTGATTTTTTCATGGTCAATATTTTAGGTCTTTACTAAAGCACACCACACTTATTTCATGACTTCATATGATTTATATACCAATTAGACATAAAAAATACTTATGGTGTTAGAGATGGACTATGCCTCATCCTATCTCAAGACACCATCCCCATTTGGTTCCATATTCTCACCCTTTGCATTATAATACTATTAATTTCATCCTCTAAGTCAACAATCTTTACATAGGGGGCCTTGATCACTTGATAAAGGAATAATGAAACATTCCCTCCCATATTAAATCTTATGTCATTCTTTTTTAAGTGCATATCTAAATTATTGGTGTAACACCAAGGTTGACTAAGTAAAGCTAGGTAGTTTTCTGTCTTAGCAAGCTTGACCACCTAGAAGTTTGCTTGAAATATTGTGTCCATTATCTCTATATCAACATTGTGTAAAATTCCCATGGGTTGAAATCAACTTTTGTTTGTCATGAATAAAACATGCAATAAAGGTCATAAATTTTGACTACCCATCTTGCACCAAACATCTCTTATGAGTTGACACCATTGTCCACTATAATGTCATATACTAACCATCCATTAATGTCTACATCTATGATTATTTAAAAATCATATCCTGTATTATGGGTTATCTTCACTCATGCCCTTGTGTTATATCTATCATAGGTACCTCAATGTGTTATTTACCTGTAAATTCAACCAAGAGATTTTTTAACATAGGATTAATCCCTTGGAATTTAGGAGAGTTGTTATGTCATTAAGATCATCCTCCTTCCAATTAATTTATACTGAGGGTTGGAAATCCTTTCTTGTCTTTTACTACAAGTCTCGAACATATCTAAGTTCACCTTGTAAATTCTAGATGACATCCATGGATTCGTATAATACTTATTTATGGTGTGAGCCATATAAATAGGGTGCTATAGAGGGTTTAAAGTGCATGAATTTGTATTTAGGCCTTCTTGACTCATATCTTGGTTTATCCTTCTCATTGGGAGTTGTTGCTAATTGAGTAGTTATACCATTACAAGTTCTTACATGTATTTTGGGGCTAGCATTTTTCTTAGTATAAACTATCAAAACTCACTTTTCTGAGTTATTCTCAATTATGATCATGTCAATGCCCTTCTAGGGAGTCTCCTTGTGTGTGAGTTTAGTGTACAAATCCATATACTCTTTAATCTCATAGTCACCTCGATAATACCCATAAGTGAAATACTTGGGGTAGTATTGCTAGTAGTGGTCTAGTGATCCCCATTTATAACAAGTGCAAAAGGGGAGCATTCCACCTTCACATCCCCCATCATGGCCTCTATAGCCATGTTTTTACCCATAATCACCATAGGTATAGTTAACTTAGCCCTGAAGTTACTTGTTGAGCACCTTAGTCTCTTACCTCATAGATCTCATCAATCACCCTTTAATATTTAGTGTTGTTAGTAGAGGCATCAATTTTTTTTAATAGAGAGAGACCTTAGTATATGTTGTGCACTAAAGGATATGGAAATTTCACACATCATGGATCTCATGAAAAATATCACATGAATCAATGGGGGATCTCACATTCCATATTTTGGAAATTATTGTTATCATGTCTCTCTACCTTGTAGTTAATACACCACAACCTAATTCAAGAGACTTGCATGCTATTGGTCATGAGTTTTTTTAGTTGTGATGCCATTGAGTCAAATTTCACCTCTATTGTCTTTGGTTCTTAATGTAATTTCTAGGGCCTATCTAGGTTTAGTGAATGTCTTCATAGATAGGGCACATTGAAAGGGTGAAACCAAGATTATAAAAAATCATTGGATATTTTGTATTAGGTGAACATCAAAGGAGAAATTGGACATTGGATTCTTGAACCTAACATCATATGCACATATGATTTTTATCAAATCTTGCTTGATTTATTTTAGTGCAATGATGGTATATTGCTCAAAATTTAGAGTGATAAATTATTTTAAGAAGGCTTGCTTCAAAAGGTTAGAATCCATAATAGCCTAATTCAGATCAAGCTTTCTATACTAGGAATGGGAATGATCCAACAAATTTATGTAAAACTAACTTGCCTTATGCTCTAATAATGTAACTCCGTTTGTGCATCATCTTATGAGGCATTCTCCAATCCATGATATTCAAACAAACTCAAAGACATTTCATAAAATACTATGGGAGTTGGTATGGGTACAATTGTCACTTGGGTAATTTACTCTATAAGTGCTCATGTTGAAGGTACACCTAAATTATGGATTACTCTTGGGGTGCCTCCCATTCCTCATACTAATGCCACATTTCCACCAATTTCCCAATATGTTGTAATACAACTCCTCATGCCACATGAATGGCCTACTAGCCTATAACCATCCCTCTGACTTCTACCATTCTACCTTTTTTGTACTACTTGTCTAAGGGGTTGGAACCCCTCCTACTGGTGGCATACCATATATCATCAGATCTAAATTTTTTATGGGTTATGTGACCACTGACATGATTGTATGCGTATGCATCTAAATTTACTCATTTCATTTATCAACACTAATATTATTATTAGTCAACACTAACATCACTAATTTCATCTAATAATCACTAATCTCACCCAAATCTCCTTATAATCATTTTTATAACATTCCATCCTTATTATTCATCATGTTAATCTTATTCCTACCCCAAAATCAATTAATCCTTTTTTAAGTATGTCATTTGATCTTATTCTAACCCCACCTATCCATTATATTAGAATTTAAAATTCCAATCCCACCCACCCTAGGTTATTCCTAGGATATCTTAAATCCCTAGTCTCTAATCCTATATAAATCACCTCATATAATAACCCACTAATCATGATTAAACACCTAGAAAGACTCTAGAGGATTTTACCTCTAGGACATTCCCTCCTCTAGAATCATCCAAGGAATTTTTAATTCCTTAAATAATTATTCACCATTGATCTTCCTACACCCAAATTTGAATTCTAGAGATTGATCTCCCTCCCTTCTCTCTATTTAAATCCAGCCACCCCTTAAAAAGAAAACAACTATGAAATCTATGATCTTCTCATGCCAAATTATTGTACTTATCAATGTCATCAAGCCAATATCATGATATCATAAAATTTGAGTCTATCCATAGCAATATAACAGTTAATAATCTTTAATCTTAGTCTTATTTTTTGTCTTAATCTTGTTTGGATCATAAAATTGGTGAAGATGTAGGCATAATACAGGTATACTCTTTTCATTTTAATTACTTTTTTATTTAATTAGCTTCAAATTAGAGGTATGCTAAAATTTTGTGTGGGATAGTGATAAGTTTGTATAAATTAATCCATTTGCACAAAATATTTGCATTACAGGTTGGTAAGGAATGATATGTTGTAGCACACTTATTTTTACTTCATGTTATAAAAATTATCTTATGTTTGAGACATGATCATGTACTTCAGGTAGAATAGAAATGGGAATTTACTCGATAGTCTGTCCTCATATGTCTACTTCCTCATGTACCTTAGTTTCCCTTTCTAGAGATAATTTTAAATCATTGGTGCACATTTATAAGTCAATAAGTGCATGTACTTTACATGGGGATATCCCTCATTCCATTCCCATTTTGTGTGGATCCTCATGACATTTCTTGAGTTAGGATTTCCCCTTTGCCTAGGGTCATTTTAGGCCATCAACTTCCACCAAATTTCATCATACTTGCTCCTTCTAAGTTCATGTTCATCTATTCCATCCATGTTGAGAGATTTTCATTATTGTTATCTTTTAGGAACCTTACCAGTTTAAAATTTTACATTTCATGATGATCATATGTATAATAACTTAACTAGCCATTTGGTAAGTTACCTATTCCACCATCTACCATCAACTTATTGATTTCCAATTGCAATAGCTTTAGATATGAGCCTCTAGTCTCATATAAAAACTAGTATTTTACCTCCCCTGGATAAGAATATGTGGATATAGAAAACTCAAACATGTATCTATTTAATTCCTCACACCAATAAATGTCAACAAATTTTGTCTAAAATACATTCATGTTACGCAACTTCTCCACATGTTGTTTTGTCCAAGAATACTTATATACATAGTTTTTACTCTTGTTTAACACATATGTCATAATCCATGCATGAAAATGCATTGGTAGTTCATAGAAAAATACCTCATAAAGTGAATTATATATGTTGTCTTCCACGTGTTCCCTTAGCTCTTTATTTCCATGGATGGAATGGTTTGCCACATATGTTTCCTCCACTTGATTTAACCAATGCTCAATATTCTCCAATGGGATTTGGTATATCATCCATAATTATCATTACATCAACATAATTTGACTCATCTTGATAATGGAACCAAAATTTTGGGTGGAATTAGGTCACGCACACTAGTCTTGTGCCTCTTTCCCAACACTATTTGACCATGCTAACATATCAAGTTAATTAGGCTCACATGCTCACTCGAGGTGTAGAGAGATACTTGGACATGTTAGGGTTAGTGGAAATGGTGACATAATATATTCTTTTGGTGTGAGTATTCATGCACACAAGAATATTTGAAATATTATACACTACTAAATAACCATTATACTAATGTAAGACATCATCATCAATCATAACAACATATTCCATTGACATTAACAATAGTGTAAAAATATTATCAATATCACATGATCATAAATAAATATAAAATAGTAAAAATCATTGTAATATCAATTATTTATTAGTTTACAAGTACAAAATGCACCATGGAACTAGTATATCATACTAGCTTTACACTTTTTCTCTAATTCTTTAATATTTACCTTATGCCATGAACTTTTTATCATCAATATGGTAGTGTTTTTCCTTTGATTGACCTCTCATCTCTCCCAACAAGGTGTCTTCCTACATTTTATAAGATTTCACAGAGTCCTACGTGTCATGAGTTAGATCACCTACCATCCATTGGTAGTTAATGAGATATTTTTCTCAAAGTTATCTACCTCACCATTCACCATCACATCTCATATACCTTTCAGAGATGAGCTAGACATCATAACTTCTACTATTTATCTTGTGAATTCCACTATAGGTCCTAAAATTACATGATTTATTACCTTATTCCCATTATTTTATATTTTTCACATGTGGACCTAGCTTACTATTCCAACACCACACTATTGGGACTTTCTAGGCTAAACTGTTTAGGTTGTCAAAACCTATCAAAATCTACAGCCAAAAAATATTTTGAATGAATGCAATTTTTAGATTCATAGATGTGATTCCAAAATGCGTTGAATAGGCATATTTGAGCTGAGGTAGTAAAGAATTTATTTAAATACCAATTTTAGTAAGAAAAATAACATTGATAGAATATAATGACTAAAATTATTATTATTTATATATAGTGGTATAAATGGAGGAGGTGAAGAGTTGGATGTACATAGATAGTGATTGCATATTTCCCCTTGCATTAATTATACTTGTGTAATTCATACTATTTTTTATTACCATGTTGTAGGCATTTTGATATTTTAGAAGGTGATTGAATGGTTAAGAAATAAAAAAGATGTTAGTGGGATTATTTTTCATAAGGTGAATAAATGGTTAATAAACCTTAATGATGTTAGTGGGAAGAAAAGGTTCACACAGTGCAAAAAAAGAAGTGTTCACTAAGATTGTAATATTGATTGTGTAGACACACATATTTATCTAAGTAAAGACACCATAATTAATATTTGTATGAATAAATATTGAAGAAAAATATGGGATTATTATTTTTGAATGAATGATATTTTTATAGTCATTGAAGCAATTCCAAGATGCATTCAAGTGACATATTTAATTGGGGTAGTAAAGAATGTATATAGAGGTGTTTGAAAAAAAAATTCTTATGATTACAAAGGTACAAAGGAGGAGATGGGAAGGCTGAAAAAGCAAATGTACTACAATAAATCAACCATTATGTTAGTAAGAGTTTTGCTTCTATTGTGGAATGGTGCAGGCAAGAGGTATAGGGTGATAATGTAATACCTACCTAACTCCTCAAGAATGGTACCTTACTCTAAAATTCACAATAGCTTGACACATAAAAAAGAGACAAAACTTTATTTATTGAAATTGAGACTATTACATTCACAAATGAAATTTGAGATCATAAATTCTCATGTCACACTTTTAGGATTAAAGCTTTACATTCCTCCCTAATATATTTCTCTCTCTTCTACCACTTGCTTCTTTGTAATATGTCAAATCCTCTTGATACATACTCTCTTCCATGATATAATTTTTATAAAGAATTCACCTCTCCTTTTCAAGGTATAACATCCATTTATTTTTCCCATGTCGATCTTTTCAAAATTTTAGTTTAATTTACCTTGATTCTTGAGAGATCTACCATAATAACTAAAACATGGGATAACTCATAGTCTCAATAAAACTATTAAAAAAAATTTCTCATCAAGAGATTTCCAATGACACCTTAAACACACATTAAATGGTATCTTATCATGAAAATGTGACTTAATATAATATTATTGCATCAATTAGGATGGGGAGTAAAAACCTATGTCCAAAAACTAATATTTGATAGTATTGGAATTAATTGGTCCCAAGTTGAATTGTAACCATAGTTCAAAAAACTTGTACTTGGATATTACTTGGCAACCCAAAATTTTGACTCATATTAAGGACTTAGGAGTTATCAGCATTACTCAACAACTTTATCACTACTCAAAACAAAATATAAATTCATATATATATATGAATAAACTTAGTATTTTATCAAGTTGGTGATACAGTACAAGAAGACAAAGGCATAAAACATATGGTAAAAATAGTGTATGTATACATTCCCTATGGCCATAATACAAAATATTTACATAGTGGAGGAAATAAAAGATATATATGCAGGGTTTATTTGATTGAACATATTCAAGTTCTATTCTATTGAGAGAAAGAAGATAGTTTTAGGTCATCCTAGTCCATGCATATATTCTAGTGAACCTGATGTGATACCTCCAAAGGTAAGTAATATTAGTGTATCTAATGAATATACCTCATATTGGTGTAAAATTTGGTCACCTTAGTTTTGTGACACACCCAACATGAAGTGAGACAAACTCACCAATAATTGGAGATATCACTATAGAGATTGGTGATTCTCCTCTACATTTGAGAGGGGAAGTTCCCACATAGGAAATGAATAATTTGAATTTTTCATGTACTTTTTAACTGAAATAAAAAAGGTAAACAAAAAATAAAATAAAATGAGAAAAGAGGAGAAACCCATAATAGGATTAAAATAGAGAACTATTAGGATAACTCAAGAGTAAATAATAGAAATGGAAATCCTTCCTCTCACATAAAAATGAAAATAGGAGCAATAGGGGTTTTGGGAATAAAAGCAGATACCTAGAAACACAAACTCTCCTTGTAAATGAGATTACACAAATTCGGCATAATGTTTCCTTGAGATCAAACATGTATAAACTTGTGGACATCAAGAAAGCTCATACGTGGGGTTTTCAACACAAATTTTGGAAACATCACAGGTTGCACATAATCAAAAAGATGCAAAATTTTAATGGAGTCTTCATCTATAAATATAAACCAAAATTTATAAACAAAGGATATTAAATTTTACAAAACCCAAGAATAATCTCACATGCTTTTTTGTATTTCATTGCTCTAATCTAAAAATTACATAGCTCAACACCAAGTTGTAGCTAGCTCTCTCAAAGAGCTTGCAATAAAGAACCCCTTATAAAATCTGGATTTTCCTTTTTTGTACAATATTTTCCTCCACCAAAGAAGTTGAAAAGTCATTTATTTTCCCTTATTTAGGCAAATTTACAATATTAAATGCACTTTTCAATTTACATTTTACGATAATATTAATTCTAAAATTAAATAATCTATCAATTGAATAAAAATATATAGTCATTTAATGACTTTAATTAATGGTAATTATTTATAAAATAATTAATAATGTAATTAATTCAATTAATTTATTGTCAAGCCCACAACATTAAATCTAAAGATTACTCCATGTGGGATAGTTGAAAAGGTTGTCTTGTCCATTAGGCTATGGGGTCCTATGAAATATTATGAAAAACAAGACAATATGAAAAATGATAAAAATGGATTAGTGAAATTTATATGGCCAAATTTCACTACAATAGTTGGCTCAGACTATGGGACCACATTCCCTGTAGAATGTAAGAGAACTCCATAAACTACCAGTGACCTATTCCTCATCCAACTTACAAGTGGATTGAAATATCCTAATCTGACCAATTGGTAACCAATTCACCTATCCCAATCATATGGGAATGAACAAAAGTTGCTAGGCTAGATCATTGTGTGAAAATTTTGCCTATCTACATACTAAAACAACCTATTTTCAAGATAATTTACCCTGATGTTTCATATATTTTATGCATATTTCTATATGATTTACCATAAAAATGGTAAATGTGTATGATTTGGTGAGTTTGGAATGAAATTTATTGTTTATTTCCCTTTTCACATGTCAATTGCATTTAGATTTCATGCCTTCAACTTGTGAGAATATTGGCCTTAAAATTTAATTACTTCCCTCACATGGTTTTAAGATCCTTTATTGACACTCATTAGTGTACTAATTTATTTATGTCCAAGGACACTATAAAGTCTCAGAATCCATCTTATTATTTTAGTTGGTTGTCATTCTTTTGATAGCCAAACATAAGCTTAAAAAAAAAAAAATTACTTTGCCTTGTGCCTCAATAACTATAGGATGTCTAGATAAAACCAAAAAATTACACATATATGACGAATGCACAACATATCGCTACTACTAAAAGAGTTATTATTACAAACATGGGAGTGTAACGTGTTTCATAGAAATAAATGAATGAAATGTCTAATAAAATAGATACATGGTTGTTAGAACCATATCCAAGTGTCTATTTTGAGGCATGCTTGACAAAAAAATGATGACCTAGCTTGTACAAGTAGATATCTCCAATTGTTGTAAGTATGGACTAAAAAAACTAAGGAACTTTGATATTTAGCACACTTTAAAGGTGTCACATGAATTGGAAAGGCCCAGGGGACTCAAGTGGAGGCTTTTGAACTTGGGGTACACTTGTTAATTTTTCTTTATCTTAAGTTTACAAGTGGCATGTGAATTGTTTTATAAAATGCATCAAATAAATTTGGGCCTCATGGAGTAGCTACATTGACTCTACAATGGTCTTCAATGGTATTTTAAACACTAGCATTCAGAGTGGCCACCATCCAACTTGTAAAGGAGTCAAATTTTCCAATTTTATATAGAGGATCTTTGCCTACATTGTTGCCACCATTACTCAATAAAACTATCATCAACATCACTCAAAGTCTAAATGTCAAGGAAAAAAAATGTGATAAGGTACACAAGCTACTTATATGGTTATTATTATTTTTACAATCAATTTGGTCATAGAGAAATAGAGTGTAATGCACATGCAAGAAATGAATATGCATGGAACTTTGGAAAAGACAATTATGGAGTTTCAAATAGAAACTATAAATCATTTGCACCATTATTGAATTATAAAGAAGGTGACATTGTATGTTATAATTTCAATAACTTTGGTCATATAACATGATTGTGTAGGAGTGTTTTCATAGAAACCCCTAAATAGAACAAGAAGGTGAATACCCCAGTTATAAAAAAGAGGAATCTAAAAAAATATGGAGAGAGAAGCAAGAGGAAATTAATCAAAAAAGGAAAAATCTATGCTTGTTCAAACATTGTTTCATATACGAGATGAAGGGAAGCAATGATATATTGACAATGGGTGTTAAAACCACATGATAGATGATAAAAACCAATTTATTATTGAAGAAAATGAGTGAAGGTATAGTAAAGTTTGGGGATAAGGCTACACCTAAGATTTTTGAAAAGCTACTCTTAGCCTTAATAATGGAAAGACAAAAACTAAAAATGTTTTGTATGTTGAAGGGTTGAATCATAACCTATTGAGTGTCAGCCAAATGTGTGATCAAGGACACACTCTCACATTTTATGCTCAAAGCTACAAGATCAAGAGAGCAGACATAGGAAAATTAGTTGCAGACACAAATAAAACATCAAATAATGTATACATACTCAGTGAAGTAAAAGGAGAGGAATGTTACATGAGTCAAGTTGATGAAAGTTGGATATGGAATTAAAGAATGGGGCATATGAATTTTTAAAATTTAGTGAAAATAACCACTAATAATGTTGTAAGAGACATGCCAAAAATCACAAAACTTTCAAACACTATTTACAAGCAATGTCAACATGGAAAGCAGACACGAGCAAATTTTAGATCAAAAGAGTACTAGATAAACAAACCATTAGAATTGATTTATACAGATCTGTGTGGACCCACAAGAATGTAAAGCATACAAGGTGATATTTATTTTATGTTGTTTATTGATGATTATTATAGAATGACATGGGTTGCCTTTATAAAAGAGAAATCTAAGGCATTCAAAAAGTTTAAAGCTTTTAAAGCTTTGATTGAAAATAAAATAGATCTAAAGATCAAATGCCTAAAGTTAGATCGAGGCGGTGAGTTCCTCTTAAATGAATTCAATGAATTATGTGAATAAAATAGAATAAAGAGACATTTCTCAGATGCTAGGACTCCATAGCAAAATGGAGTTGTAGAGATAAAGAATCAAACTGTGCAAGAAAGGGTTAAAATAATGCTAAATAAATCCATGCTTTCATATAGATATTAGAGAGAGGCAGTCCACACTATATTTTACATCTTGAATAGAGAATGAATCAGGGTAAACAATAGTAAAACACCCTATGAGCTATGAAATGGTAGACCAGATTTGGTCAAATACTTCAAAGTGTTTGGAAGAAAATGCTACATCAAAAGAGATGATGGAGACTATGGGAAGTTAGACTCAAGAGCCAATGAAGGTATTTTTCTTGGTTATTCCTCAAAGAGTAAATCCTATATATGTTATAATAAATGGATACAAACAATTATAAAGAGTGTCAGCGTTTGAATGGATGAAACTAGACATAAACAAGTGAGTATACCAACTAATATTCATTCAAAAGAATCAGACTTCAAGAAATAAGTAGTATAAGAAAGTCAAGAAAAAGAATAAAGGGAAGATACAAGGGCACCATCTAGATTCATTCATAAAAATCATGTAAAAAATAAAATCATTAGTGATATTGATAGTGGAGTGCAGACTAGGAGAAGGTTAATGAATAAATCAAAAAATGTAAACTTATATCTATTGTCAAAGATAGAACTGAAGAGCTTTTCAGAAGCCAGTAATGATAAGAATTGGATCAATGCCATGGAACAAGAGTTGAACCAAATAGAGAAGAATGAAACTTGGGAACTTGTTTTTAGACCAAAGGAAAAAATGCAATTAGAACTAAATGGGTCTTTAAGAACAAACTAAATGAAGATGGCAAGGAAACAAGGAACAAGGCAAGACTAGTTTGTAAAGGCTATACTCAAGTAGAAAGTGTTAAATTTAAGAAGACTTTTACACTTGTGGAGATATTGGAAGCCATAAAACTATTATTATCATATGCTAGATTCAAGAATTTTGAGGTCTATCAGATGGATGTGAAGTTTGTTTTTCTCAATGGGAATCTTGAAGAAGAGGTTTACATAGAGAAACCTGAAGGTTTCTCTCTATAAGGGAATAAGGACTATGTGTGTAGGTTTAAGAAAGCATTGTATGGAATAAATCAAGCCCATAGAGCTTGGTATGCTAGTCTTGATAGATACTTGATTGACCAAGGTTTCAAGAGAGGAGTGGTTGACAACAACCTATACATCAAGGCTAAAGGTGAGAACCAGTTAATTATGGTTGTGTATGTTGGTGATATTATATTTGGCCAAGACAATGAGAATATTTCTCAAGAATTTGTAGAGGTAATGCAACAAGAATTTAAAATGTCTATGTTAGGAGAGTTATCATTTTTCCTTGGGTTGTAAATTAATACAATCAAGTAAAGGAATATTCATCTCTCAGATTAAATACATTAAGAAAGTGTTGAAGAAATTCAACATGGATGATTGTAAATCAGTAAGTAATCCAATGGTAATAAGGTGTAAGTTGAGCAAAGATGATGAGTCAACACAAGTCAATAAGACCTTGTATAAATCAATGGTTGGAATTCTATTGTATACTACTGCATCAAGACCAAATATCATGTAAGCAGTAGGTATAGTGGCCAGATTTTAGGCAACACCAAAAGAAACACACTTGTATGCAATCAAAAGGATATTCAAGTAGCTCAAAGGCACTATAGATCTTGGGTTGTGGTACCCAATATTAAAGGACTTCACTCTGATAACTTATAATAATACAGATTGTGCATGCAACATTGATGATAGAAATAACACCAATGGAGGTGCATTCTTTCTTGGAAAGAGTCTTGTGTCATGGTTTAGTAAGAAACAACCCTTAGTTTCCTTATCCACAATTGAAGCTAAGTACATAACAACAACATCATGTTGTATATAGGTCCTTTGGATGAAATAAACTTTGAGTGATTTTAGAATTGAGTCTGTCAATCCAATTTATATTTTATGTGACAATAAAAGTGCAATAAACATCTCTAAGAATATAGTTATGCATTCAAAAACTAAGCATATTTCCATCAAGCATCATTTTCTAATATAACAGGTTGCAGATCAACAAGTAGAGATGGAGTACATTACCAAAAAGGAACATATAGTAGATATCTTCATGAAGCCCCTCCCAAAAGAAACTTTTGAGTTTCTAAGGTAGAGATTGGGAGTGATCCATTAGTTATCTAGTCATTTAATCCATCAAGAAAATCATGGATTAAGGGGGAGATAATCATAGTATTATTCAACTCTATGGATATTTTGGTGATATACATTGTGATTATGTTATATGTCTCTTTGCCATTGATGTCAAAGGGGAATAATTAAAGAAAGGGGAGCAAAGGGGTAAAAATTTAACAAAGGGGGAGTTCATGTACCTTTTTTTTTACATGGATTTCCATCAATGACAAAGGGTGATATTATTGGAATATTGTCATTGATGTCAAAGGCAAAGTGAAGGGCAAGCTTTGAACTTACTCAGTAGCTTAGAACTAGCCTAGAGATTCAAAATCACTCAGTAGCTTTGGACTCTCTTAGTAGCTTCTAACTCCCCTAGAGCTTTATACTCAATCAATAGCTTCAAAATTGCCTAGAGCTTCAAACTCACTCAATAGCTTTAGACTCTCCCAATAGCTCTGGACTTGCCTAGTTAGTAGCTACAGACTTGCCCAGTGTGACAAAAAATAATTGACAAGGCTGACCAATAATAAAATGTTTTTAATTTGTAGTCATATATCTATTAATGATGGCTAACCACGTTTGGAGAGATTGTATCCCTTGGAATAAATCATACCCTTTCCAAAAGTCATGAAGAGGTATAAAAGAGAAATGCATGGGATTTAAAAATGAAGTATACATAATTTTTTCTATCATATACAAAGAGAAGAAGAGGAAGAAGAGAGAGAAGAGGTAAAATAACAAAACTTGATTGTGCCATCATTTATTGACAAAGTAATAGTGAGAAGGTGGAAATTGTTTAAGTGAGATCGGTGTCTTAGAATAGAAAGATCAATGTCTTTCGTTAAGTTGGTGCTTGGTCGTGAAGTTGGTATTTCAATTGAAAGAGATTGGTGTTTATAGCTAAGTTGGTGCTTGGCATTGGGAATTGGTGTCTCCAAGTAGGTTGGTGCTTACAAAACTTTTGTTAAAATTATTATTTATCTTATGGCTAGATTTGGATAGTAGATCCAAGCAACCTTTCAATTGTGGTTTTTCCTCACTGAGGGTTTTTCACATAAATTATGTGTTGTGAATTTACTTGTTCTTATGTGAATGGTTTCTTTATGAAATTTAATTAAAAATAAAGTAATTTTTTATTACACACTGATTCACCCCCCCTCTCAGTTTGGTGTGTGATCAACACATCATTGAACTAAGTGGAGAGATAATCAAAATAAAAGAGAGAGGATCCAAAAGTTAGGGTGGGTCATCAGTGAAATTATAAGTGTCAAAGAATATAGTAGGGGCACTCCCATCTATGGTGTCAAAATCATCCTCTGAAGTATACATGTATAATGGCTCTATAAGAGCAATATCTTATAAGGAAGAAAGAGATGTATCTGTGAAGATATTTCTAATTCCCTATAGAAAATGATCCACGAAAGGAGGATCTACAAATAAAAAATCACTATCCTTTAATAAAACATTATTGCAAGAAATAAGAGGTGTGAAAAATATAATCTCATAAGAAGATGTGGAAACAATCTCATAAAAAGAGTCACAAAAAAGAGAAGGGTCTCTATATAGATTACACAATATCCTCCAATTTATACAAGGGCACTCTATGTGTTCCAAATGGTGATGTAAAGACATGGAAACATTCAACACTAGGTGACTAAAAATAATGTCACATGAATTGAGCCTGTTGTTGTAAATAATTGGTCAAAAATAACATGAACCTATCCATATAAAAAAGGAAAATCTTGTGTAGAAAATAAATGTTCCATGCATAAATGCCATTGTGCATATTTGGCCTTGCCGATAAGTAATGAAGGAGAATATATCATGATAACAACAAAGAGGAGTGTATCAAACTATCACACATAAGGTGGAACTTGAAAGATAAGAAGCATGATATTTATAGTGTGGTAAAATGCACACATAAAATAGTGAGGGTATGAATAGGCCTCACGAGAATTGATCTTGACACATGAAGCAAAAAGTGTAAAAAATAATGAAAAATTTGCTAAGGGTAGCAAAAAATGCCGACAAAGTCCTTAGAAGTAAGTGTGTTTAGATTAAAATAACCCAAGTACAAGATAAAATCATGCAAACATAGGTTTTGGCATGCAAACCAAGGTTACCCAAATAAAAAAATCCACCCCACAAAAAAAATGATGTCTGGTTACTAAGAAAAAGAAGAAGAATCTCTCACTACTATTAATAACTTTGTAGTATGAATTTCAATGCTATAAAATATCAATAGAGAGGAAAAATAGAGATATTTCTAAATTTTCAAAATATAATTCAAATTCAAGCATGCCAATGGATTTTACTCAAAAAATTATGCAATTTTTAAAAAATTAATGCAATAAAATCCTTAAAAATTTCAAGATATGAGTTAGGAAAGGTACATGAATGAAGAATCATACATGTTCCTCTATAATAAATGTTTTACTAGAAAAAATTAGGTGCCAAAAATCTCAAGATGTCTACATAAAATCTGCTATGGAACCATGAATCAAACAAAAAATTAGGGAGCCTTCCAGGCCTACAAGATCTCAAGATATCACCATTGAGATGAAAATAGGTATAAAAAGTGCACAAAGTACATGATCATATAAATTATATGGGTTGTATCAGGAACTCAGATTTAAAACCTTAAAAAAACCCTGTAAAGAAATGTTAGAAAAACCCATCATGTTTACAGTTAATCCGTAGGTTTTTTACCTCTTTGAATGCAATAGAGAGGTTAAAAAGCTGCAAAAAAAGTTTCATGTAGAAACACTCCTCTAAAAAGGCTAGATAAATGTGTATAAATTATGAAAACATGCATAAAACCACAACTGTGATATAAATAAATAGAGGCTTTGGTACCATGTTAAGTCAAACCCAACTACCTCTTCTCTGGTCTCATTCACCATAAGGCACCTTCTACTAATATATTCACAACTTTATTTGACTTTCCATGTCTATGCTTTTCAATATAAATGAATAACTTTGATTAAACTCAACCCACTTCTTATGCTTTTGATTAAACTTATCTTGGATATTTATGAACTTCAATGCTTGATGACCAGTGTACAAAACAAACTCCTTAGGCAACAAATAAAGGGTCAAATTTTTCATGACATGTACAATAACATAAAATTATTTATCCTATATAAAATAATTCCTCTTGGCATCATTTAACTTATCAATGAATTAAGCAACAGGTTTACCTTCTTGACTTAAAATCACTCTTACCATTATCTCACTAGTATCATAATCCACCTAGAACACTTTTTTAAAATCTGAAAATGCTAACTTTAGCCATTTTGTCACCCTCTTAAAAATCTAAAAACCATACTCTTTTGCCATTGTCCATTTGAAATATGTTTTTAATCATCTCTCATTGTTTCCATGATGGGTGCACATATTCTAATAAAGTTTCTAAAGAACTTTTGACATAAACTAACCCATAAAAAATTCTTGATTCAAACATACTATTTGATGATGGCCAGTCCACAATAGATTTTACCTTTTCATGCTCCATCCTTAACCCATCATGTGAAATAAAAAATCTAAGCATACAATCTTAGACTTCATAAAACTCTATTTATTTAAAATTAACCAAAAATTTCTCTTCTTTAAACCTTTGCAACGCTGGCCTAAAATGCAAACAATGTTCTTTTGTTCTAATAAAAATCAAGATGTCTAAATATTGTATTGCTATATATTGTGGATGAATTAAGTTATAAACATTATGACATCTATGTGCATCATCATGCTTATTAGAGAGAGTTTTCTAGGTTTCTATTGTTGATGGAGGATTCTAGGAGGTTTTGGATGACATGTATTTACGGAGCCATTTTCAAACCTGCTTGTCACTTTCAGATTCCATTTCTAGTCACTACCATTTTAGAAATATTTTAAAATTGGTCATAGTCACCATTTTTTATCTTCTTTTTAGAGTCTCTTTTACATTGTTGTAAAACCTATTTCCTACATTTAAATTTTGTCAAAAATCAGGTATGCATATTTATCACTCTCTTTTAATTATCAATTTATCAAACTACTTTCATTCATTCTTACACTTCTCTACATTAGGCATATCTAATTTAATGTATATTGCATTGTATTTAATTAAATTTTCTTAGTGCTATTGTCACACTTGGTTGGCATAGTGTTTTGAACACTTGTGTGCCCTCTTTGTGTTACATTTTAGTGAATCTAATCATGTGATAGTGCAAGGTGAGGTTTCATACTTTTGATGAACCTTTCCTTATCGAATATCCAACCTTATGGTTATACATTTTCTTTCTTTCTAGGGTTAGTTGTTTTGGTTTTTTGGATCTAATTTCTCTAAGTTTTTAAATTTATTATTGCAATATCATTAGCCATAACATCTTGTACATTCTCTACATTTGTATCTTATTCTAATTAATAAAGTTAGATTTACAATAGATATTAAGTGAAGTGTTAGATTGAGTGGTATACATATTGATTTGGTTTAAATTAATTTTCTTTATACTCATCCTTTGTTTGAAAAATAAAATGGTGAACATTGATGATATTCCTGCTTTTTATTTTGTCTGCTTCTTATATTGATGATGATAAAACACATAATTTGAGTGACAAAAATGGTAATACTTGTGACGCCAATGCCAATGGTTTTGATGATAATGCTATGTATGACCTTGCCATGAATGATAACAGTGCTAGTGGATCTCATTACATAGATAATTATGAAGTATATTGAGATAGAGTAAAAATGCTTTCTCACTTTAGACAAATGATTAAGGAAAGTCCTGACCAATTAAGTGACATATTGATTCTTGTAAAAGAAGTGGACAAGAAAAATTTAGTTAAGGAATTTATACTTGAGAACAAACATGTTACAAACAAACATTTGAATGATTCTATTCTATGTACTAGAGGTTATCCTTCTACACTAGGTCATGAGACTAGTGTTCCTATTGCCCCTACTTGTGTGCCTCCACCTACTACTTCTAATTGGGTTTATATGTTTATTCCTTCTTAGATTAATGCCTCTTTTGTGGCTTATACTATCTTTAGTCCTTCTCGACATGCTTTTAAAAATCAATATTTTGGTAATGGTCTTGGTCAAAATGACAGAATATCTATTCCTAAACAAGCTAACTCTACTTTGGCTCATACATATCAAAATACATTACTTTAACAAACTATTCAAGATATGCAAGTACAAATTCAACAACCTTCTCAATGATCTCAATGATCAAGCCATGCAATCACTTCTCATGAGATATTCAATAACTCATTAGCTCATGATGTCCTTATATACCCTTTGCCTACTTATTTTAGTATACCTAAGTTTGAGTTATTCAATGGTAAGGGTGAACCTTCACATCATATTATACATTTTTATGTTTCATGTTTTGATTTTATACAAAATGATAGATTGTTGACTAAGATCTTTTCTAAAAGTCTCAAGGACTATGCCTCGGATTGGTTTTATGTCCTACCATTGGGCTCTGTACATTATTTCAATGTTTTGGTCAATATTTTATTATCTCATATTTCAATCAACATTAGTCAAAAGGTCACATTTTCACAACTTTCACAATTTAAATAAAGACTTAGTAAGTCTATTAGTGAGTATGTGATTAAATTCAAAATAATAGTTATGAAGATGTCTCAAAAATTACCTATTAGTGAACTCATAATTATTTTATTTCAATGTTTACTTCAACCTATTAAGAAAAAAATAATGTTTAACAAGTATCCTTCTTTCTATGAACTTTGTGTAAGAATTAAAGGAGTAATATATATGCAAGATCTAGAGTGTAAATGAATAGGCAAATCACAACAAAATAACTAGATCAATGAACACAGGGTTTAACGTGGAAAACTTCAACTGAGGTAAAAAACCATGATGATTATTCATTCATTGAGAAACCTAAGTACCCAATACATTCCTTCAACCTTTCACTCCTCAAAAAATTCAAAACCTTTTACAATGCTCACATATATCACATAGTTCACAAAAAAATATTGTGTATTAATATTTTTTACCAAAGGGGTAAAACCCTATTTATAATAGGAATGGGGGGAGGTGATCATTGTTACCAATGGTTTCAACCTTTCCCTATATAATCAAGTCGGTAACCAAATAATATGTTTTATTATTCTAATTACATGAGATTTTAACTTATGTTATATATAATAATAAAATATTTATTATTTTACCAAGTGTTAAGGGCCCAATATTGGTACCCACATAACATTAAATGTTTAAACACTCCCCCTTAATGTTAAGTGGGGATAAAAGTGATAGTCACCTTAATAAATGAACTATACTATATAATAATTTGAAGGATTTAAAAACCTTCATCATGCCAAACATCACCTTTTGAAACAAAAGGAATTATAATCTAAAAACTAAGTGAAAGTAATTTTAGGCTAGCATGATCATGAGATTACATCTCATAGTTTCTCATGAATAATTACTAAACATATTTTGACCCTTTTATAACATAAGGATCTCCATTACAAAGTATGATTTTATGTTTTGGGGTATAAAATTAAAAAGTTCACATGAAATTGATTCAAATCACATAACTTACACATGAAGTTTATAATGATTTACAATAAGAAGAATTATAGAGAAGAGAAAAACATCACTATGAATTAATTCTAAAGGATGTAGAGAATTCACATCGTGATTCTTGTGAAAGGGGTTAGTATGTTGCTTACCACATAAGCAACCATCACAAGTTTCATAATGAGAAGGTATAAAAGCAATTCTAACAACAAGATTATGAATAAACATATCATGTAAACTTATAAAATTAACATGTCCTAATTTTTCATGCTACAATTGAGATTTATTATTATTATGAATTGAAAGAAAACATATAGAAGGAGACAAAAGCTATAAACCATTCTTTTGAACCCCTTCAACAATTAGCGACCTAGATTGATTTCTAATGGATCAGTTATATATTAAATAATGTTACAATGAATGAAATTATCATTAATAAGTTGTAAACAAGATAACAAGTTTTTTTAAAGCTTAGGTACATAGAAAACATTATTAATAACAACATTTAAAATTTTTGTCTTTCCTTGTTTAGTTGCTTCTAAAAATGAATTTTCTCCTAAATAAATCTTTTTCAAGATATATATCTAGAATCACATAAAATATTAGATAAACAATTCATATGGTGCGATGCAATACTATCTAAAATCCACTCATTTTTATTTAAAGCAAATAAAGTAGCATATAAAACAATAAAATTTGAATTCTAATCATGATTTTTATTCTGATTAGGGTTTTGATTCTTATAATGGTTTTGATTATATTTCTTTCCTTGATTATTTTTAAAATATTGATTATTATCTCTATCTTTTTTATAACAAGTTTCACTTCTATGACTAAATTTAGCACACAAATTACAATTCTCATTAAACTTAGGTTTATGATTCTTATTATCAAATATCTTATTCCTTTTTTTACCTTTAATAGAATTAGGGTTAGGTTTATAATTTTTATTATTCTTAGAAATAGTGTTGACAATAATAAATGCTTGAGTGGCATTCTATTTAGAATCAAAATTAGACATCACTTGTTCTTCTTGACTCAGAAGAGCTGATTGGGTAGTGAAGTCTGGAATATCTTGCTTTGTTTGGTACTTTAAATTTAGAATTGAGGTAAAATTATGATTTTTTATAAATGTTAAGCTAAATAATAAAATAAATCAATTAAAATTTGAATATTTATAGTGGATTTAGGTCCTGTAAGTATCTACAAACACTCGAATCATAAAGAGAAAATTGAGGGAGTAGGATGAGGCATGAGTGGAACAAGGATCAGAAAGGAGAAATTGTATAAGCAAAGGGTGGTGGATGTAGAGCTATAAAATTAGATAGCTTTACTCTGGTAGAATAGATTTGAAATTCTAGGGAAGTGGAAGAATTTTGGTTGGGTGAGAGTTTTGAGGAAGATTTTGTGGCAAGTCAGGATGAAGAATGGGAGAAGGTAGAAGTAAATCGATAGTTGCTAGTGTGGGAAGGAGGGGAAACATCCTAAGTTACTTTAAAACCCATCAAGGATTTTCATCAAGAGCAAATGAAAAAAAATTTAGGTTTCCTTAAATTAGTAGTGGAGCTTGTAGTTCAAAATAAAGTGCAATGTCTGAAGTATGGTGGAGAAAAATTGTTTTTGTGGGAATCAAAGGAATTTTTATAAGGCATCACATGTTTGGATGAGCATGCCCTTATTGTAAAATTTATGGGCAAATGGTTATCTATTAGAGAAATTAAAACTTGGGTTGAGGAATCTTGGAGCCAAGAAGTTGAGGTGCATTTTTTACCCAAGGGTTTTTTAATATCTTTATTTTCGAACTTGGAAGCCAAAGAGAAGGTTTTAAAGCATCCCATTTGGTCTATGAGAGAAGTAGGTCTTTGGATCCAAAAATGATAACCAAATTTTGATCTAGCTTTGACTAAGCATGGTTTCTACCTAGTTTGGGTTCAGTTATATAGTCTCCCCTTTGAGTATTGGGAAAATTCTTGTTTAATGGACCTCAAAAATTTACTTGGAAATTGATCCATTATAAAAAAAAGTCTTAACAACTTATGCAAGAATTAGGGTTTTGCTTAATTTTGAATTAAGATTCCTAAATTTATCTTAATCAAATCTCAAGGTTGTATTTAGACTCAAATGGTTGATATTGAGAATATCCCCTTTAGGTGTTATAAGTGCAAGAATACTGGACATAATCAAAATCAATTCAAGTTGGTGAGTAATGATCCTATGGTGTCTAAAGGTGAGGTCGAAGAGGTCTAAAAACTAGTGAACCTTTATTTGAAAGCCTCTAGGGAGTGTAATGGAGGTAAATTTTGGTTCTTGTAAAAATAAATATGGAGGGATCTTGTGGAGAAACCCTATTCATAAGATCAACTACCAAAAAATGTTGATTCTAAAGAAAAAAACCTTCAAGATGCTTCTTCAGAAGGTGAAATGGAGAAAGTAGCATTTGTCTAGTCAAAAACAAGATATACATCAATCAAAATCAATGAAACTAAATAATTGATACATAAATTGGAAAAAGGAAAAGTGATGTCTTTAGATTCAATGTTGAAAGGTTGTGAATTAATCAGTGAACAATCTTTGGTTTTAAAAGAACACTCGTCAGTTATCAGTAGAGGTACATAAAGATAAGATTTTATCTCTTAAGCTTCTTCCCTTAATTGAAGCTTTGCCTAGAGTGGATTTTGAAGGGGAAGAAGAAGAAGAATATTCATAGGAGGAATTGAATTCTAGGGTAGTTCTTTCTATTTCCCAATCTTAGATTTCTCTCAAAAATGTGAATTGCGGTGATCCCTTGAAACATAAAAGGAAATATGGCAAGGAGAAAGTTAAGGGAGAAGTATTAATTGAAAAACAAGGTACCTTGGATTTTTTTTTGGATTTTGGAAGGTGGGGTATATAAATCCCCTCTAACACTCAATGAAGATATTTTCATGGAATAATGTTGATTCAAGAATCTAAACTAAGTCTTTATGAAGCCTCTGCTTTGATGAAGATAAGTTGGAATAAGTGGAACAAATCCTTTGTTGAAGTGTTAGGAGCTTTTTGTGGCCTAGTGATATTGTGGTCTCCATCCAAATCTTCAGTGGAGGTGATTGATAAAGGTTTGAATTGGCAACTTTTTAGAATTTCAAGTTTTTCAATAGATTTGAGTTTTTTTCTTTGTAATGTGTATGGGCCTTGTAAGTAGGCACAAAAGGTCTGGCTATGGGATTATCTCTCCATTATTTTTGAGTCCCTCAAGGGATTAAATATAATGTTGGGTGGTGATTTCAATGTGGTGTTATCTTTGGAGGAAAATCTTGATGGCAAGGCTCCTTTGGCTAGTGTTGTTTCAGCTTTTGAAAAGTTTGTGGTGTAGAATGAGTTGGTTGATGTATGACCCAAAATGGGAGTTTATACATGGAATAATAAAATAATTGGGGATCAAAACATTATGGAAAGATTAGATCATTTTTTGGTTTCTTCTAATTGGTTCTCTCAGGTATGGATCTCGAAGAGCTCCATTCTTCCCCAAATTGGCTTGGATCACTTTTTAATTAATTTGAAGATTTCAGTGGACTATCCACCAATTTTTTGTCCTTTTAAGTTTGAAACTATGTGGCTCAGAGACCCCTTTCTCATTTAAAATATTCATTACTAGTGGAATAATAGTTTAATCATCTTGAGTCCACCAATGTTCATAATTTCTCAAAATATGAAATACATAAAAGGTTGTCTTCACTAATGGAACATAAAAGTTTTTAAAAATATCTTTTTGTAGAAAGTCAGGGTGGAAATGAAATCGGAGCTCTTGAATAACTCTGTAATGAGAGAAGGTATGGACCAATCTGCCTAATGGACTAAAAAAATATTGACAACAGATAATGAAGGATTGATGTTTCATGAAAAAATCCATTGGAAACAAAAATCTAGAATAGAATGGTTGAGGAAAGGAGATCATAATTTCATTTTTCCATAAAATAGTTAAGATGAAATGAAGCATTTCTCGCATTTTAAAAATTTATTCAAAGGAGGGATAATTGTTGAGTTCTTAATCAGAAATTAGAAGTGAGTTTGTTTCTTTTTTATAGAATCTATTGAATGATGCCTTATCCTCTGATCTTTGGCCACAAACTTCAAATTTAAGGTATATCCATAGCCTTATCATTAAAGAACAAAATTATAAACTTCTTGCTCCTTTCTCATTGGAGGAATTCTGGTCAGTGGTCTTTTTAATGGAGAAAGATAAAAATCCAAGACTTGGTGGGTTCCTTGTGGCCTTTTTTCAAACCTTTTGGGAGATTATTGGTGAAGAGGTGTTGAGTATGGTGGAAGATTCTAGGTGGAGGAGAAAAACTATTCTTGATTTGAATGTCACTTTCATTTCTTTCTTTCCTAAAGGGTAAAATCAAGATTCCTTTGGTGACTTTCACCCCATTTCACTTTGTAATACCACAAATAAAATCATTACAAAGGCGATGGAATCTAGGCTAAGACTTGTGTTGGAATCCTTAATTTTGAAAGAACAAGAAGGTTTATCCTGGGTAAGAACATTCAAGAAGGCATTACTGTTGCTCATGAAAATTTTCATTCCTTAAATTAATTGCAACATAAAGGCATTTTGCTAAAGTTGGACATTAGTAAAGCCTATGATTTGGGTTAATTGACATTTTTTTATCAAAGTTATTGAAAGTTTTATTTTCAGTAGATAATGGTGTGAGTGGGTATTTAGTTGCATCTCTAGAGCTAGGTTTTATGTTATTATAAATTATAGTCCTAAAATTTTCTTTGAATACTCCAAGGGAATTCACCAAGGGGATCCATTATCTCCTTTCCTTTTCATTTTGTTGTTTGAAGTTATTAGAAGGGCCATTAAAAAGGTGAAGGTTGATTCCCAGCTTTAGGGTATCAAGGTGGCTGAAGGTCTGGAGTGTTTAACTTATCATCAATTCATAGATGACATGTTTATATTTGGTCAAGCTAAGGTTTTCAAGGTGCATACTTTTTAGGGGAATTCTATTGAGTTATGAGGAAACTTTAGGTTAATTGGTAAATTTGAAATTAACTTCATCAATTGCTTGAAACAAGTTTAGCAAGTTATTTCTTTAATTTTGGGCTTCAAGGTTGGGAAGATTCCCTCAAAATATCTTGGTGTCCCCATTTTCTTAGGCACTTGTAGGAGTGTTCATTGGGAAAGTTTGGTTTCCTCTTTCAAAGTTCATTTGGATTTCTAGCTAGGTAAATGGCTCACTTTGACAGGATGTTTAACTATGATCAAATCTATCTTAAGTGCTCTACCAATCTATTGTATGTCTGTGCTGCAAATGCCAAATTAGGTAATTAATTCTCTGAACAAAATTATGAAGGATTTTTTTGTGGCAAGGCATTCTAGAGAAAAATAATCTTCCTTTGATCAAATGGGAGAAGGTGTCTCAAGTGAAAAAGATGGGAGGTGTTGGGGTCAAAACTTTCAATCTTCAAAATCAGGCTCTTGGTGTAAAATTGGTTTATGAAATGCTCTCAAAACCTCTTTATTTATGGAGTACATTGATAAGAAGTAAATATTTGAAAAAGGATAATCCATGGAGTGTGATTTCCATTCCAAATCCCCTTAAAGGCTCCCACATCTAGAATTTTCTTCTCAAATGTAGACCTTTAATTTTAGATCATATCTCTTGGACTATTAATAATGGTCATCATGCTAAGTTTTGGGAGGATTCTTGGAATGGTCACAAACCATTGGTAGAGATTCTATAATTGGTATAAGCCCAGATAATTCTCATCAAGGCTTGGGGAAAAAGTGTGATCAATTATTTGAAAGAATCTCTGGAGTCAAGTTTCTCCAAGTGGTCTTAGAAAAGTGGCATAGCTCTAGGGGGTTTTGTTGTTCAGTTAGAGCATCTTAGTGAGTGTTTGGTGTAGCAAAAGGTTTTCATTAAAAAAAAAGATTTGAAGCATTGGATTAGGGATAAATTAGGCTCTTATATAGTCTAGAAAGGTTATTTAATGGTTGATGCCACAATTTCATCATGAGTTGGGTAAACTTTCTCTCTTGGAGTAAAGAGGGCCTTCAAAAATCTGGTGTTTTTGCATGGCTAGCTATGCAAAATTGCATTTTCACTCAAGATCAGCTTTGAAAAATTGGTTTTTTGGGTCCATCTAGGTGTGTCTTGTGTAAATATATGGAATAATTTATGGGTTACCTTTTTTTTGAATGTTCCTTTGTAGTTGTGTGCTAGTCTTGGTTATGTAGGAAGTTAGAATGGTCTTGGGTCTAGCTTTCATCTTTGTCTAAAGCCTTTGCTAACTTGGTTTATTTGGAGAGTCAGCCTAGAGATCCTAATTTGGTTTATTTAGAAAGATAAAAATCAAAGAATCTTTAAAGGGAAAGAAAAACAACACGAGGTTATATTAATAGAAATTAAAATATCCATCTCAAAGGTTGTTTTGGCTTTATGCAAATGCAAAAAAGATAATATTTCTTCTTGGGATATGAGGATGTGTGATAAATGGTAGTTAATTTCATCCCATCTTATTAATGGGTCTATTTTAGTAACATCAAAATAAAAAAGCAAAAAGAAGGATGAATGGTGCCCCCACCCCTAGGGTAGTCTAAATTAAATTTTGATAGAGCCTCTCGAAGAAACCTTGGGGCCTCTAGGGATGGTTGCATCATCAGAGACTATATCAGTTCCCTTATTAGTCTTGTATCAAAGAAATTAAAAGATGGTACAAATAATGAATCCAAAGCTCAAGCCTTCATGATTGGATTAGAACTGGCCTCTTAATGTGGAATTAGGAAACTCTAAGTGGAGGGTGATTCACAAATCATTATGTCAACTCTTAAGAATTCTTCAACAACTTCTTGAAACTTAGATAACATTCTTACTAGTCTTGGGAAAGTCTTCAAGAGTTTGTTTCATGAGAAGGATTTCATTATTTTAGGGAAGCAAATATCATTGCTAATTTTCTTATAAATTATGGTGTGGATCAAAACACCCCATTAATTGTTGATAATCATAGAGGGGCATGGGAGAATTTTGATGGCCTATCTAATATGATCCTTGGATCTTAAATGATCATTATTTGTTCCAAGTGGTTGGATATCTCATGTGTGAAATCTAGATGGAAGTGAAGAAAGCTTACAAAGGAATGATCGACATTAATGAATTCATAGGCTTGAGAGGCTTCTATTGCATTATTTCAATGCCTTGTTCTCAGTTTTTATGTTACATTCAAGTTTTGAGTTTTTCTTGCATGAAGAAGGTAGGTATGGACCATTTCATCACTTTTACTCTCAGGTTATCGACTAATTTATGGGGAAACATGGTTATGGAATTATCATTTTATGGAGGTGTATCTAGAGCTTGGCTAAATAAAAACTTTTGGGCTCCCACTGAAGAAATATTGTAAGCAATTATTTTCATATTAGGTAAAGAATTCCTTGTGTAAAATGTGTTGAGTAGAGTAAACTTGATGCAACTGCTCTATTCATCTCAAACATCTTGGTTGTGGAGTAAGACAAGGATTTGGTCATTAGAGTTTTAGAATTTTTTGTGGCTTCAATGCATAGAAAGGGTTTGGATGAGCAATTGGTAAATTTCAATGCAATTTTCTTCTAAGAGCTTCCATTTTAAAGAAATAATAGTTTTTGGGTATCTTCCTATTTCTATTTTTAGGGACCTTGAAATTGGGTTTGTTTCTCGAATGGGCTTTGTCAAGAATCTAGAGAATAAGCTCTGCCATACTCTGCTGGTTGGAGGGTGAACCATTTCCTTTTCTCCTTGGGAGAAGATTCAGTGTCCCATCATAGGTTTAGAACTATGGAAGGAAGCTCATCAATACAGGAAAGAATAGAGGCAATGACCTTTTTATGTAAGATGGTGGATAAACCCCGATGTGTTATTCCTCCTTGGCTCATCTGCATCCCTTTTCATGTAATGTCTATGGAAATGAATGGTCATCTTGCGAGTAACACAACAACACAATCTGTTGGAGGGATGAAAGGAAGGTTGTGTCAATTGATGGCAAGCACAATAATGGCTGAGGCTCCTATTGTTAAGTTGGAAGAGGAGGAGGATGTTTGTGTCTAGTGGTAGTGTTATGGTAGTTTGCTATTTTTATGTAATTAGTGTTTGGTTATATCATCCTATTTTTTCTTAAGGTGTTTTTCACTATTTTTTGATAACTAACTTGGCAGCCTTGTTTCGCATTGGCTCTCTTCTTCTTTTTATAATTTTTGTAGTCGGGCTATTTTGTAATAACAATTTTTATATAAATATAATGGGCAAGGGACCCACCAACCCTGGTATTAATCTAAAAAAATAAAATAAAGCAATTGATATTCAATCAAATTATAATACAACCATCTAATTGAGCTTTAATATTCTTAATTTTAGAAAAAAAATTAATAATATTTTCATCCTAGGTGTAGTCAACAATTTAAGAATCAACTTAGTAATCTACAAGAGATGAGTGCCCTCATGCATAAAATTAAGGATTTTAAAGCACAACTAGGAGACTTTTGATTACTAATGTAGAGTAAGAATTCATCCTTAACACTTCATAAGATAATTGACATGGATTCTTGTGATTTTGTTGAAATGTATTTAAAATCTTAGGTGTCAGATGTCATCATGGTGAGGCTTTTTCACTCTTGATGATAATGTTCCATAGTTTTCATGTCATAAATTACACTTTAACATGAATTTTCCATATGTTATAGTTTGATACATTAAGCATTTGTGATTTATCTAGTAAAAATTTAGGAGAAACCATTGCTTCTCTTTAAAATTGACACTATGATGCTAAATAAATATTAAATTTGAACCCTTTTTAAATGTGAATTTATACTTTATTTAAAAATAAAATAAATTATAAGTGTAAACAAATACTAATTATTCAAAGGGGAGCGATGACGGCTGTGAGCGAGGGGGCTAGAAGCACTTGCCAGGTTGAAGTCAGAGGAGGAGAGCGGTCAGCGCAAGGAGCACGCCTCCATGAAAGGGAGCCATTTTATATGAACGAGAGGATGAAGCATAACAAAGTGAATGGCTACCTTCTGAGGAGTCTGGATTGGCTGATCTTGGTGATCTCTCCTGAAGCAGTTAAGGAAGATGTCGAGTACCTGACGTCTTAGGCTCTGACTTGTAAATTTCTAGGCATCCATATTTCTCTTTTGGCATTGGAAGCTTGGATTCGCCGCTCATGGCATGTCGAAGGAGACTTTGATATCATGCTTGCTGGGAATAGTTACTTTATGGTAAATTTTTCTTCTGTCTCTGACCAGAACTGGATCTTTGAAGGAGGCCCATACTTATTTGAGCGTATCGGTCCTTTCATCAAACCCTGACATGTGGGGTTTAATTTTGTAGAGGATCTACCATCTTGTGTTCCTGTTTGGGTCTGCCTGCCAAGACTCCCTCTAGAATTTTGGCATGAGGATATCCTGTGCCAGATTGCTGCCATGCTCAGGACTCCAACAGTAATAGTGCACCAATCACTGGACAAAAAGGTTATTTCTTATGCTCAAATTTGTGTAGACATTGATTTAAATAACCCTTTGCCAGATACCATGGAAATTTGTCTAGGTTCTTCATCTTGGATTCAATAGATAGACTACGAGTTTATCCCCTTTCGATGCAGAATCTGCCATGTATATGGACATCTTCATCACCAATGCCCTCAAGCTTCTAGAGGCTTAGGTACACCTGGTGAGTCTGCTAGCCCTCAGATGGCCAATAATGAAAAAGGGAATGACATATCAGCTCAGGCAGGATCCACAAATATCCAACATAATAGTGTGGCAATAGGGAAAGTGCAAATGAATGCTCCAAGTATGGGGCAAGGCCAACCCAATCAAATTGGTCTAGATATGGATGGCTTTTTTCTAGTCTGGCACTGTATGAAAGGTCATGGGCAGAAGTGTACACAGCTTGATTAGCAAGCAGATGCAGGTTTTAACCATTTTGAGGCACTAGATAGTATGCACATCAAAGATGGTATTCTAGTTTTAGATCAGGGGGGAGGTCTGGATGCAGAAGAGAAGCACCTATTGCAAAGTGACTTCTAGGACATGGAGACTTAGTAGCCCCCAGAGCCCCTTCTCAATCCTGATTCAGGAGCTCTTGTGGTCTCATCAATTTCACAAGACAAGGAAGTCTGCTGGGCAGACCTGGTCAAAGATGTGGGTACATCCAGTAAGGAAAAAGGATCCTCCCCTATTTTAGGCTTAATGTAAAGACCGTTTAAGAAAGTCTCTTTCACTACTCCTTCCAAAGCTAGGCACAGGAAGGGTTCATGACAAAATTAAAATCACAGGGGATTTGTTAGTAGAATCAGGGGTTGTAAAAACCTTGGATGAACACTTTCCCCATTCTACTCAATGATTGTTTTGTCATGGAATGCAAGAGGGTTGAATAGCACCCTCAGACAAAAAGCTATTCATAAATTGGTTTTTGACCATTATCCTGATATTCTTTGCATCCAAGAGACCAAAATCTCTGTGGACTCTATGTTCAACCATGTATCTAATATCTGGCCTCTTGGCCAATGTCAGTGTGTTGGTGCCATGGGAACTTCTGGGGGGATTGCCATGTGCTAGGATCCACGGCAAGTAACGCCAATACTCTGGATGTCTTGCCTTTCAGCACTCTCAATGGTTACTTCCTCTCTTAAAATAGGAGAGATGATCCTTGTTACTTCAGTTTATGCTCCTATTGATTTCCCTAGCCAGCTCATGCTTTGGGAACATATCCGGTATATCGAAAGCTGTCACCCCTTCTTGCCATGGATTATGGCTAGAGATTTCAACTCAATTCTTAGCCTAGAGGAAAAAAGAGGTGGATTGGCTCGCTTAGGCCCCTCTTCAGAGCTTCTTCGACAACACATAGACCTTTTGCATCTTTCTAATGTAAAACCTCTCAACGAAATTTTTACCTAGAGCAATCAAAGAATTGGTAATGAGGCCATCTCCAAATGCCTGGAAAGGTTCCTTGTTTCTTGCTTTTGGCAATCTAGCGCTATTTCTCTTGCATCTAAAATTCTTGATTGGAGAGGCTCTGACCACTGGCTGATAAAGCTTTCTATCAACCATATTGCTGTCCCCAAGAAGTCTCCATTTAAGTTTCAGCTGATGTGGCTTCGCGACTCTTCTCTACATGACCTTATGGGCCGTTGTTGGAGACAAGGAGGCCCTGATTATGGTACAGCTATGTACTCCACCAAAAAAATTTAGTATGTAAAAAGAAATCTGAAGTACTAGAACACAAATTGCTTTGGGAATCTTCAGTCCATGAAGAAAAGGGTACAAGATCATTTAGATGCTGTTACCAAACAAATTCGAGACTTTGGCTTGTTTGAGGATTTGTGTAATGCTAAATCTCAAGCATCTAATGTTTTAGCTGAGTGGGAACTCTGGGAAGAAATTTACTGGAAGCAAAAGGCTAGAATAGACTGGCTTCAGGAAGGGGACAAGAACATGGCCTTATTTCATAAATCCGTGCAAGCTCGGTGCAATAAGAATGTTATTACTTCCCTTGTCTTTTCAGATGGAACACGCTTGTCCTCTTCTCAAGCTATATCCAAGGAAGCTGTTTGGTTTTATTCATCTCTTTTCTCTGATGACCGGCATCCAGATGAGCTTGCAGAAAACACAATTTTATCTTGTATTCCCCCTATTGTGACAGCTGAAATGAACAACTCTCTTATGCGCCCAATTGGTATGCTAGAATTGGAGGAGGTGGTCTTCAGCTTACACAAAGGCAAAGCCCCTAGACCGGATGGCTTCCTAGCTAAATTCTTTCAAGAGTTTTGGGATGTTGTTAAGCATGATTTGCTAGAGGTGGTATAGGAATCTTACTCCAGCAAAGAAATGCTTTGGGCTTTGAATGCAACCTTCTTAGTCCTGATCCTGAAAAAGGAACAGGTAAATCAACTAGATTTTTTCAGGCCCATTGTGCTCTGCAATGTGGTTTACAAGATTATTACTAAGCTCTTGGTAGAGAGGCTTAAATTTTGCCTCCCCACTATTATCTCCAAGGAGCAAGGGGCTTTGTTGCTGGCAAACACATTATGGATGGAGTGATCATCACCATTGAAGCAATTCATTCTATGAGCATTTCTCAAGAACGAGCCATGTTCATTAAGTTGGATATGGCCAAGGCCTATGATAGAGCTAATTGGGGGTTCTTGCACAAAATTCTTCAAGCTTTCAGATTCAGCCAAGCTTGGATCAGCTAGGTGTTGAGCTGTGTCACAATGCCCTCCTTCTCGATCCTTATTAATGGCAAACCTTTTGAGTTGTTTAGAGCTTCTAGAGGTCTTTGTCAAGGAGATCTAATTTCTCCTTACTTGTTTATCATTTTGGCTGAGGGGTTAGGGCATCTTATCAAGAATAGCACTTCTCAAAATATTTTGCATGGCTGGCAATGGGGGAATGGCTTACCTACCTTGTCCCACCTCTAATTTGTGGATGATATGACCTTGGCTGGGAGAGCTCATATTCGGGAAGCCAAAGCCTTTTGGCTTACTTTAGACACCTATTTGGCAACCTCTGGGCAAAAAATTAATGATCATAAATCCTCTATTTTTTTCTTCAATACTCCTGCATCCATTCAGCGGAGGATTGCCACTATCTTGCGGTTTCAGATTCATTCCCTTCCTATGACTTATTTGGGGATTCCTATTATGGTGGGAAGGTAGCCCAGGCTTTTTTGGCAGAATGTGCTTGACAAACTTAGACAAAAAATTTCTCATTGGACCCATAGGTGGCTCTCTACTGTCGGTAGGGTGACTCTCCTCCAATCGGTGATCCAAGCTCTTCCTATTTACCAAAGCATGGTTCAGGCTGCCCCAGTGTATTTTCATAAAGAATTTGATGCTCTTTCTCAGCAATTTCTTTGGAGTGGCAATCTACAGAACACCAAATGGAGCCTTATTAAATGGGACACTATTTGTCGGCCAAAAAAGGAAGGAGGTCTAGGCCTGCGCTCTACTGTCTTGTGTAGTCAAGCTCTCATTACCAAACTCTATTGGCATTGGTGTTCCAGTCAAATGTAGCTATGGGCTCGTGTCTTGTCTTGTAAGTATTTTCTTGGGAGTGAACCTCATGATATTCCTAGGCTCCCTCTGGAAGGGCAAGGCTCTATGGTGTGGAATACCCTTAAGTTTGGAACTCAGCTTATGAAACACCTCTTTTGGATCTGCAATAGTGGCTCATCAGCACTCTTCTAGAGTGATTCTTGGGATGGCTCACCACCTCTCTTATCCTCACACCCACATCTGCAACCCTTGTGTGACCTCTTCCTTTCTATAGGATGGAAGACTGTGGATCACTTCAAGGAAGCTTTTAATCTGGGAGCGGCTGTTGGTTTCTACTGGAAGCACTCATCAGATTGGCTACCGGGTGGTGCTTTGGATGATAGGGTGGAGTTATCTCAGATTATGGACTCTAGAAGATGTATCTCCTTGCAGGATCAAGATGTCTTGGCTTGGGGGGAGGATTCCTCTGGACAATATTTGGTGGCTTCTAGGTACCAGACACTACCAAAGCAACATTGGGGCGAAAGGGAAGTCCCATGGTGGAAGAAAGTGTGGAACTATTTTTCATGGCCTAAGTGTAATTTATTCTTCTGGACTTTGGTTTATAATAGATGTCTCACGTGGGACAATCTCTGTAAGCATGGATTCCAAGGGCTGTCCATAGCGTGTTATGTTGTAGCAATGAGGAGACTGCTCTCATTTGTTCTTCCAGTGTCAGACTGCCAAACATATTTGGCACCTTTGGTGGAGTATTTGGGGCTACACATGTCGGCATGCTTCTTTTTTGTCTGAGTTTTGGGATCACCTGAACCAATCCCCCTCCAAGGCCTCTTTCCTCAAGATTGCATGGTTCATAGGGCCCTCCTTTATTCTCTGGCACATATGGTTGGAGAGGAACAAAAGGATCTTTCGTGGTGAGTACTTGCAGCTTGGGGACCTATGGAGGAAGATTCTCAACTCGCTCCATGAAACTCTTCTAGCCAAATGCGAAATGGAGGCTGCTCTCGACCAAAAAGATACTACCATCTATTCTCATCTCTCCTTAGGCCTCACTAACAGGATGCCTTCCACTCCCTCCACGCACCTAGTGAGGAGAACCAGACAGCAGGCACAAACTGTCAATCACCAGGGTCGCTGGACCCGTCCTACGCTTGGCACACTTCAATTAAACACTAACGGCTCCTCTTGTGGGAATCCTAGAGCCGCCGGCATAGGAGGAGTGGGCCTTGACAGTCAAGGAAACATTCAATTCCTCTTTTCCACCTACAAAGGCCACTTCACTAATAATCTTATGGAAATTATGGTGATTCTGGAGGCTCTGCAACAATGCTGTCAACTTGGCTGGAACAGAGTTATTTGTGAGTCAGATTCACAGGTAATTGTTAATGTGTTGAATAATCAAAACTTGGCTTCAGTGGATTGGCATTTGGCTGTGATTGCTCATTAGATTCTCAGTTATGTTCATCTTTGGAATTTGTGACCTTTGTGCATATTCCCCGTGAATGGAACGGGGTAGCTAATTGTCTGGCTAAATGGGCTTCTGAATTTGGACCACCTTGGAACATTTTGGATCACTCAATGTTTCTCCTAAACCTATCACAAAAGCTGGATCAACTTGTTGACCAGGATAAAAATCTATAATTGTCTAGTTTTTGGTTTCATTTTCAATAAATTTTTACCCCTTTTATTAAAAAAAAATACTAATTATTCAAATTAATGCTAGATAAAGCAAAAAAATTGTGAAAGATTACAACAAAATAAGATGTTGTAAGTGTCATAAAAATACACTAAGGTAATAAAAATTATAATAAATAACCTTGTTTAATGTAAATTTTAAATTTATTTTATAATAAAATAAATTACAAGCATAAAAAAGTAAAATTTGTTCAAATATATGCTAAATAATATGAAAAAATTGAAGTAAAATACACTAATTTAAGTGTCACAAGAGTCACACATAAAATAACTATTTAATACTATGATTTAAAAAGGAGTAAAATATTAATAAAAGGTTTCAAATAAAAATTAGACCACACCAATGCATCTAGAACGTACCAAAATTTAAGAATCGACTAGTTACATGACTATGGTCATCAAGATTTTGACTAGATCAAATAGCATAAGATGGTCAATAAGAGAGATTTTAAACATGAGAAAGTTGGTACAGAAAACAAAAAATAGAAATCAAAATTAATCAAATTTAAAAAATTAACTTGACCAAAAATTAAAGAGTTAGTGGGTTTTGAACATACCTCTTCCTTGTAAGGTTTTTGCAAAATAACACCCACCAACTCCTCTACACTACGACTTGAAATAATACATGCACTAATTTATTTTTAAAGCTTGTTTTTTAATATTTAATATTTATACTATGGATTGATGGGACCCCTTTATGTTTTCCTAACAAATTATAATTTAATAAATCAAAGATTTAAAAAATACTTTCAACAACTATGTAAATATGTTCACATGCTTGTAACATGCTCCAAACATATATATGGCATTCTTGTAGATGCAGTAGTGCTCACAGTAGCTTGAATAGGTCACCAAATTGTATGAAATTGTTTCAACATTCTTAGAATCTTACCACATAGTGGATCAAGATTATAAAATTGAATATTGATGACCAAAAAGTATTGTTTAAATTTTAAACAATATAGGGGTGTCATAGGTGGAGATAAGAAAAATTTAGGAGCTTGGAATGGCCGTCTTAGTGTATAAAAATTAGAAGAGGCCTTGAAAATCTACAACAATGCAAACTAAACCTTAAAAAGCTAATTTTGAAGCCAAAAAATTGATTTTTGAATTTTTCCAATGCCATAGGGTCATTCAATGGTGTTTATGGTAGCAAATATCTTCAAAAAATAATGATTTGAAGCTTGAAGCAGGTGTTGGAGTGATTATAGACCAAAACAAGAATATTTGACCCCTCAAAAGAAAGATCCAAGCATTAAATATTCAAAATCTAATTTTTTTAAATTTTTACTTGCCTTAGTGTCCTACAACCATGCCCAGGCAAGATAAATCTTCTCAAAAAAATAACTTATGATTTCTTGAATGGAGTTTCAGATAACTTGAATGAAAATTTTAGGTAGAGATTTGACTCCACAACATCAACAATGAAACAAAGTAAAATAGATTTCTAACAGAGTTCTTTGCTTCCAAGGTTGTAACACTCTTATTATAGGGCTAAAAACCTTGAATTTGCTTTAATTCCATGCAAGAATTAAAGAAGCAATATATATGCAATATCTAGAGTGTAAATGAATAGGCAAAGCACAAAAAAAAAACAAGATCAATGATCATAGGGTTTAACATAGAAAATCTCAATGGAAATAAAAAACCACGGTGATTATTTATTCATTGAGAAACCCAAGTACCCAAAACATTCCTTCTACCTATCACTTCTCAAAACAATTCATAAAACCTTCATAGTGCTCGCATATATCTCGCATAGTTCACAAATAATATTATGTATTGATAGATTTTACCAAAGGGGTAAAACCTTATTTATAATAGGAATGGGGGGAGATAACCATTGTTACCAATGATTCTAACCTTTCTTCGAGGAACCAAGTCCGTAATTAAATAATATTTTTTATTATTACATTTATATGAGGTCTTAACCCATGTTAAATATGATAATAAAACATTTATTATTTTACCAAGTGTTAAGGGCCCAATAATGGTACCCACATAGAATTAAATGTTCCAACACTTTATCATGTGGTTCACAAGTATGAGATCAAGTTTTTAGAGTCCAACATGCTAAAATATGGATCTAGTGGCCTTACCTCTAGTGGCTCCAAATATCAAGAAAAATCATCATTATAGGCTAAGGCTAATGGTACTCCTACTTATATAGCTAATAATGAGGTAAAAAATGTAGTAAATGTGGTATCAGAACCCCATGACAAACATGTCATTCCTTATACAAAGTGAAGACAATTTACACAGTTAGCTAAGAGTCCAAACCAAGTTCTTCACTCAAACTTGTACAAACTTTCAAGTCAATTCTTCTTATAATTTGCCTAGCCCATGTATTATTTTTTTTATCTCCAAATCCTCATATTCTTGAGTACCTAGTTTATCATCAACATCTTAAGCCAAATTTTAATATGTGCAATGAATGAGCCTCTAGGCTCATGTAGGAGCTAAAATTTTACCTCCTTAGGACACGTATGTGTCAAACCTAAAAACTCTAACAAGTATTTGTTGAATGTGCCTTTCCACTAGAAAAAAACAAATTTAATACTCTATTCATCTAGACTATTCAACTGATCTTATATCCACTCATACTTTATTCCCAAGTTTCAACCATAACAAACCACAATGGCTACTAACCAAGCATGGATATGCTCTAGTAACTCTACAAATAACATTTCATACATCTCACTATAAATATGTTTCTCTAGTCACTTCATTGGTGGCAAGCCCTTATTTCTTGATGCTTCCTTTGCAAACTCAAAAAACTTTGCTTGGAACCATGGTTCCAAGTGCTCAATTGTGATGTGTCCCACCATTAACAAATCTGATCTCTATGCTTTGTTCACAGAGGGTCATGACAAAGGAACCACAATGTTATTTTTTAAACTTATCTTTCACAAGACCCTATGCAAACTAGATCTTTTGAAATAAATAAAATACTTACTGCACCATCATTATTGGATTTCTCCAAGATATCTAAACATCTAAGATTTCATGAAAACTTAGGAGTAAGTGAGAGAAATATTTCCACAATATAATTTGCATCAAATGCATCAAAAATTTGATTCATCGATTATCTAAAAAGTACAAAAGAGGCACATTATATAGTGAGAAATTAGGTTACCAAAAAGGTAACACTTCAACTCATTATTAGAAAACACATTAAGTGTATTTTTCCTAGATGACCTTAAAAACACTAAGTAAGTTGACTCACAACCATGTAGATAAAATTGCAAGTGGAAAAAATCCTACAATAACACCCTTTAAAGTGTAGCTTAGGCGGGTAGAAGAAATTAGATCCTAGTAATGAGGCCTGATGAGGTACCCAAGCACAATACAACTCTAATAAAATATTGAAAAGGATAAAACCTATAGAAAATAAAAATGCTCCCCAAAAGAGAGCAAAGAAGAGAAGAGGGTTAAATATACCCACTAGAGTCTACAATTGCCTGCAACTATCTAGTATCCTATAACAGAGTTCCTAGGGTTGACAATGGATCATAAGTAGATGAAGTGAAGAGTGGATCACCTTGAAATAGTGAATATGTCCACCAAGTGCCTAATGGATCTTCAAACAAGGTGTGATTCTTATACAATGAACTATTCTCATCATGTAAGGTAGGAGGGCCAAGTACTCTATGAAATGATGGTGTAATGGGAGTAGAGGCTAAGAAGGACTACAAAATTTCTTATAAATATGAAATAGATTACCTAATATTTTATGTGTCCTAGATCAATATACCCATTCCCTATAATGTCTAAAGTGGACCATACGTAGGTTGATTAGGAAATAACTCTTCAATATTTGTAAGGTGACAAGGAGATGGTGGTGGTGTGTACACATCATCATTGTAGTCATCTATACTAGAAGAAGAGTCATTAATATTAGAGGTGTGCTCAGGATAAAAAATGTCATCAAGTTTAGGTGCATATAAAGAATAAGAATCTAAAATAAATTCGGGATCAAAGTGTGAGAATTTATATAGTCGATTCTAATGATTGAGCATTCCCACTACCAATATGGTATCACTATACATCTTTCTAACATACACTGAATCTAGAGTGAACTCAACTAGCATGACCTTACCAAAGTGAGTGATCTAGTAAACTGATAGGAAATTAGTTGAAAGTAAGGGAACACTTAAAACATTATTAAATGTTATACCACTCACTACAACAAACCCTCTCCTGATAACCTTTTTATAAGTGTCATCACCATTTGCATAGAGGAAATGTCACATTATTCTAAGAAACTAACTCTATCTATGAAGAGGCCATGTGATGTGAAGCACTAGAGTCAATGACACATGTAGGTGTTAGAGGTACAAATGTAACTAGGGCCTTGCCCTTTAATTTTCCCTTACCATTCTATTTTTCCTTCTCTTTACCATTGTCATTTACCTTGGAGGATTCATGGGTTGATGAAGATGGTTTGACAGATTCAAGAACACCTATATTGTGTTTCTCAAGGATGTTATTGAGGTAATTAATATGTTTCTTCAAACATTTGATTTCATCATGATTTTTTGATAAAAATCCACATTTTATCCTATCTTTCTTAACCATAACACTGGAATAAGAGGTCTCATTGTTTGATTTGTATGTGGGAGGATCTACATCCTTCTCTTGATTCTTTTTGTTCTGTTTCTTCTCTCTATTGTTTGAAGTTTTTTATGTCTTAGCAAAAAATGCATGATATTGTGAAGACTTCACTATGCCCATCTATATCATCTTATCTTACTCCTAAATCAAGTAAGCAATAAAGGTATCTAAAGAAGGCATCTTCTATGTGGCTCTAAGATCACTTTTTGTGGCATCAAAAGTGGACACAAACACATAATAGTCTAGACCTAGTTTGGAGAGCATAAATAGAACAAGTCAATCATCTTTCTTATCTATTCCACATTATTTTAACTACAACCTTAGAGATCTAAACTTAGTAAAGAAATCCTATAGGGTTTCAAAGTCAATTGGGCTCAAATCTATGAGCTCACTCTTTAGCTCATGGACTCTCATCACTTCTTGCTTTCCAAATAAATTTTCTAGTGTGGTCCATACTTTATTAGGTGTTGTATCAAATTGAATTTCTGGGTAGTACATGGGCACCACAAGTGGAGATAATTTTTTTAGGAGCTTAAAATGGCCTTCTTAGGGTATAAAAAATTGCAAGAGGCCTTGAAACTCTACAGTAATGCAACCAAAACCTTAAACAACTAATTTTGAATCCAAGAAAATGATTTTTGAAAATTTCCAATAACATAGGGCTGTATAATGGTGTTTATGACCACAAAATATCTTTAAAAAAACAACTATTTGAAGCTTGAAGTAGGTGATGGAGTGATTATATACCAAAACAAGGATATTTGACCCCTTAGGAGAGAGATCCAATCACTAAATATTCAAAATTTAATTTTTTCACTTGCCTTAGTGCCATACAACCATGTCCAAGCAAGACAAATCTTCAAAAAAAATCATTTTTGATTGCTTGAATGGATTTTTGGGCAACTTGAATGAAAATTGTAGGCAAATATTTGACTTCACAACATCAATAATGAAACAAAACATAATAGATTTAAAAAAGAATTATTTTCTTCCAAGGCCATACCACTCTTCTTACAGGGATGAAAAAATTGAAATTAATTTTAAATTTAAATTTAAATTCAAAAAAAATGCTTTCCAAGCCTCTTCTCTCTTTTAGGCTTTACTTCTATGTAAGAATTAAAGAAGCAATATATATGCAATATCTAGAGTGTAAATGAATAAGCAAAGCACACCAGAATAACTAGATCAATAAACACATGGTTTAGCATAGAAAACCTCAATCGAGGTAAAAAATTATGATGATTATTCATTCATTGAGAAACCCAAATATCCAATACATTATTTCAACCTATCACTCCTTATATAAACATTTCACAAAACCTTCACAATGCTCACATATATCTCACATAGTTCACAAAATAATATTATGTATTGATATACTTTATCAAAGGGGTAAAACCCCATTTATAATAGGAATGGGGGAGGTGACCATTATTACTAATAATTCTAACCTTTCCCTAAGGAACTAGGTTTGTAATTAAATAATATGTTTTATTATTCCATTTACACGAGTTTTTAACATGTGTTAAATATGATAACAAAACATTTATTATTTTACCAAGTGTTAAGAGTCCAATAATGTTACCCACATAACATGCATTGTTCCAACACTTTTTCATATGGTTCACAACTATGAGATCAATCTTTTAGAGTCCAACATGATAAAAAATGGATCTAATGTCCCTACCTCTAGTGGCTCCAAATATCAATGTAAATCATCATTTTATGCTAAGGTTAATGGTACTCCTACTTTTATAGCTAATAATGAGGTTTAAAATGTGGTAAGCATAGTATCACAACCCCATGATAAACTTGTCAATCCTTTTAGAGATTGAAGATAATTTACATAGTTAGCTAAGAGTCCACACCAAGTTCTTCACTCAAGCTTGTAGAAACTTTCAAGTCAATTATTCTTATAATTCACCTAACCCATGCATGATTTTTTTATCTCCTCATCCTCATATTCATTAGTCCCTAATTAATCATCTACATCTTAATCTAAATTTGAATTTATGCAATAAAAGAGCCTCTAAGCTCACATAGGAGTTGAAACTTTACCTCTTTAGGACACATTTATGTTTAAACTAAAATCTCAAGTATTTATTGAATGCATCTATCCACCAGACAAAAATAAATTTAATCCTCTCTTCATCTAGAATTTTCAACTCCTTCAACTGATCTTCGATGAAATAACCCAAAAATATAGGAATTTTATATCGGAGTATGTTTTTGGATGCATGTTAAACCTAATACCTCACTTACTGATGCAAGCAATAATCATTCACTACACTCATGTATATGTAATCAAAACCAAAAGAGGTGAAATAAGGTAATTAGCTATAGGTAACTACATACAAAGCATGTTATGGGGAAGTAGGTTACCTTCATTAATGTTTATGTAGTTTGAGGTGTATCGATGTACACATATATGGATAGGACCTGAGCACCATATGTGTCACTTATTCTTCCACATAGGACCATTTATAGGTCCATAACCCTAGGTACCTCACTCTCTTAATTAGGTTTCAGTTTCACTCGAGGATGGTGAAGATTTCAAGCTCAGTCTAACTGAATAGGATAGCTTCTAACAACCTATGTTATCATTTAGATTAAATAAATATTTATTAAAAATACAAGTTACTTTAATGAACCAATCTCATAATTAGGTACAATTTTAGAAGAGTAACTCATAAACAATAACAAGAAATTAATTCAACATATGCATATTTATGTTAAGTATGCAGTAGAAAATACCATTTCATAAAAGAGAGCACAAATAAGAACAGATTGAAACTCAAGGCTTCACAAGAATTTATTAGTGCTACCAACCAAGGTTGTAATTCACCTCATGGCCTAAAGTTCACTGCACCATTACCAACATGTTCCTTTTTATTTCACACAACACTCAATTAGAAAGTATGATTATCCTTATTCAAGTAAAGGAACAATGATATAATTATAATCAACATCGTTTATTCATCAAATAACTTTCATGGGCAACCTATAATTGAATCCATGTCATGACATTATATTGGCATAGCCAATGCGATATAATAAAAGAAAATAGAATTCAATGAAATTGAAACATATTATAGCCAAGAGTACATATTCAATTAATCATTGATCACATAATCATTTATAAGGTTAAAGGGAAAGAACATATTCAACTCATATAACTTCACCTACATTCCAATATTTTTCAAACATGCCTTAACTTAGAATTCTAATGAAATGATGAATAATTATTTCATTAACCCATTCATATAGGAAGGAATTCATTAAGGAAACAATATCTCTTTATATAATATTTTCCATTATCATCTAAGGTAATACATTTCATCATAAACAAGTATAATAAAATATCATATTTCAAATTTGAACAAGTATAATCTAAGTTTGTATTCAATAGGTTTTTAAGTGAACCAGATGATTTAAAAATACATGAACAACAAAATATTTTCATACAATTGAATGCATACAACTCATATAAATAGGAATTTAGTTGAGTTTCAAATTGAGTGGAACCTAAATAAAATATTTCACTTAAAGAAATTTTACAAAAATAATGTTGATCACGTCATGGCAAACAAGTTCAACCATCAAAAATAGATGAAAGCACATGCAGTCCATAGGGATAAGATCAATAAGTATGCATACAACCAATCATGTGTTTATACAACATCAAACAAGGAGAATGCAATATTCAACTATTTCATTTCATGCATTAGAGTTTAAAAATCAACTCTATCTTCATTCATTTAAGAATTCTAATTAATTTAATTTCCAGACAACCCTTTAATAAATGAAGTAACTCAGAAAGTTTTTACTCATTTAAATAAACGTCCAGTATTAAATGAGAAATAGAAGTAACAATTTCAAATTTAATATTAACGATATACATACCTTTATATGCAATCAAGTATGTCTGAAGTTTGTATTAGAAGTAAGGATTTCATCTATTTTTCTGCATACACCAACATCAAGTGTATTTGGACTAATTTAATAATCCATTATAGTTGAAACATCTATGAAATTGCCATGTTCTATACAACCTATAGTGGTTACAAAATTATATATAAAAAATTCACAAGTATCTATTTAAATGAATCAATGTTAACCATTATGCTAATTTACTTTATCAAATAAAATATGTATGTTTCTAGATCAAGTAAACATATATATATATATATATATATATATATATATATATATATATATATATATATATATATATATATATATGAATAAACCTTTACTCATATTAACCATGAAGTACTCTTATCTAATAACAAGATCATATAACTAAATCAAGAAACCAATATTGCATTGATAATATCAAAAGATTACTCTAAGTTAGCAATATGAATGAAATCTATAATAACTTAACATATATATAAATGAATTACCTTTAGTAATATAACAACTTCAGCTTCTTATCATATAAGTAACATTTAAGCTTCACATTCTTTTCCCCACATTCTATTAGCAACACATGTTAGCATATCATGCATCACTAATATAATTAAACAATATTAAATCGAGATAAGATATTAACTATGTTCATGAATCAATTCATTAAACATTAACAACTAAGTAAAGAATTTATAAATAACATAAAATAATTCATTACCACTTCACATTATTCATAAGATCATCCATGAATGGAGCATAAAGTAATCAAATCAAACAAACCCTCCTAACTAGCCGTATGAACTCAACCATCAATGGCCCTTACCACCCCAACCATCATCTAGATGGTGGTTTCAGTAATCAAGGATGAGAAGGGAGTTCTGAATAACTCAAATTTTGAACCATTATACATCTCAATACAAAAACATAATACAAATGAATGACAATACCACCATTCTGAGGTGAGATGAAATAACCAACCCATCATCGATATAAATCAGAAGTGGGGATAACTAATTGCAGGTTACTCACAAGATATAATAATGTATTTAAACAACTAAATCCATTTCTATAACTTCTAAAAAAACCAACTTAAATCTCATCCAAGTATGTGGTCAGCCAAATTTATCCTGATTGTAAATTTATAACCCAAATATACAAGCATATAAACTAATGCTTAGTTATTTAGGTCTGATCTGAGAATGGTGTTCCAACAAGGATGCACTTAAAGAAAAAATATAACATAATATTGATCCAAAACTTGAAATTTTTGTTTGAAATATAATTCAAGAAACAAGAACAAGACAATTCAAATAATACTATCTCTGAGAAGAGATGTTTTATTGATCAAATTTGCAGACCCAAACATATGCTTATCTCTAAGAAGAGATGTCTAATTTCCATTTCAGGTTAAATATTCATTTATACATGTTTTGAAGGTGTGAGAAGGATGTGGAAGGTCACCAATCTCTATGGAGATTAAGTGGTTCGACTTCTATGATTTACAACAATACAAAATTTGAGGAATTAATATTTTTAGAAACTTACTTATTTTAAACTGCACTACTAAAATTAAAATTTAGGGAACTTCCATTATATTTTCAAGTGTAAAAATTTATTTCATGGAGCTCAATTCCATCTCAATATTTTCCCCTCATTATTATCTTTCCAACGGTTCAAATGGTGAGTCAATTGGAGCTATGGTGTAAAAGTTATGGCTCCCGAAAGTTCCATCATCAATTGGGGTGGACCCATCACCTGAATTGTCACCTGAATTGTTTCTCGGATCATTCCTCCCTCCTTGAGAAGTAATGGTCCCCATTGCATCAATATTTTTCATCAAGTGTGGTAATTGTACTTCAATTTGATTCCTGATGCATACTTGGAATGGACTGTGATTTATGGAACTGTGCAGGGTCTGAATGTTCACCATTTCTATTTGACCATTAGTCTATGGATGGAAGGCCATGAACTTATTTATCTTGGTATCTATTTGATTCTATTGTTGTGTTGTTTGTGTAGTCAGGGCTATAACATCGGCCCTTTTGGATTCTTGTGGCTTGACCACCATGAGAACAAATTTCTTGGCACTAATCAAAGAGATAGATGTAGAAGATGGTACCTCTGGTACCCTGTAGCACCATGTTCCAAGAGTGAGAGTGATCCTTTGAGTTCTTGATTCATATATGCCATGTTGATCATACATGAATGGCTGACCAAAGAGTACATCACAAACATCTAGATTGACCACATCACATAAGACCTCATCTTGGAAAGGTTTTATTTCATATGAGAGAAGACATTGGTGGGTGACACAGAGATTTCTCCCTGGACTCAACCATCCAATACTGTATGGCTTTGGGTGAGGCTTCATAGACAGATTTAGGCTTTTCACAATATTAGTAGAGATTAAATTCTTTTGACTTCCACTATCAAGAATGAAATTCAGAGGCTTACCTTTCACCCATAACTTAGAGTGAAACAATCTTTCTTTGTCATCTAGCCTCTCCTCGTGGGTTTGTGATGAAGCATTGTCATTGCTCGATCACATTCTAACCATCTTAAAAATTACAAAGTGATAACTCAGTAGATTACAAATTTTTAAAGAAAATATTCATTCCCAAAGTTCCCTAGAGTAGAAAATTGCTTTGATACTAGATAAAACAAGTCCAATTTTTTTTTGAAATTATATACCTTAGTACATTTTTAGATGCATGTCGAACCCAATACCTCATTTACTAATGCAAGTGATAATCATTCAGTGCACTCACGTACATGCAAATAGAACCAAAGGAGGTGAATTGAGGTAATTAGCTAGAGGTAACTACATACAAAGGGTGGTATGGGGAAGTAGGTTATTTTCATTGATGTTTATGGGGTTCAGGGCATATTAATGTATGCATACATGGAGAGGACATGAGCATCAAACATGGCACTCATTTTTCCACATAAGACCATTTATAAGTCCTTAACCCTAGGTAAATACCTCACTCTCCTCATTGGGTTTCAGTTATAATCAAAGATGGTTAAGATTTCAAATTCAGTCTAACTGAATAGGATAACTTCTAACAATCTATGTTATCGTTTAGGTTAAACAGGTCTTCATTAAAAATACAAGTTGCTTTAATGAACTAATCTCATAATTATTTACAATTTCAAAAAATTATTCCATAAATAGTAACCAAAAATTAATTCAACACATACAAATTTATTATACGTATGAAATAAAAAATACCATTTCATAAAAAAGAGCACAAACAAGAATAGATTGAAACTCAAGGCTTCACATGCATCTATTAGAGCTATCGACTAAGGTTATAATTCACCTTACGACCTAAAGGTCATTGCATCATTGCCAATGTTCCTTTTTAGTTCATAGAACACTCAATTAATAAGCATGATTTCCATTATTTGATTAAATGAATAGTGATATAGTTATGATCAACATCATTTACTCATCAAATAACTTTTATGAACAACCTATAATTGAATCTATGTTATGACATTATATTGACATAGCCAATGTGGTATAATAAAAGAAAAGAGAATTCTGTAAAATTGAAACATATCACAACCAAGAGTACATATTAAGTTAATCATTTATCACACAATCATTTATAATGTTAAAGGTAAAGAACATATTCAACTCATATAACTCCACCTATATTCCAATATTTTTTAGCCATCCCTTAACTTAGAATTTTATTTATATGATAACCAATTATTTCATTAATCCATTCATATTGGAACGAGTTCATTAAGGAAACAATTTATCTTTATATAATATTTTCCATTATCATCTAAGGTAATACATTTCATCATGAATAAATATAATAAAATATCATATTCTAGATTTGAACAAGTATAATCTAAGCATGTATTCAATAGGTTTTTAAGTGAACCAGATGATTTAAAAGTACATGAACAACAAAATATTTTCATATAATTAAATGCATACAACTAGTACAAATAGGAATTCAACCAAGTTTCAAGTTGAGTGGAACCAAAATAAAATGTTCCAATTAAAGAACTTTCACATAAATAATGTTGAACACGTCATGGCAAATAAGTTCAGCCATTAGAAGTAGATGAAAGCACATGCAGTCCATAGGGATAAGATTAGCAAGTATTCATACACCCAATCATGTATTTATATAACATCAAACAAGGAGAATTCAACATTCAACTATTTCATTTCATGCATTAGAGTTTCAAAATCAACTCTATCTTAATTCATTTAAGAGTTCCAATTAATTTAAATTCTAGGCAGCCCTTTTACAAACCAACTAAATTAGAATTTTTATACTCATTTCAATAAACATCTAATATTAAATGATAAAATGGAAGTAACACTTTTATATTTAATATTAATGATATACATACCTTTATACACAAGCAAGTATGTTTGAAGTGTGTATTAGAGGAAAGGATTTCATTTATGTTTTTGCATACCATCAACAAGTGTATCTGGACTAATCGAATAATCCATGTATAACTGAAACATCTATGAAATTTCTATGTTCTATACAACCTATAATGGTTACAACCTCATATATAAACAATTCACAAGTATCTATTGAAATGAATCAATGATAACCATTATGCTAATTTACTTTATCAAATAAAATCTATATATTTCTACATCAAGTAAACATATGTATATGCCTGAGTAAACCTTTACTCATATTAACCATCAAGTACTCTTATATAAAAACAATATCATATAACTAAATAAGAAACCAATACTACATTGATAATATCAAAAGACTACTCTAAGTTAGCAATATGAATGAATTTTATAATAACTTAACAATATATAAATGAATTACCTTTAGCTAAATAAAAACTTTAGCTTCTTACCATATAATCAACATTTAAGCTTCACATTCTTTTCCCCACATTCCATTAGCAACATAGGTTAGCATATCATACATCACTAGCATAATTAAATAAAATTAAATTGAGATAAGATATTAACAATGTTCATGAATCAAATTCATTAAACATTAACAACTATTGGATGATCATTGTTCGCAAGATCATCCAATAGTGACCTTTACCACCCCAACCATCAGCTAGATGGTGGTTTCAACAAACACATATGAAAAGGGAGTTTTGAGTAAGTCAGATTCTAAACTATTACACATCTCAACACAACAACATATCATAAATGAATGATCAAACCATTTTGAGATGAGATGGAAATAACCAACCCATCATCAATATAAATTGAAAGTGGAGATAACTAGCTGCAGGTTGCTCACAAGATATAGTAATGGATTTAAACAACTAAATCCATTTCTATAGCTTCCAAGAAAAAAACTTGGATCCCTTCCAAGTATGCGGTCAATCAAAATTGTCTCGATTGTAAATTTATAACCTAGGTATACAATCACACCAACTAATGCTTAGTTATTAAGGTTTGGTTTGGGAATGGTGATCCAACAAGGATACACTTCAATTAATCATATAAAAAATAGAAATCACAACATATAACTTAATAGTTATACATAACCAAACCACAATTCAGTAATTAAATCAATAAGCATGATAACCAGTCAACTCAGCTATACAACATTCCAACATCATTCAATAATTCTAGCAAGCATTTAACAATACTCATAATTGATATAAAAACCAACAAACTTCACCCAAATTCCTCAAGTTTCCAATTGAATATATAACACGCAATATTCATGTTAAAATCCAACAAAGATAGCCCATTTAGTAATACATAGGAGAGTTTCCAAAATGAAATGCACAAAATATTCCCATAACACTGCCACCTAAAATGCATCGTTCAAATAATACACAGAGGGTCATCAAAGAAACACAAAGATCTAGATGATATACATATAAAATGAAATCATTAAATCCTGAGAGAATATAATAACCATATAGTCGACTAAAAACCCAGTCAAAATCTTTATTCCAAAGAACCCATGATTAATATATACATATAAAAATGCATTCAATGAAATAATAAAGAAACCTTCATTTCCATCTTTAACCCAAAGCATAATTCATCATGTAATTGCACACAACGTGACTCGATCATTTTATAAATGAACCCAGTTTAATATCTTGCTTAAAAAATCCATCGATAAAACATGCAATTTAGACTCAAAAGAATCTTTGACTTACATATATGAAAAACATAATGAATGAAATAGGAAAGAAACCCTCACAAAATTCTCAAAATTTTACCAACTTTGAAATATATTAACACACAGCCACAATAGATAATATCATGACCCATTTTTAATCAAATAAGTTAGGATTTTGTTCTAGAAAACCATCAATCAAACATAACATTCTCCCTTTTAATATATAAAAGATACCAATGTTTTCCAAAAAATAACTAATGAAAATCAAATATATAAATATATATAGTCAATATAACCAAGGGTTGAGACCCATTTCAACAAATATAACAGTTTAAATAAACCCAAAAGAATACAACTTTATATATATCAAACTCAAGGTGCAGGGTTAGTCATTATTGTTACACATTCAAAATGCATGCAGATAAAACCATGAAACCTTTAGAGATAGGATAGTAAAATAAAATGTAGGGGTAAACACCCAGAATGAAATACACCATGCACATAGTAAAAACAATAAATCCCTCGACCCATTCTTTAATATAATAGAGTCGACAATCTAACTGGGTGAATCATATTTAAAACCCACTAAAAATCAAATCATACATAGTCAACCCATATAAACGGAGAATGAAACACACAGCCACAAAACCATAAAACACTTGCATGCCAAAGTTCATATGAGCATACCACTATAGAAAAGCTAGATGATATAAATAAAATCTATTTTTTAAATTTACATGAAAAATGTGAATATCGACTATATCAAGTGTTGGATATGCATCTGAAAGTCCTAATACTTTCAACTACGTATGTGGCCTCCATTATTTTTCAAGATTTTCTTTGTAAGAAAATAATAACCAAACATAATCTGGAAGCTTACCCAAAAATGTAGAGGAAAAAACAACACAAAAATCCAACAGAGATAGAAATAATCAAATAAACATTTATTTTCTATGTCATGTCCAAAACACCATACAAGCATGCATTAAAAACCATTTGAAACCTCCTATATTTCCTTCCATTTTTCTATATCTTCCTACTCCCATCCAATCTTTCCATCCATTGACTAACTCCCCATTCCTTCCATCCAACTTACCATACCCATTTAGTGCCTATATTCAATGTGAGGAGAGAGAAATCCTTTTGCATTGATGTCAAACACTCCTTAAAGTAATCCCACAAAATATCTATTAATGTAATGATCATTAAATGACAATCGATAATAGTCGAACCATTAAACAATAAACAATAACATAATAAAACAACTTAACAATTTAAACCCAATTCAAATGTTAATGCCTTCAAACCCACATAACCATGCCACCATCATTTAACAAGTAGTTTAGGTAATAGTCCATGGGGGTGTGTCATGGGTAGGTCTTAGGAATTCCAAGTCCAAGCAAGCAAGAAAAGTTTGTATAGAAGGAGTGGAAAATTATTCATGGAGGTGAAAGGAGGAGTTCACTATGACCATTAAAACCATAATAATAGAATCAAATGACTCCAATTTAACCATGTGACTATATACACAACAATACAAAATAGTACATAAAAATAAAATGCAACAAGGTATAAATATTGAGATGATGACATAACAATAGATAAATCAAGATCATCCAATGGTGGGGAATATAATTAAAAAACATGAATACCTATCATAGCTTGTCCAACTTCCCAGAAGTCACTCTAGTACCCCAATGTATTGATGCCATCATCATCCAAGCTCATAATATGGTACTTACAACCACATAAGTACATTAGCAATACATGATCAAATATTCAATAAATAATTATAGAACTATAATAAAATATTAACTATAATAGTAATCTATAAATTCATCAAGTGTAGAATCGAATCATGCCAAGTCATCAACCCACAGTCAAATATCATACATCTAACCCAACCACATAATCCAACTTAAGCAAGGAAAAATAACAATCAATTATACACCAATAATCATAATGTTTAGAATAGTATATCAAATCATGAAAAGGCAAGGTCATAACAATCGATCCATTCATACTTCCCAAGTTTTGACCATAACAAACCAAAATGGATACTAACCAAGAATAGATATGCTCTAGTAACTCTAGAGATAATATTTCATACATTTCACTGTAAATATGGTTTTCCACCCACTTCATTGGTGGCAAGCTCTTATTTCTTGATGCTTCCTTTACAAACTCAAGAAAATTTGCTTTGAACCAAGGTTCCATGTGGTCAATTATGATGTGACCCACCATTAACAAATCTGATCTTCATGCTTTCTTCATATAGGTCATGACAAAGGAATCAAAATGTTGTTTTTTAAACCTATTTTTCACAAGACCCTATGCAAACTAGATCTTGTGCAATAAATAAAATACTTACTGCACCCTCATTGTTGGATCACTCCAAAATCTCTAAATATCCAATATTGCATGAAAATCTTAGGATTAGGTGATAGAAATATTGCCACAACATTAGTTGCATCAAATGCAATAAAAACTTCATTCATCAATTTGCCAAAAATTACAAAGGAGGTATATTATATAGTGAGAAATTAGGTCACTAAAAAGGTAACACCTCAACTCAATATTAGAAAACACATTAAGTGTATTTTCCCCCATTGAATTTAACAACCCTAATCAAGATGACTAAAAACTATGTAGGTAAAATTGCAAGTGAAAAAAATCCTACACTTACACCCCCCTGAAGTGTAGCTTAGGTAAGTAAAAGAAATTTGGTCCCAGTAATGAGGCCTGATGAGGTACCAAAACACAATGCAACTCTCATAAAGTAGAGAAAAGAAAAAACTTGTAGGAAATAAAAATCCTCCCCAGAAGAGAGCAAAGAAGATAAGAGTCCCAAAAATCCCCTCTGGAGTCTAAACTACATGTAGCCATCTAATACCCTCCAACAAAGTTCCCAAGGTTGACAATGGATCATAAGTAGATGTAGTGAAGAGTGGATCACCTTGAAATAGTGAATTTTTCCACCAAGTGCTTGAAGGATCTTCAATTAAGGTGTGATATAGGTACAAAGAATTATTATCTTCATGAAGGGTAGGAGGGCCAAATATTAAATTCAATGATGGTGCAATGGGAGCAAAAGCCAAGAAGGACTGTTGAATGCCTTATAACTATGGAATAGACTGCCTAATATCTAATGTATCTTAGATCACTATACCTATTCCCTATAATATTTGAAGTGAACTAGAGGTAGGCTTATTAGGAAATAAATCCTCAATATTTGGAAGGTAAGAATGAGATGGTAGAGGTGTGTCCCCATCACCACTTTAGTCATCTATGTTAGAAGAAGAGTTATCAATATCAGAGGTGTGTTTAGGATTAGAAATATCATCAAGTTCAAGTGAATTTGAAGAAGAAGAATATGAAGAAAAGTCAAGATCAAAGTGTGAGAAGTTATATATTCTAGTCTGATGATTTTCCATTCCCACTACTAATATAGTATCAATGTGTATCTTTCTAACATACACTGAATTTGGAGTGAACTCAACTCACGTGCCCAGACCAATGTGAGTGATCTGGTAAACTGATAGGAGATTAGTTGAAAGTGAGGGAATAATTGAAACAATATTGAATGTTCCACCACTCAATTCAATATACCTTCTCCAGATAACCTTTTTATAATTATCATCATCAATTTATATAAAGGACGTCACATGGATCCAAGGAACTAAACTATCTATGAAGAGGCCATGTGATGTGAAGCATTAGAGTCAATGACCCATGTAGGAGTCAGAGTTATAACTGCAACTAAATCCTTTCCCTTTACTTTTTCCTTACCATTATATTTTGCCTTTTTGTTACCATTATCATTTGTCTTAAAGGATTCAAGGGTTGATGAAGATGGTTTGATAGATTTAGGCTCACCTATATTGTGCTTCTCAAGGATGCTAGTGAGGTGATCAATTTGCTTCTTCAAACATTTGATTTCATCATGATTTCTTGAGAAAAAACCACATTTGATCTTATCTTTCTTAGGCTTAACACTGGAATAAGAGGTCTCATTGTTTGATTTATAGGTGGGAGGATTTACATCCTTCTCTTGATCCTTTTTGTTTTGTTTCTTCTCTTTATTATTTGAAGCTTTTTCTTTCTTAGTAAAAAGTACATGATATTTTGAGGATTTCACTATGCCCATCTATACTAGCTTATCCTACTCTTGAATCAAGTTGATAACAATGGTATATAAATAATGCATCTTTCATATTGTTCCAAGAAAACTTGTTGTGGCATGAAAAGCAGACACAAACCTAGAATAGTCTAGACCCAATTTGGAGATCATAAATAGAACAAGTTGATTGTCTTTCTTATCTATTCCACATTATTTTAACTACAACCTTAGATATCTAAACTTGGTGAAAAAATAATGTAGGGTGTCAAAGTAAATTGGGTTCAAACTAATGAGCTCATTTTCAAGCTCATGGAATCTCATCACATCCTACTTTCTAAAGAAATATTTCAGTGTGGTCCATACCTCATTAGGTGTTGTAATAGATTCTATGTGAAAGAGTAGATTAGGAGAGATAAAAAGACACAGTAGTCCATGAAATTTATATCAATGATTAAACCATTTAACTTTCTCTACTTCTATTCTAGGTTTAGTTTCTTTACCCATTTTAGTTTAATGAAATCCCTTGGATTGCAAAACAATTTCCATTCATGATAATTAAATGGTGTGAGAGGACTTAATGAAATTGAATCCATAATGAAAACAAGAGATTATTGCAAAAAACAAAGAAGAAATGTAGTAAATAAAATTACATAGCACCATATAATACCCCCTTAGTGTTACATCCCAATTTCTCACTAAGCAAATTTACTTGATTATTTATGGATATTTATAGTTGATGATTTGATTTGATTACTATTTGATTAAGCTATAAGTCATTTTCTATTATGGGATAGTTGTTTGTTACTTTGATTTCATGATGACATTATTGTGAGTTACCTCCATTGTATATTATTTATATTATGATCATGTTGATTTGTTATTTCAATAGTATTTTATGAGATATGTCATGATGTTATGAAACAACTAATTATTTGTTATGAGTTTCACGTAGGAAAGATTCATATCTTAGAGCATGATAGAGGGGGAGCATCATTGGAGAAGGTGACGTAGATGGAGATGTTGGGGGATGATAGAGGAATGGTTAGAACCCTACACATATCATGATAAATAGTACATGTATATGTATTATTTAAATTTTTAATATTAGTAAATTCTTTATCTTGTCTGCTTTTAGATAATTTTTTATGCATGCTATTGTGTGTTAGTTCAGTTTAATGCTTATGTGGAATTAATCTTGTGTGATTGTGTTAATGTCATGTTAATGTATTCATGATTATTAATGTTTTCAAAAACATTAATGTGTGTGAACAAGTATTTGGTACTCATATGCTTACATAACATGAGTATATCTAAATCCTTGACAGATGGTGCGATTCACATATTGACAAACTTTTGTCTAAAACTATGCATAGATAGATATAATAAGCAGGTCAGGTGTTTAGTTGAATAGAAAGAAAACCTAGACATTATCTATAGTGTTAAATCAAAATTTAATGATTAAATGAGTTAACTATTATTAATAAATAAATATAAAATAAAATAAATAAAACAAATAAGGTAAATAAAGCAGTTATATTACATTATAATAAAAAATGAAATAAATTAGGAAAAATAATTAAAAAAAGAAAAAAAAAAAAGCGGAGCAAGTTTTAAAGCTTTAAAATAAAACTCATAAAATATGCAGAAGGAAAAAATTATAAAAAAGCAGGGGAGGCAAAACATAAGAAGAGAGGAAGGAAAGAAAATAAGGAGGGTGCAATTGGAGAAGATAAAGTAGTGATTGAAGAGATGGAATAGTAGAGTAGGGAAGGTATGTGATGTCATTAGAATTTATGTATATATATATATATATATATATATATATATATATATATATATATGTTTACATGCAATGGATATTTATGTGAATATTTATACACATCTAGTGAAGCGCCTTCATATATTAATGGTCAATATCACTAAAGTGAATAATCATTCTATACTATCCTTGAGATCACTTTATATCATTATGGTGAAATATTGTACTTATACCCAGTTAGTCAGTCCACATAAAGAACATATTGACTTATATCATTGATGTTACACTTATTGGGAAAGGATTATATGGTTATTATTAATTGATTCCTTGATATATATGATGTTCCTCTAGTTTATGTTATATCTCTATATTATTAGGGTTAAGAATATTAACCCTATGGCATGATGAAGAATTTAATTACCATGATCGATCAATATCCTAGGATAGGTGTGACTGAGGTATAATATTTTACTTAGTGAATATCGCCCCCTTTTACCAAGAGGTCCAATAGGAAAACATAAGGCATAATATTTTTAGGAGCTAATTCAAAAGTAATAGTTGTTATAAATACATCAGATCTGTGTATTTTGTAAAAGCTTATGCTTAAGGTTGTATGCATTGATTTTATTAATCATATACAATGAAGCAATGTAAGGATATAGCAAACTGAGTTTGGTATAGCAATATACATATGTGTTTATGTGGTGATTTTATCCTCTAAATAGATTATGTGAGGTTAATTATATATTTATCTGTATATATCAAATAAAATTGAATGATTACATTCATCTAGTCTGTTGTTTATTTCTTATACTATCTAAGATTATATTATCTATCTCATTAAACTATAAGTAATAACTTCTATATATTTTTGAGAATACATTATCTAAGATAAATGGTATCATATATTATATTATCTATTATTTGTTCATATATAGTGCATTTATTATATGAAGATATTAGTTAAAGATATATATGCAGTGCATTTGTTCATAACAGAGGTTAGCAGTACAAATCAATGATGCCTAAGTCAATACATTAGCACCTACATGCAAGAGTAGAGATTATCATGATTCCTATAAAGCAATCACTATATATATCATTAGCACCAAATTGACTAATCACCTCATATAAAGCAATAGTAGAGATTATCCCGATTACTATAAAGTAATCATTGTATAAATCATTAGTGCCTAATCGCCTAATCACCTCATATAGACAAATAATAGAAATTATCCCAATTATTATAATGCATTAGCACCTAATCACTATAAATATCACTATACATTAGAGATTATATCATCCCCAAATGCATGATCAGATATTAGCACCCACATGCTTAAATCAACTTGGCCAAATGCAAGTAGAAAAAATAAATCAACGATCTAAATAAAATAAATATTTGATGATATAATCAAATAATCCATGAACACATAAATTGAGCTCATACAACCCACGTGCAAGTTGTAAACTATAAAATCATGTGTACCATGTGTTTCTAATGTGGAAATTGTGTTGGATTGGGAAAGACATCTCAAATTTTGTTTGAAGTTAGTAGTGTTTTATTATTATTCGATAAAACAATACATTATTCTTCAGGAAACTATCATGTTAGAACTTCTCATGTAGAGTTAATGAAAACAAAGAACTTGTGGACCAATTTCAACATGTGTCAAGTGCATTTTTATTACTTGGAAAGAGGTGTGTTATTTTAATCCTTTAAATACTAAACACATTATTAAACATCACAAGTAAAAATATATTCTAATATGTGTCAGACAAATTGATGTGTTATGAATATAATCAATCAGTAGATTGAGATGGGATTATATATATATATATATATATATATATATATATATATATATATATATATATATATATATATATATACTATGATGACCATGCTTGATAATGTATATACATAGTTATGAATGTACATGGATGTACATGGATATAATGAAATGAATAGTATTATATAGTTTATTAATAGGGATATCACTAATGTTTGTATAAACAGTAGTGATAATAAACATTTATATTGTAATGTTACATTGTCACTATACTTCTAATTTACTAATGTTATATCCATTATTGATATAAATATATGAATTAAGTGTAAATTAACATTCAAAACTATAAAGAAATATATATATATATATATGTAAGATGTGAGGAGGCTAAGTCTATACTTTGGCTATGTTTTGAACTCTACGTAGAGACTAAGTAATATATCTGAATCACAATAGTTTTATATAAAATTAGTCGATGGAGTCAAAGTTTAGATAAAATACATAGACTATTGTAGAGTACAAGCACATAAAAGAACTTTGTGAATACCTTATATGGTGAATTTAAATTAGAGGTTGATTTGTTCTATTCTGAGATTCAATGATAAATAATGAGAGTGGAATATTAAAATAAAAAGGTCTATTGTCTATAGTACTCAGTTTATATCTTGATGATTCATGAATGTAATGATTGTTGAAATCTTAAAAAGACCTTGATTAGAATTATAAATTATTGTTGGTATATATACATGTAATAATGAAAACTTGTGAGCGATACATATTATGGGTATATTAATATGTACATGTGCTAATACATATATATCATATAATAGTGCATGATTATGTGTGACTATAAGTTATAGTTATTTTGATTGGTAGAACTATGTTATAAATTATTGAAGAATAGAAAACTACTTATATATGCATATAGCCTCCTAAAGATGTAATATGTTATTTAAATGAAAGATTATGTTTTCATAAAAATTATACATTTCTTTATTATGACTAGCTGTTTAAATTGAGTAGTGTGTACATAAAAGGATGGACTATGATATTGGTGTTTGTCATAGAATGTATTGTATTTTAATCTACTTATTGAAATTAGTAGTATGCAATATGAGCATAGATTATACCTAGTTGGTATAAACTATATTTGATGTTTATTATATGATAAATGATATAGTGGTGATCCATTCATACTTTTGATAAATTAAATGTATGCATTTTGATTATACATGTGTTTAGCATGTTTTAAGATTACTAGTAGGAAGTAATATGTATGAACCTCTTGGCTATATTAACTAAATCTCACATTGCTGGTACTAAGTAAATAATGAGATGGACTTCACTAGCTTACTAGTTTCACCCATGCTAGATGAAGGTAATTTGATCAAGTGGTGTGTATGAAATTGACTGATCTTAGAGATCAATAACTATTAAAAATTTTGGCCAAAGTAATGTTTAGTTAAACATTAAAATTTCATATGTATGATTTATGTGTTTATGTGATATCATGTTAGAATGGATTTTATTATGGTACATTGCATGTTATTAAAATTAATATAGCACATGGGTACTAGCTTGTCTCTCTAGATTTTGGCACCCTCACTATCTACTCATCCATGAAGGGAGGTTCATTCCCTAATGGAGGATTATACGAGGGATCGATAGTCTATTTTTGGTGTAGAAAAATGCTCAAATGATACTCTCCCTCCCCACAATAGTACTTTCTTAGAGATGACACTTGAGATTGCCAGAGATACTAGAGTTCAAAGAACTCATGCTCTATAGAGCCTTGTATCTTGTATCTTATACGTTATATTTTATTTATTATTATTGAGACATTATACCTAAAGAAATGTAATTATTTTCTTATTGTATCATGATAAAAATGGTTGCATATTTATACCAGCCATGGCTGGATATTTGTAATTACTTTCTATATTCAATTATGTTTTGTTCCTTATGATGCTAGTGATAAATAATAGGTAGTTGTTACATGCTTATTTTACAGTTAAGATACGTATGGTGTTTTAGTTGGATCACCAATTAGATTCTCATGGTGAATTCTAATGAAATAATACGTTGATTAAATTTAAAAAATATGTTATTCTAAGTGGATCCTAGTGGGATTACTACATGTGGTTCATAGCTATGGCTTGAACTCTACGACCTAATGAGTCTACTAACATTTTCATAATTTTTTGTATAAAAGAGAATGATAAAAACTAGACTATATGGAGAGGGTCATTCAAATGTCAATGATAGTAATCCTCTATTTGATCCTAAGTGATTTACCATTGAGCAAGCAACAAAGTTAGATCATATTCTCACATCCATGAACAAAACCATGGATCAAAATTCAACCTTGGAGTAGGAAGTTCATGAACATGAAGAGGAAGAATACCAAGATGAACCTAAAGATCATCTCATTATGTAGGAAAACCCTGAGGATGTGAGAGCATAGGCAATATTTTACTAGTTAAGTTAAGTGTATTTTGGGATTGTGGTGCCTCAGTGTAGAATCATGCTACACCATGATTAAGAGTTGTGAGATTTTGTAAATCCTTATGTATGGCTTGATGACTATTTTAGGTAATAGACATCCATAATTCTTGGTCTAATTTTCCCAATAACCTATTTAAATGAATCATCTGATATGTGAAGCATCAAGATAATACAAGGGAATTATGGAAAGGATAGGGTATAATCATGTATGACCTATTTTATGAAGTGATTAGGATTGATAGTTGATTTTATGAAATGTTGTGTGGTAAATTGAGTGTGTATCTTCAGGAGCACTTATACCCTCTTATAGTTGTTAAAGGGTTGGTTTATCAAGTGTCTCGATGGTTGTATACAATGTTTGGATAGGTGAGTGCATAGCATCGTTCATGAGTCATAAACAAGATATTCCTACCATATGTTTGATCAATTAGATTGAACACCTTGAGAATGATTACATATTTACTTGGTAATCAAGTCACCCCCCCTACTTGTGTTTTGTATTGTGAGTGTTTAAAAACATGGAATGCTTCATGCTTAATAAAATGTGCATTTTAGATAGAATTTTATGTCTTATGGACATTAATCCTAGGGGAGGAAATCCTAAAAGACCACTTATGGATTGGTACCACCTAGTGAGGTAGGAATTCTTCTTGTATTAGAGTGTAGTTATCTTTGTTTAGGATTCCTATGTGTTAGGAGTTTGCTCATAGATTAGAACCCCATATGTTTATGTGGATTGAGAAGAGGTGTCATCTCACATATCTAGCATAGAAGAGAGTTGTTATGATCTCACCCTCCTTTGACACCATTAGAAACCACTGAGAGGATTCATATTTTTATGATATTGATTGAGTGTTCCTTTAATCAAAAACTTGTTTTTGAAATGTTGTTTTGATAATATTAGCTGGAGTTTGTGGGATAGTGTCTTCTAATTCTTGTTGATAGAAAAGTTGTAGGAATGGAATGTATTTATGCATCTATGTGGTTAATGTTTTCCTTCTGATTATGGAAACAAGTAGTGATAGTACACTTACAAGTTTGGTGTGTAGTGATTTTGGTAACTTGGCTTGCGGTATTATCTTCATACCATGTGAGGGTATTTCAAATTTTTGTTGTTGAGAAGTTAGTTCACTACTTTCCACTTGTGACTTTTTAGAGTCACATTTTTTTAGTGCTACTTTATCTAAACTTGTGAACTTTGACCATGTGGAGTGGTGAACCTTGAATTTATATTGATTCTAGATTAAGAATTATAAATTGATTATAATCATTATGTTATGATTCACCCTTTATTAGATTGGAATTATTCTCATCTTGCTTAAAACATATTATTTTGATGAGTAATTTATGTACTTTTTGCATAGAGTGAGTATAGAATAGAATGTGTGGAACATCTTGTTAGTCTAAGGGGTTGAAATAATCTTATAACTTGTTGTGTAACTCGCTGAGCAAGTAGAGAGACATTGTCTCACTTTTTTCATTTATAAAGTTTTAAGGATGGTGTGATCCTTGGCCTTTATTTGTTTTGTTAATTTTAGCATTATTTCCTCCTATAAATAATTTGATACTAGTTATGTTTGACTAATGGAAAATTAATATAATTATGGAATGATTATATGATTTTTCTTGTAATGGATACATCTTGAATTATTTAGCATATATCATTGCACTCTAGGATCTATCAGAATGGATTTGTGATTCATTGAACCATGTGCATGTTTTGGAGATCATTAAGTTGTATAGACCTAAGAGATGAGTGGTGAATTGGGAACATGAGTACTAAGAGATGGGAGTGGATACTAGTTAGTCTCACATTAACTCTATAGTTACTGAGTTTGTATCTAACAAGGGAAGCTTGTCGAATCCAATATATGGCAAGGAGGACTTGTTAAATTTAATTGTATGGTTATACACATGTATACTGAGGAATGTTTATTCCTTAATTTTATATATATTGGAAATGCATTATTTTTAGTCCCTATTCATCATCATACTTATTAGAAGCTACACAGAGTAGTGATGGTATTGACAAACACATTATTCTTGCCAAGTTCTCTAAACACTTTTATCTGGAATAAGAAAAACACTCTCTAGGTTAAAGAGATGTGTAGAGGGGTTGGGAGGCTTTGTCAAACTCTCTATAGCCACTTTTTTGGATTTTGTGATAATTTCATGTTCTTATGGTTGAAAATTAAATTCAAGAAATTATCAAAATTATCATCAAGATATGTGAGACCCTTTGAGGTGTTAGAAGTGGTCAATCCTGTAGTGTATAGGCTTGCATTGCCACCAGCCCTACATCTATTACAAAATGTCTTCCATGGTTATTAAATTAAAAATTATATAGTTGATCCTTTAAATGTGTTGTATTGGAATGCTTTGCAGTGTCTGGACCCTAGGGTGGTCATGATAAAACCCAATCAGAGTAATCAACACTCGTAAACTTTATTTGTGTAATAAAGAGATGTCACAGTGCATGGTCTTATGGGACCAATACTCTGCGTATAGTGCTACTTAGGAAAACTGTGATGAGTTCTATAGGTGATTTCCAAATTTATCTACTTAATTTGATACTTCATACTATGTTATTTTTTTACTAAATAATATTTTTAATTTAGAACTTATATTGAATAAGTGTCATCAGGATAATGACCAACTTTAGGGGGAAAGGATGTTACATCTTGATTTTTCATTAAGCAAATTTGCTTGATTATCTATGGATATTTATAATTGGTGGTTTGATTTTATTACTATTTTATTAAGCTATAAGCCAAATATTATTATGGTATAGTTGTATGTTGCTTTGATTTCATGATTACATTGTTGTGAGTTAGCTGTAGTGTATATTCTTTAAATTGTGATCATATTGATTTGTTATTTCATTAGTATTTTATGAGAATGACTAGATGTTATGGACTAACTAATTTCTTGTTGTGAGTTTGACGTAAGAGAGATTCATCCCTCAGAGCATGATGAGGGAGAGCATCATCGAAGAGGGTGACGTAGATGGAGATATTGGGGGATGACAAAGGAATACACAGAACCCTGCACATACCATGATAGATAGAACATGTATATACATTATTTAAATTGTTAACATTAGTACATTCTTTATGTTGTCTACTTTCAGATAATCATTTTTCCATGTTAGTTGTGTGTTAGCTCAGTTTAATGCTTATGTGGAATTAATCTTGTGTGATTGGGTTTATGTCATGTTAATTTATTCATGACTATTAATGTTTTCAAAAATGTTAATGTGCATGAACAAGTATCTGGTACTTATATGCTTACATAACCTGAGTATATCTGAATCTTTGATATATGATTCAATTTACATATTGACAAACTTTTGTCTAGAACTCTACATAGATAGATATAATAAACAAGTCAGGTGTTTAGTCAAATAGAAAGTAAACCTAGACATTATCTATAGCATTAAATCAAAAGTTAATGATTAAATGAGTTAACTATTATTAATAAATAATTAAAAAATAAAAATATGAAATAAAATAAATAAAACAAATAAAGTAAATAAAATAACTATATTACATTATAATTAGGAAATGAATAAATAAGGAAAAAGAATAAAAAAATGAAAAAAAAATGGGGGAGCAAGTTTTAAGGCTTTAAAAGAAAACTCATAAAATTTGCAAAAGGAAAAAAAGAAAAATAATGTAGGGGAGGCATAGCATAAGAAGAGAGGAAGGAAAGAAAAGAAGGAGGAAGGCATAATTGGAGATGAGAAGGCAGCGCTTGAAGAGCTAGAATAGTAGATCAAGGAAAGGTAGGTGATTTCATTACAATTTGTGTGAATATCTATTTACATGTTTACAGGGAATGAATATTTATGTGAATATTTGTACACATATAGTGAATCACCTTCATATATTAGTGTTCGATATCACTAAAGTGAATAATCATTCTATAAATAAACTATCCCAAAGATCACTTTGTATCATTATGGTGGAATACTATACTTATACCCAGTCAGTTAGTCTGCATAAAGAACAAATCGCCTTATATCATTGATATCACACTTAGTGGGGAAGGATTATATGGTTATTATTAATTTATTCCCTGATACATATGATATTCTTATAGTTTATGTTATATCACTATATTATTAGGATTAAAAATATTAACCCTGTGGCATGACAAAGAATCTAATTACCAGGATCAGTCAATATCTCAGGATAGGTGTGACTCAGGTATAATATTTTACTTAGTGAATATAACCCCCTTATGCTAAGAGGTTTGATAGGAAAACATAAGGCATAATATTTTTATGAGCTAGATGAAAAGTAAGAGTTGTTGTAAATACAGAGGATCTGTGTATTTTATAAAAGTTGATGCTTAGGATTGTATACAATGATTTTATTAGTCATAAACAACAAAGCAATGTAAGGATATAATAAATTGAGTTTGATATAGCATTATAAATATATGTCAGTGTGGCACTTTTATCCTCTAAATATCTCATGTGAGGTTAAGTGTATATTTGTCTGTATATACAATCATACAACCTCATTATATATTTATCAAATAAAATTGAATGACTACATACATATGGTCTATTTTTTATTTCTTATACTATCTAAGATTATATTATCTGCCTCCTTACTTAAACTATAAGTAATATCCACTATATATTTTTGAGATTATATTATTTTTGTTGGGGATCAACCAACAATGGATTACACTTGTGAAAGCAATAAACACGGAAATAAATCAGATAGATAAGCAACTAGAATGATAAATAGCACAGAACAAGATATACAAGAAAACACCCTAAAAACTTGTATTAAAACTCTTTACAATAGGAATACAATTGAAGAAACTTCGTTCTTCCACACCTCTCTCAGATGCACACAAGATCTCTCACTAGATCTCTATTCCTCAAGAGCTCTCTCTCAAGTACACTCAAATCCAACAACCTGGATTAATGCAACTCAATACTGTCCTTCAAACATTCACAATGTTCTACTCTTACAGTTCAACTCTCATACACACACAATAGCTAAGAAGATCTTTCCTACATATAGAAATAGGAAACTTGAGCATGCTCTTACAACAAATAGTTAAGCCACTTCAACAAGGGCTCTAAAAATAATATTGCTAACAATAGAGACGCGAGCTTGAGTCTACAACTCAAACTCATCATGCAAACACTCGCTTCTGTCCTCAGAAATCGCTTTCTGGACACACAGGTAACCGACGTCGGTTCTTGCCTGTTCGCTTGTGACCGTCGCCGGCCAACCCTACTACCAACGTCGGCGCCTCTATAACTGCAACTGATCAAAGTCAGTCGCTCCTGACCAACGCCGGCGTCTGTGTAGACCCAAACCTGTTTTGTATGCTCCTTGGTGAAGTTTTTAGCTCCACATCCTAACAATCTCCCACTTGGAAATAAACCAGCTGCACCAGTACCTGTACAGCAACATCTTCTAGCTCCTCCATCTTCAACTCAATCATGAAGACCAATAGAAGTTGAATGAAGATTCAACTTCTCCTTAGTAACCGGCTTTGTTAGCATATCAGTAGGATTCTTGTCTGTATGGATCTTCTCCAGCTTCAACTCACCATCTTCCAATACCTGCCGTATGAAGTGGTACCTTAGCTGTATGTGCTTGGTTCTTGAGTGAAAAGCTGAGTTCTTAGCCAAATGGATTGCACTCTGACTGTCACTATACAATCTGCAACTCCCATGCTCCCTTCCAAGCTCTTCCATGAACCGTGTCATCCATATCATCTCCTTGCTAGCTTCTATAGCTGCAATATACTCTGCTTCTGTAGTTGACAAGGCTACAACCTTCTGCAACTTAGATATCCAACTAACTGCCATTCCACCTACAGTAAAAACATAACCTGTGGTGCTCCTCCTGCCATCCAAATCACCTGCCATATCTGAATCTACATAACCATGTAGAGAAGTATCTGAACCTCCATAGCACAAGTGTTTACTGTTGGTTCCTCTCAGATATCTAAGGATCCATTGAACTGCTTTCCAATGTTCCTTTCCTGGATTGGCCATATACTTGCTTACTACTCCCACTGCTTGGGCAATATCCGGTCTAGTACACACCATTGCATACATCAAACTTCCTACCGCGGAAGAATATGGAACCTTACTCATGTACTCTACCTCATCATGTGAATTAGGACATTGTTCTTTACTCAAGTTAAAATGTCCAGCCAAAGGTGTGCTTACCGGTTTAGCATCCTGCATATTGAACCGTTTCAACACCTTGTCCACATAATCTTCCTGAGACAATATCAACCTGTGATTTTTCCTGTCTCTCTTAATGCTCATGCCAAGGATTTTCTTTGCTGCTCCTAAATCCTTCATAGCAAACGTTTGAGCTAACTTCACCTTAAGCTCAGAGATATCCTGCATGTGAGATCTGTAGCCATGCTCAATCATAAACCTATCAAATTTCAAGTACCATTGCATAGGAGCTTGCTTGAGGCCATACAAGCTTTTCTTCAACCTGCACACTAGTTTCTCCTTACCCTTGACCTCAAAACCTTCTGGTTGTTCCATGTAAATTTCCTCATCCAAATCTCCATGAAGAAACGATGTCTTAACATCTAGCTGCTCAAGATGCAAATCCTCAAAAGCAACCAAAGACAATACAACCCTTATAGAAGTCATCTTAACAACAGGAGAAAAAATCTCACCAAAGTCAATACCTAGCTTTTGTGCAAATCCTTTAACAACCAATCTGGCCTTATATCTCATATGTCCATCCTCACCTTCTTTCAACCTGTAGGTCCATCTGTTCTTCAGTGTTCTCTTACCAGCTGGCAATTCAACCAAATTCCATGTTTGGTTCTCTCTTAAGGACTCCATCTCCTCAACCATGCCACGCTCCCACTTACTCCTGGACTCCACCTGTAATGCTTCTTCAAAACTCTCTGGTTCTCCACCATCGGTTAGCAATAAATAATATAAGGAAGGAGAATATCTAATTGGAGGCTTACTTACCCTTTTAGACCTCCTGATGGGTGTCTTGGACTCGTTCTCAACACGCTGTCCACCCAAATTTTCTGACAGTGACCGACCTCGGCCACCTGTAGACCTGTTACTGGCCAACGCCGGTTCTTCCTGGCCGACGTCAGTTCCTGGTCTGCTGACGTCGGTCTCTGTATGACCAACATCGGTTTCTTTACTGCCGACGCCGGTTCCTAACCTGCCGACGTCGGTCTCTGTGTTTTACTGTAAGTGATTATTTCTTTTTCTCGCGAGCTCATTTTGGACCATAACTTCGTCCAATTCACCATTACTCTGCCCAGATTGATCTAGCTTCCTTATCTGATCACTGTACATCACTCTTTCATTAAAAACAACATCACGGCTCCTAATTACCTTGTTAGTTCCTAGATTCCAAAATCTGAAACCAAAATCATTTGAGCCATAGCCTATAAACGTGCACCTCATAGACTTAGCATCAAGCTTCTTTCTATTTTCTTTATCTATGTGCACAAAGGCTTCACAACCAAAAATTTTGAGATATGAGAGATCTAACTTTTTACCTGTCCATGCCTCTTCTGGAATTCCACCATCCAGAGTTGTAGAGGGTCCTCTGTTAATCAGGTACACTGCGGTGTCAACTGCTTCTGCCCAAAACTCTAAGGGCAACCCTGCATGCAATCTCATACATCTTGCACACTCCATGATAGTTCTGTTCATCCTTTCAGCAATACCATTCTACTGAGGTGTCCTTGGAACCGTCCTTTGCCTACGGATTCCGTGAGTGTAACAATACCAGTTAAACTTAAGACTGCAGAACTCACCGCCATTATCGGATCTCAAGCACTTTAATCTTCTGCCTGTTTCATTCTCAACCATGGCTTTCCAAATCTTAAAAGTCTCAAAAACATCAGATTTCTTTTTAATACAGTAGATCCATACCTTTCTTGTGGCGTCATCTATGAATGTAACATAGTACCGTGATCTGCCAATAGAGGCTACCTGAGCTGGTCCCCACACGTATGTGTGCACAAGCTGCAACTTCTGCCTTTTCTTAGTAGACCCAGTCTTTAGAAAACTAACCCTTTTCTGTTTTCCAAATACGCAATGCTCACAAAATTCTAGATCCATACTTTTCAAATCTGAAAGCATACCTTTAGACTTAAGAATTGACATCCCCTTCTCACTCATGTGGCCAAGCCTTGAGTGCCACAATTTAGCATCCACATCTGAAGTAGATAAAATGAAAGGAGATTTGTTAGTAACACAATTACACAAATAGAGAGTACCTTCTCTCTTACCTCTGGCCATAACAAGTGCACCCTTGGTCACCTTCCAAGAATCTACTGTGAGAGTTACTGTACAACCCTCATCACCTAGCTTACCTGCAGAAATCAAATTTCTCTTCAAACTAGGAACGTGCATCACATCTCTCAACACCCATGTGTTGCCATTCTGCATCTTTAGCTGCACTTTACCTTTGCCAGTAATCTTACAAGGCTCATCATCCCCTAAGTACACTATTCCAAAATCTCCATGGACATAGTCACTGAAATATTCTCTGTTAGGGGTAGCATGGAAAGATGCACCAGAATCTAATACCTAAGATTCTATATTATTATGCAAAGAGAAAATAAGAGCATCCTGTGCAATACCTACAACCTTTGTCTCTTCCTTTCCTTCGTGCTGATTCTCCTCCTTAGGCTTTGACCAACAATCTCTGCTTATGTGCCCCAACTTTCCACAGTTCCAGAATTGTGGCCTTCTGCCATTCCTGGATTTGGATCTGCCTCTTCCCTTAGACTTAGATCTTGATCTCCTCTTGCTCTTTTCTTTTTGCCTTCCCCTGCTCTTGAGATTTAAAGCATTCCCAGATGTCTCTTCTATGCTTTTCCTGCGAATTTCCTCATTCAAAATAACACTAACCACATCCTCTACTTTTAAAATATTCGAAGCAGAAGCAGTATTAGAAACTGCCATTACCAAGCCATGCCAGCTTTCAGGCAAAGAACATAATATTAAAAGAGCCTTTATTTCATCTTCAAATACAATATTGATAGAACTTAACTGATTAACAATACCATGGAAATCATTCAGGTGATTAGAATCAGATCCACCTTCTTGCATATGCAAATTAAATAACTGCTTCATTAAATATACCTTATTTGAAGCGGAGGGTTTTCATACAAATTTGCTAACGTAGTCATTAACTCTACCGTAGTTTTTGCCTGTGACAAATTAGATATCACAGTGGAGGCCAGACTCAGTCTTATAGACCCAAGAGCCTTTCTGTCAAGAACTTCCCATTCTTCATCCTCCATGTCCTTGGGCTTCTTTGCTATCCCACCTAACGGTAAGTAAAGATCCTTCTGATACAGATAGTCCTCTATCTGCATTCTCCAGTGTTGATAGTTCTTTCCATTAAACTTTTCCATTCTCAACTTACTTTCTTCTGCCATTGCTTCTCCCACTCAAACAAAAATCCCTGCAGAAACCCCTATGAGCAACCTGTAATCCAAACACACTACACAGATCTGAACCACCTATTAGTGAACCTGAGCTCTGATACCACTTGTTGGGGATCAACCAATAATGGATTACACTTGTGAAAGCAATAAATGCAGAAATAAATCAGATAGATAAGCAACTAGAATGATAAATAGCACAGAACAAGATATACAAGAAAACACCCTGAAAACTTGTATTAAAACTCTTTACAATAGGAATACAATTGAAGAAACTTCGTTCTTCCACACCTCTCTCAGATGCACACAAGATCTCTCACTAGATCTCTATTCCTCAAGAGCTCTCTCTCAAGTACACTCAAATCCAACAACCTGGATTGATGCAACTCAGTACTGTCCTTCAAACATTCACAATGTTCTACTCTTACAGTTCAACTCTCATACACACACAATAGCTAAGAAGATCTTTCCTACATATAGAAATAGGAAACTTGAGCATGCTCTTACAACAAACAGTTAAGCCACTTCAACAAGGGCTCTAAAAATAATATTGCTAACAATAGAGACGTGAGCTTGAGTCTACAACTCAAACTCATCATGCAAACACTCGCTTCTGTCCTCGAAAATTGCTTTCTGGACACACAGGTAACCGACGTCGGTTCCTGCCTGTTCGCCTGTGACCGTCGCCAGCCGACCCTACTGCTGACGTCGGCACCTCTGTAACTGCAACTGACCGACGTCGGTCGCTCCTGACCGACGCCGTCGTCTGTGTAGACCCGAACCTGTTTTGTATGCTCCTTGGTGAAGCTTTTAGCTCCACATCCTAACAATTTTTTGTTTGTTCATATACAATGCATTTGTTATACAAAGAGATTAGTTTATATATATATATAAACTAATGCATTTGTTCATAGTAGAGATTAGTAGTAAGAATCAATGATGCCTAAGTCAATACATTATCACCTACATGCATGATCAGATATTATCTTGATTCCTATAAATAATTCACTAGATTTATCATTAGTGCCTAATCACCTAATTGCCTTATATAAAGTAGTAGCAGAGATTATCTCGATTCATATAAAGTAATCGATGTATATATCATTAGTGCCTAATCACCTCATATAAATCAATAACAGAGATTATCTTGATTCCTATAATGCATGAGCACCTAATTGTTGTATATATCACCATAGATTAGATATTATAACATCCCTACATGCATGAGCAGAGATTAGCACCCACATGCCTAAATTGACTCATTTCCAAAATTGGAGGTCATCTCCACACTTAGCATGGGTTTGGATAAAGTGGACTTGGAAAAATATAAGTATAAAAAAGAAAACAATGATCTAAATAAAATAAATATTTGATGATATAATCAAATAGTCCACGATCATGTAAACTGAGCTCATACATCCCACATACAAGTTACAAATTATAAAAGCATGCATCCCACATGTTTCTAATTTGGCAATTGCATTGGATTGGTAAACGTGTCTCAAATTTTATCTGGTCTTAATAGTGTTCTATTATTACTTGATGAAACACTATGTTAGTCTTTAGGAAACTATCATGTTAGAACATCTCATGCGGAGTTAAAGAAAACAAAGAAGTCATAGACCAATTTAATCATGTGTCAAGTGCCTTTTTAGCACTTGGAAAGAGGTTGTAATTTATTTAAAATCCATCAAAAATAAAAATAATAGCAATCAAGGATCCTTCCCTAATACTTACGCAATAGTCAAGGAAGGCCTAAACACAACCAACCACAATGAAGGCAAGCATGCAACAGCTAAGGATCAAACACAATCAATCATTAAGGAAGTTAAATCATTGCCATTTTTATTAAACAATTTTCCATATGAGCGTTGCCAATTATAAAGCAAATTACCCTTGATAGAATGCATACAATAGTAGATATTATTTATCAATTAATTAACTAGTATTTAAACATTCATTTGATGAAAGTGTTGACGCAGTGGATTGCACCCTTGACAGGAGGCTGAGATCCTGCCTTCCACGCGCAACAATGGAAACTCCCCTCTTGCCTGTGGGCAAGGCAAAACTAGGGGGAAAGTCTCTAGATAAGAGCTAGCTCCCTTTGATGCATCTGAGTTATTCCAATAATTTCTAATACATACATATATATACATACATATATATATATATATATATATATATATATATATATATATATATATATATATATATATATATATATATAATGTGGGGGGATGAAAAGGGAGAAGGATTACAGGAAAACAAAACCTAATCTAAGAGGGTGATGAACCAAATAACTTTGACCTACTCACACTCACTCTGAACCATAAGAACACATACATACACTTTAACTGGTGAAAGGACCAGACTGTAGGAAGCTTAACAGGGAGGCTTTAATGGAACACACAGAAAAAGGAACTTATCATAGGTGTTGTAGGAAAAACACACTGTCTAGTAACCTCCTTTTGCCTCTATGCTCTAGGTACAGATCTTCTTGTCACCTATAGGAATGGTTCCTTGTAGATACCAGATGCATTGGTGTCAACTCTATGAAAGCATTAGGAAGCAATGACTGAACACAAGACTAACACTCAGACACACTCAGAGATATCTAACCAGAATAGAGGTAAAAATGCATTTTTATTGATTCTAGGTGAAAATTGCCAGGGCTTTGCCTTACAATGTGAAAGATAGATCTTTTTCCAAATGAGAAGTCTACAATATATAGAGGAAGAAAAGAGGCCTTTTGGTGCCCTTTTTATAAGTGACCCATGTGCATTCCAATCATTGGGAAGAGGAAGTTGCTTATATATCATATGTGAAATTATGGGCCGCATCATTTGTCTACAAACAAGACTGCTCCTTCAAGGCAATTACACAACTTGTCTACTCATCAATGCAAAATAAAGAAAATGGGTCACTTCATTCGCCATTCACACCTCTTGATGATCAATTCATAGATACTGTGTCAACCACTGGAGTAACTCCTTGAGTTGACACCTTCCTTCGCCACTTGGACTGTTTTGTCCATTTTTGCACTTGGTTCTTTTTTTTTGGCCTTAAGCCTTTGAATTCCTTTGGGTTCGCACTTAAGTTTGCAAAGATCAATAGCTACTTCCTTGCCACAAATTTGATGCCCTTAGGTCCATCATCATCCTTAGTAATTCATTCATGTCTTCCTCACTTGTTTTGGCCACTTTTCACTAATTTTTATAAGTAACACATGGCGTGTTCGACTGTGAAATAGGCAAGGACACATGGAAACATTCGCTTAACTTTAGAAACAATACAATAGCATTTGGGACTCATTTAGATTCATCATAGATGATAACACTTGGTAGTTTCTACTCTCTTTAGCAGTTCATCCAGGGCCCACCACAGTCTTTACTGAAAAAAGGGGGAGACTGTGGATGTTGATACTTGTCAGCTTCCACTAAGCTTTGCAAGGGACACGTGTTATGTTTTGCTACTCTTAGAAAATGATGTCAAAATCTTCCACAGCTACCACTTGGCACCCTCCACAAAAATTTAAAGGAAAACTTTTGAAAGGAGCTTTAAAACTCAGATGCAGACACTTGTCGTACTCTGTTGGGTTTTGCAAGCGGCACATGGCACGTTCCACTACTTTTAGAGGCAAATTATCATGTGTCCTGGCAGATGACACTTGGTAGCTTCCACTCTCATGCTCTTTCTATTATAAAATTGACGTTCACAGGCCCATGACTATTTGAAATCTAATGGCTAGTCTATTTTACTAAAATTGATGGCTTCAAAGACATCACCGTCCTTGGCAATTCCTTCTGTCTTTTCTTTTGATTCAGCCTTTTGTTGCTCCCTTACCTTTGAGATTTTAGTTTAGACCCTCCTGAAGGGAAGGTGTCCCTTTGGCTTTGGAGAAGTACCCTTCTTTTAGTTGTTGAGAGTCCCCCATAAGGGCACCTACCCTTTGGGGTCCTTCAGTGGCCTTTCTTCCTGCGGACAAAATGTCTGCAAGAATTGTCTCACCCATTTCTTTCCTTCAAAGACTTTCTTTGGGTTTTTTACCCATGACTCTTTCTCAAATTTCTTCAGACTTTTTGTTCGAAGGAATTCCTTTAAACAAAAAGTCTAAAAGAAATCACTTAAGTCTTTGCCTCAGCCCTTGTCTTTTGTGGTGGGATTTTCTTTTGTAGAATTTCTTCAGACAAAATGTGCGAAGGAATTCCTTTGGACATTTTGTCTGAATAAATTCTCTTCTTTGCCTTAAATAAATTTTTGAAGGAAACTTACCTTTTTGGCTTTTCTCTGTGGCCTTTTTGCAAATGTTCTTTGCCCTCTACAAGGACACTTGAGTCCTGAACTGCCCTCCACAAGGGCACTTGAAATGGTCCATTTTGCACCTAAGTGTTGGGAACACAACTTTGCCTGTAGAGTCCATAGAAAACTTCCCTACAGAGTTCATAGAAATGCATGTGGAGTCCATAGAAATGCCTGCAAAGTCTATAGAAATGCCTAAAGAATCTGTAGAAACTCTAAGACTTATGCAAAATCAAAAAAATGAACTGGCTCAGAACAATAGGGAAAAAGGGGGGACCGATTTTGGCCTACAGGACCAAAATGGTCAACAAATTGGCGACTCCCAGGGGAAGCATGCCTACTATGCTTAGAGACTAGTTGCCTTAAAATCCATTGGGCACGGAGTCAGAATGCAGCCTTGAAGAAAGGTTAACAACAGCATTGAGAGATCCCAGAATCAATCATGAGCTTTTACCCCAGACACAAAGGAAAACACACAAAAGGCTAAAAACACTACTTGTGCAAACTATACTTAGGGAAAATAGGAAAATAAAAATGAAAGCAAAATACTATGTATAGTTAACCAGGTATATTTTCCTCCCTCCTGGATCAAAGGGAAAATTTGTTAATTCCCCTCCCTGGCTAGGAAACTTATGGTGCCAGACAAGTGGCTAAATGGAATGGAGAGTTGGTGACCTGCTCCTCTTGCCTGTCACCTCGATTGGCCTGCATCTGAGTGGATCATAATCAAACATGCTCCCAACATATATGTACTTTTATTGTCCTTGGAAGCATTTTGAATGTTGGTCCTTCATGCTAGTGCATTTCACCAAGAAATCTGTGGCTATTGGCTCATCACCATAAGCCCTTTGATGTGCATAGTCCCTTTACAGTGCATCATGGTTTGACCCATTTCCTTCTGCTTCATTTAAGATCTTGTCAAACTCATCCTCTACTCCCTCATGGCCCTCTTGATGAAGGGTGACTATTGTGATGTCTAAAATGGAATCACAAACTGATTGCTCATCCCACAGGAAACATCACCCTTTTGTTTAAAGCTCTCTTCTTCAAGGCTTTCCTCAAGGTGAGCAAGTCTCTCCTTTTCCTGCTCAAGGATCAGAGTCTCTAGTTATTCAAAGACATTTATTTGATCCTCCTCCACCTCAAGATCCATGGCATAATCATCCTCATCGAATTAACAAGGAAGTTCACCAAATAAGGGAGGAGAGAGCTCACCATGATTACGTTCCTCTTCATATTACTGGAACATCCACATGTATGCATGACCTGCATTTTATCCATTACTGATGATGTCTTCAAAAGGAGCCTCCATGATGATTTCATCTTCTTTGTCACTCATGATAGCCTTTTGGACAACTGTAGATTGGATCTTCTGCTCCTCACTCGCCTCTTGCAGAACAAGTTCCTCCTTGAGAAAGGGTGAAGTGGAAAAACCATGTGGAAGAGGAGGCAGTCCTTGAGCTAGAATCAAATGATTCTCCTCTTTCCATTTGGCCAACACTTCATCTATATCAGGTGTGGCCTGATAGCTCTCTTGGAGGTGTGTAGATGGGGTGTGTTCAGACATGTCCATCACACATTGGCTGAGGAATCTCATTCTAGAATCTAACTCTGTAATTCTCCTAGCTAGATATTATTGAAAGAGCCTTTCTTGGAGGTCACACACATCATTATGAGCAGAAGCAGCTTCAACTTCTTCAAGGTTTTGAGCAAAACCTTTTCTCTGCCTCTTTCCTACCCCAAGATTCCACTATTTTCTTCCAACTCAGGACCTTGGGATTGGAACTTTTCTCTTGGGAAGAAGCAACGACTTTATCTTCTCCAAGGTCTTGGGCTAGTTGATGACTTTCCTTCTTCCAACTTGGAATTTTGAAATCATGTTGAAAGGCTTGAGGAGGTTGGAGAAGATTTGGGAGGGTCTGCTCATGTACAAGAATAGTTGCCTGAAGAGGCATGCTAGAAATCTAGGTGCACTGGATTAAGAGAAAGATCAATTGATGCATCGAATGAGCTAGAATGAGAAAGTGCCATCTAATAGAAAGGATTTGATGCACAATAGGGGGATTTATTTAGAATAGGAGGGGGCGCACAATGCTGGTTGCCTTGCATGAATGGATTCTTCCATTTTGCTACCTCCTCTTCCATGGATTGCAAGGCCTGAGCTTGCCTGATCAAACACTCCTCTTTATACATCTGTTGATATCCATACTGCTCATCTAGTCTATCAATCTCCATCACCTACTTCTCAAAATCTAGTGTTACTTCCCTTATCATTGAAGGGAAACTAGGAGAGCTACTTGGGGTGATTCCATAAAAAACTTGAGCTTGATCAAAGTTATACAAAGGAAAACAAGGCCCATGATTCTAGGTAAAGGGATTATACATACAAAAAATGAGATTTCTTGATGGCACCTGGACAGCTTAACTAGCTGATTCAACTTAGAGTCACCATTGGTGTTGATGCAAAAGCCTCTAAAGGCTGGTTGGTTGAAGAACACACCAAAAATTCTTCAATTCTTTAGACACAATTTGTCTTAGTTGGTCCCATCAGGTGTGCCAAAAATTGTTGACGTAGTGGATTGCACCCTTGACAGGAGGCTGAGCTCTTGCCTTCCACACGCAACAATGGAAACTCCCCTCTTGCCTGTGGGTAAGGCAAAACTAGGGGGAGAGTCTCTAGATAAGGGCTAGCTCCCTTTGATGCATCTGAGTTATTCCAATAAGTGCTAATACACACACACACACACAAACACATAGTTAGGTTGTGGAACTAAAATCTTCACTGATGCAAACATGGATGAGGTTGCTGGGTTGCTAAGTTGCAGAGCGAGTTGCAAAGGAATCGACGTCGGTCAGGCCAACCAACGTCAGTCAAATTATAGTGCAGAAGCAACTGACATCGATTATGAGTTGGCTGACATCGATCATGAAGGAATTGACATCAGCAACCTGTGTGTGCATGTAGTTTGCATGCGAGTTTCAGACTGGTCTATTTTTGGATAGGTAGTTTGCATGTAAAGACTATTTTTGGTCTTGAGTTACGCGTCTAATTATTGTAATTAAGAAAGTCTAATTATTGTATGCATGAGATCTATATAATAGACTCATGGGTTGTATTGTAAAGTGTGCTAGAAAACCATTATGCTTGTAGAGAGAGCAAGAGTAGCTCCTCCTAGTTTTAAAGGGGTGCCGAGTGTGTATGATCAGGGAGAGTTGTAGGTTGTGCAAGTTCTGGTAGAAGATCCACTGGGGTACTGGTTAAAGAATCATAAGGACTTGGTGAGGCAAGGACAAGGGTTCTTCAGGGTGTAGAGACATCTACGTGGTAAGTAAGGTCTAGTGATTTGTAGGTTGATGCAAGAGCAGGGAGATCTACTTGGAGTATGGTTGTGTACTTGGTGTACTAGCAACATTGTTACTAACTAGTGGAGGTGAACAATAAATCTATGTTTGAGTTGATTGTTGTGACTGTAATTGAGAGAGTGAACTGTTGAAGGAGAATTACTGGTGAACCCTAGAAGTGTGGGAGCTCTAGAGGTGTGGGAAGAAGAAGTGTGGCATCTTCTTTATTATATTTTCTTTTGAATGAGTATTAATACAATTGGGTATTGTCTCTCATATTTTGTGTTGTTTCATATTTCTAGTTACTTATCATTCTAGTTAAATTTTGTGTTTAGTTGCTAATACAAAGGTAATCAAGTGTGCCCTTAGTGGGCAGTAGGATCCTGACAGTTGGTATCAGAGCAGGTGGACCAGGTTGGTACCAATCTTGACAAAGTGGTATCAAAGCGTGGTTAGGTACACTAATAGGTGATTAGAGCGTGTTAAGTGTTTTGTTGATTACAGGTCACTCTTAGGGGTTTTAGATTGAGTGGGAGTATAACAATGGTAGAAGAAAGTAAGCTACGAATGGAGAAACTGAATAGCATGAATGGTCAGATTGATGGAAAGAAAGAGCAAGTAAAGAAAGATTATTGGTTTGTATCAAATCAACATGAAGAAGCAGATGTTGTAGGTGTTGTTGCATAAGTTGCTCTGGATAAAGTAGAATCTTGGATTATAGATTATGTTGCCTCTTTCCATGTAGCCTGAAATAGAGCATCTTTTCATGGGTATGTCCAGGGAGACTTTGGAAAGATTTATTTAGGGGTTGGTGAGCCTTGTCAGATTTTTGGCGAAGGGGAAGTGAAGCTGAAATTGTAGACAAGTAACACACGGGTGTTGAAGGAGGTCATGCAGGTCCTAGTCTTGGAGATGAGTCTAATTTCTTCAAGAAAGTTGGGTGATGAGAGATGCACAGTAACTCTCACAGTGGATGGACTTGAATTAGACGGTGGTAAGAAAGTAGGTATCCTTTATCTATCTACTTATATTACTAATTCACCTTCTGTTGCAGAGATGTGGCTTTGTAGGCTTGGTCACATGTGTAAGAAGGGAATGCATGTTCTTAAGCGGAAGATAGATGTTTTTGATAAACTTAAGAACTGGAAAGCCTTGGTGTTCATGGAGGAGATGATAGATAGAGATCAGTGGAGAATGTTGGATTATTCTAAGTAGGGTTGTATTGATTTGGACAGGGTTTTGATCCAAGGGAACTCACGAGTAAAAATATCATCACTCACAGGGGAACATAGGTACCGACATCAGTCAGGAGAAACTAACATTAAACAGATAAGTACCGACATCGATCATGTGTAGACCAGCAGAGTCGGTGGTGTCAAGCAGGTGGCAACTGACATCGATCAAGGGGAACCAACGTCGATAGTCAGGGTCAGTCGCAGGGAACCAACGTCGGTCAGGTGTAGATTGGGAGATGGCTGAGATCGGTCATTGGAATGGATGTTGGGTGGACAGCAAGTTGTCAAGGAGTCTCAAATGCCCATATGGAGGACTGAAAGGGTAAGTGGGCCTCATATTCATTTTTCACCTTCTTTATATTACTTGTTGCTTACTGATGGTCAAGAACTAGGAAGATGTGAAGACGCAATGCAGGTAAAATCTAGGAAATAGTGGGAGCATGGCATGAATTCTTCAAAAGAGAACCAAGTAGGAGATTTGGTAGAGTTGCCAGCTAGGATAAAAGCACTGACAGATGAATGGATTCCCAAGTTAGAGAAGAGAGTGGATGGACACGTGAGATGGAAGGCCAAGGTATATGGTCTTAAGGAAGCTGTAGGACAATGGTACAGGTTTTGACAGGTGGATGACAAAGCAGGGCTTTAGTCAATGCCAGTGTAACTATTGTGTTTAACTTTATCAGGTTGGATGATGATTGCAACATTATCCTATTACTGTTGTGTGGTTGCTTGTTGCAGGGTTACACATGTAGGGAGTTTCTGAGCTAAAGGTAAAGTTAGTTCAGAGGTATGTCATGAAGAATTTGGGAGCAGCAAATTTTTTTGGCATAAGAGACATAGAAGATCACAGGTTGATTTTGTCTCCAGTGGGAGCTGATGTGAAGAAGGTGTTGGTGGGGTTCAATTTGCAGGATGCAAAACCGGTAAGCACACCAAGGGTTGGACAACTTAGAATAGTGTTTGAAATCACATGAGGTCTGGGGTAGACCTGAGTTTTCCCAAGCAGTGGGAGTTGTCAGAGAGTTTGGAGCCAATTCGGGGAAGGTGGATTCTCAGGTATTTGAGAGGGACCAGCAGTAGGGATTCATGCTACGTAGGGTCAAGGTCTTCACTACATGGAGTTGTAGGTTTGGATGTGGCAGGTTAATTGGATGACAGGAGGTGCACCACATGTTGTGTGGTGGTTGGTCTTCAAGATTGAACTTGAAGAGGGATACAAGCCAAGAAATGAATTAGATGAAGGTATAGGTAAAGGTACAGGGGCATCTATTTATCTCCAAGTGGGAGATTGTTAGGTTGTGGAGCTAAAAGCTTCACTGATGCAAACATGGAGGAGGTTGATGGGTTGCTGAGTTGTAGAGTGAGTTACAGAGGAATTGACATTGGTCAGGCCAATCGACATTAGTCAGATTATAGTGCAGAAGAAACTGACATTGGTTATGAGTTGGTTGATATCGGTCATGAAGCAACTGACATTAGTAATCGGTGTGTGCATGCAGTTTGCATGTGGGTTTTGGACTGGTCTATTTTTGGATAGGTAGTTTGCATGTAAAGACTATTTTTGGTCTTGAGTTGCAAGTCTAATTATTGTAATTAAGAAAGTCTAATTATTGTATGCATGAGATCTATATAATAGACTCATGGGCTGTATTGTAAAGTGTGCTAGAAAGCCATTGTGATTGTAGAGAGAGCAAGAGTAGCTCCTCCTAGTTTCAATGGGGTTTCGAGTGTGTATGATCAGGGAGAGTTGTAGGTTGTGCAATTTTTGGTAGAAGATCCACCGGGGTACTGGCTGAAGAATCATAAGGACTTGGTGAGGCAAAGACAAGGGTTCTTCAGGGTGTAGAGACATCTACGTGGTAAGTAAGGTCTAGTGATTTGCAGGTTGATGCAAGAGCAGGGAGATCTACTTGGAGTATGGTTGTGTACTTGGTGTACTGGTAGCGTTGTTACTGACTAGTGGAGGTGAACAACAACTCTGTGTTTGAGTTGATTGTTGTGACCGTAATTGAGAGAGTGAACTGTTGAAGGAGAATTACTGGTGAACCCTAGAAGTGTGGGAGCTCTAGAGGTGTGGGAAGAAGAAGTGTGGCATCTTCTTTATTGTATTTTCTTTTGAATGAGTATTAATACAATTGGGTATTATCTCTCATATTCTGTGTTGTTTCATATTTCTAGTTACTTATCATTCTAGTTAAATTCTGTGTTTAGTTGCTAATACAAAGGTAATCAAGTGTGCCCTTAGTGGGCAGTAGGATCCTTTCACACACACACACACACACACACACACACACACACACACACACACACACACACACACACACACACACATAATGGGGGGATGAAAAGGGAGAAGGATTATAGGAAAATAAAACCTAATCTAAGAGGGTGATGCACCAAATAACTTTGACCTACTCACACTCACACTCTAAACCATAAGAACACATACATACACTTTAACTGGTGAAAGGACCAGACTGCAGGAAGCTTAACAGGGAGGATTTAATGGAACACACAAAAAAAGGGACTTACCATAGGTGCTGTAGGAAAAGCACACTATCTAGTACCCTCCTTCTGCCTCTGTGCTCCAGGTACAACTCTTTTTATCACCTATAAGAATGGTACCTTGTAGATACTAGATGCATTGGTGTCAACCCTGTGAAATCATTAAGAAGCAATGACTAAACACAAGACTAACACTCAGACACACTTAGACATATCTAACTAGAATAGAGGTAAAAATGCATTTTTATTGATTCCAGGTGAAAATTGCTAGGGCTTCACCTTACAATGTGAAAGATAGATCTTTTTCCAAATGAGAAGTCTACAATATATAGAGGAAAAAAAGAGGCCTTTTGGAGCCCTTTTTACAAGTGACCCATGTGCATTCTGATCATTGGGAAGAGGAAGCCACTTAAACATCATATGCAAAATTATGGGCCACGTTGTTTGTCTGCAAACAAGACCATTCTTTCAAGGCAATTACATGGCTTGTCTGCTCATCAATGCAAAATGAAGACAATGGGTTGTGCCATTCACCATTCACACCTCTTGATGATCAATTTACAAATAATGTGTCAACTGCTGGAGTAACTCCTTGAGTCGACACCTTCCTTCTCCACTTGGATTGTTTTGTCTATTTCTACACTTGGTTCTTTTTTCTAGCCTTAAGCCTTTGAATTCCTTCGGGATCATGCTTATGTCTGCAAAGATTGATAACTACTTCCTTGCCATAAATTTGATGCCCTCATGTCCATCGTCATCCTTAGCAATTCATTCGTGTCTTCCCCGCTTGCTTTGGCCACTTTTCGTTGATTTCAATAAGTGACACATGGCGTGTTCCACTGTGAAATAGGCTAGGACACGTGGTAGCATCCACTTAACTTTAGAAACAATACAGAAACATTCAAGACTCATTTGGATTCATCACAGATGATGACACTTGGTAGTTGTTGCTTTCTTTAGCAGTTCATTTGGGGCCCACCACAGTCTTTACTGAATAAAAGAGGGAGACCACAGATGTTGACACTTGTCAGCTTCTATTGAGATTTGTAAGGGACATGTGTTACATTCCACTGCTCTTAGAAAATGATGTCAAAACCTTCCATAGCTACCACTTGGTGCCCTCCATGAAATTCTAAAGGAAACCTTTTGAAAGGAGCTTTAGAACTCAGATGCAGACACTTGTCATGCTCTGCTAGGTTTTACAAGGGGCATGTGGCATGTTTTGCAACTTTTAGAGGCAAATTATGATGTGTCCCAGTAGATGACACTTAGCAACTTTTGCTCTCAGGCTCTTTTTGGTGTAAAATTGATGTTCACAACCCCGTCACTGTTTGAAATCCAATAGCTAGTCTATTTTCCTTAAATTGACAGCTTCATAGACCTCACCATCCCTCACAATTCCTTCAATTTTTTCTTTTGATTCAGCCTTTTGTTGCTCACTTACCTTTGGGCATTTACTTTGGACCCTCTTGAAGGGAAGGTGTCCCTTTGGCTTTGGAGAAGTGCCCTTCTTTCGGTAGCCGAGAGTCCCTCGCAAGGGCACCTGCCCTTCGGGGTCCTTCGGTGGCCTTTCTTCCTGTAGAGAAAATGTTCACAAGAATTGTCTCACCTATTTCTTTCCTTCGGAGACTTTCTTTGGGTTTTTTACCCATGGCTCTTTCTTGAATTTCTTTAGACTTTTTGTCTGAAGGAATTCCTTCGGACAAAATTTTTGAAAGAAATCACTTAAGTCTTTTGCCTCAACCCTTGTCTTTTGTGGTGGGATTTTCTTTGGAAGAATTTTTTTGGATAAAATGTCCAAAGGAATTCCTTCGGACATTTTGTCCGAAGAAATTCTCTTCTTTGCCTTAAACAACTTTCTAAAGGAAACTTACCTTTTCAGATTTTCTCTATGGCCTTTTTGCAAATGTACCCTGCCCTTCGCAAGGGCACTTGAGTCCCAAACTGCCCTCCATAAGGGCACTTCAAATGGTCCATTTTTTGCCTAAGTGTTAGGTACACATCTTTGCCTGTAGATTCCGTAGAAAACTTCCCTACATAGTCTGTAGAAATGCTTGTGGAGTCCGTAGAAATGCTTGTGGAGTCCGTAGAAATGCCTGTAGTGTCCGTAGAAATGCCTGTAGAGTCCGTAGAAACTCCAAGACTTGTGCAAAATCAAAAAAATGAACTGGCTCAGAATAGTAGGGAAATAGGGGGGACCAATTTTGGCCTGCAGGACCAAAAATGTCTACAGAAAGGTCACTATCCTTGGCAAAGACATGTCATTTATATGGGAAGCAATGAGGGTATTTATATTCAGTGAATTGATGAGAAAGAAATCTTATAATTATGAACTCAAATATTTAATCATGTATAAGCATCCACTTACAAGTGAATTTAAGGATGAAACCCCTTAAACTATGTAATCCAGATACAAGGACAAAAACCCTTATAATCAAACCCAAGGATGAAACCCCTTGTCGTGTAACTTTGTAATATTCAAAATCTATATTCAAACATAAACAATTAATCTAATTTGACTTTATTATTAATCATATTATTATTTTATAAAATATTATTCAACGGAATTCTAGAAAATCCAAATTAATGTAAAATATTTTGATTTAAAATATTACAAAAGTGTGTTATTTTAATCCTTTCCATACTAAACACATTATTAAACATCATGAGTAATAATATATTATAATCTGTGTTAGACAAAATGATGAGTTGTGCATATAATCAATCTATAGATTGATATGGGATTACATATCTTTTATCTATATCTTGTGAACCATAATCATATGATGACCGTGCTTGAGAATGGATGTATATAGATATGAATGAACATGGATATTGTGAGATGAATAATATTATATAGCTTATTAATAGGGATATCACTAATATTTGTATAAGCAGTAGGGATAATAAACATTTATGCTATAATGTTACATTGTTACTATATTTCTGATTTACTAATGTTATGTCCATTATTGATATAAATATATGAACTAAGTATATATTGACATTCAAAACTACGAAGAAATATATATATGTAAGTTGTGAGGAGGATAAGTCTATGCTTTGGCTATGTTTTGAAATCTATGTAGAGACTAAGTAATGTATCTGAAGCACAATATTTTTATATAAAACAAGTTGACAAAGCCGAACCTATAACAACATATTTAGATAAAATACATAAATTATTTTAGAGTACAAGCACATAAAGGAACTTTGTGAATACTTTATATGGTGAATTTGAATTAGAGGATAATTTATTCTATTTTTAAAATCAATAGTAAATAATGATAGTGAAATATTGATATAAAAATGTCTATTGACTATAGTACTCAGTTTATATCTTGATGATTCATGAATGTAATGATTGTAGAAATCTTATAAAGACCTTGATTAGAATTATAAATAATTGTTGGTATATACATGAAATAATGAAAACTTATGAGTGATACATATTATGAGTATATTAATATGTACATGTGTTAATATATATATAGCATATAATAGTGCATCGTGACGGGTGACTATAAGTTATAGTTCTTTTGATTGGGAAAACTATGTTATAAATTTTTTAAGAAAGGAAAACTACTAATATATGCATATAGCCTCCTAAATATGTAAGATGATGTTTAAATTAAATATTATGTTTTCATGAAAATTATAACTTTCTTTATTATGATTGGATGTTGAAATTGAGTAGTGTGTATATAAAATGATGGACTGTAATATTGGTGTTTGTCATAGAATGCATTGTATTTGAATCTACTTATGAAAATTAGTAGTATGCAGTTTGAGCATAGATTATACTCGATTGGTATAAATTGTATTCGATGCTTATTATGTGGTAAATACTATAGTGGTGATTCTTTCATATATTTGATGAACTAAATGTATACATTTTTATTATTCTTGTGTTTAACATGTTTTAGGATTGCTAGTAGGAAGTAATCTGTATGAATCTATAAGCTATATTAACCAAATCTTGCATTGTTGATACTGAGTAAGTAGTGAGACAGACTTCACTAACTTACTAGTATCACCAATGCCAAATGAAGGTAATCTGATCAAGTGGTGTGTATGAAATTGACTAATTTTAGAAATCAATAACTATTGAAAATTTTGAACAAAACAATGTTTAGTTAAACATTATCATTTTATATGTATGATTTACATGTTTGTGTGATATCATGTTAGAACATATTTATTTATGGTACATTGCATGTTATTATAAATCATACAACACAAGGGTACTAGTTTGTCTCTCTGGATTCTAGCACCATCACTATCTACTCATTCATGAAGGGAGGACCATTCTCTGATAGGGATTGTGCGGGGGATCAATGATCCATGGTTGGTGTAGAAAAGCACTCAAATGATGTTCTCCCTCCCTACAATATTACTTATTTAGAGATGACACTTGAGATTGTCATAAATATTTGAATTCAGGGAACTCATGCTCTATGAACCCTTGTATCTTATATCTTACCTAAAGAGACGTAATTATTTACTTATTATATCATGACAATAGTGGTTATATATTTGTACCAACTATGGCTAGATATATGTAATTACTTAATATATTTAGTTGTATTTTGTTTATTATGATGCTAGTGATCAGTAATAGGTAGTTGTTACCTATTTATTTTATAGTTAAGATACTTAGGGCATTTTATCTAGATCACTAATTAAATTCTTATGGTGAATTATAATGAAAGAATATGTTGATTAAATTAAAAAATACATTATTCTAAGTGGATTCCAATGGGGTTACTACACTTAGAACTATCAGAGTGACCCCCCTTAAATTTTCAAATAAAAGCACGCTCGTATAAACATTAGGCACAATTGAGAATACATCTTGAGTAATTAGTGCATAAGCATAAGGCACTAGAGGGACGTTAGGCTCAACTAATAGTAAATCTACAAGAGTGTAATATTTAGTTTGAAGAGAGATTTAGTGGGCATAAAATGACCACCAATGCATATATAATGAAAAATAAGTACTTTTAAAGAAGATGACACTCAAATCTAAGTTACTGATCAAAATATATTGATGTTTGAAAATCTTGCTCGCATTGGAAATTTAGATATAAATAGTGGTTAAATTTTTTGAATCGACTTCCCCCAAAATAAAATTTGAATCAAATTTTCCAAGAAAAACTTAAGCCTCCTTTGAGCAAAAGTTAAGCACTTTTGGGTTGGAAGTGATCAAGGGCTTAACTCCTATATGACCAGGGACTAAGACTTAAAATAGGTGTTTTTCTATTAGGTATCTAATCTTAATCACATTTTCAAGCACTAAAGTGTAGCTTGAATGAGTTATCATGTTAGCCCTTCACATAAGGTTATGGTCTTGTGCACTCACCTGAGGTGCATAGTAAGAGACCAGTTCCTATGGGTTATGTTGTGTAGTTGCATATTAATCATATATTTGAGTTTGAACTTATATCTAATTAGAAGTTCTACATAAAAATAAATACACTACTTAAATCCTTGTCTCATTAAGCTCAACAACCATAATTACAAAGATAGATTCCATGTAGTTCAAAAGATTGTTATGTAAATTTTAAAATCACAAGTTGTATAAATCTCATATTAAGCTACAACTACAAGTTACTCAATGCAAATTTTACTATCAAATGCGTAACTACTATCAATTATCTATAATATTAACATCAAAAATAATTATAATATCGATATTTCTATATTATAAGTCACTAAAAATGATAGTAGTCTCAGTCACCTTACAATGATCTCATACGTGGGTATTTATACTTTTTTTCCCTGACCAAGTAATTACATTAATAAATGACATGAGTGATTAACTAATGAACTCTCTATGTACTGAGAGTCATGATAGTATATCAATTTTTTTCTCATAAGGATTTGGGCCTTTACACCCCCTATATACTCATTTTATACTATATCATTACTTCCATGTGTCTTCCTCTTTATAGGATGGTGTGAAACTCGTGATGGTTAAAGTCTGGACGGCCCTTGAGAATCATTTCTCAACTGTCTCCCACTTCCCATGTGATCCCCAAGTATTTCATTATTGTTCCAAATCCTATGATCTTGGGTTTATCATAGTTATATGTTGTCTTTGAATGGGTCTTCTCATGCTGGTGATTTTATGCCCTTGTCCTTCCGTACCTCACTAGTTTTATGCCATGGTCCTTCTTTACTAGGCTAGTTATGTGTTATAGTTTTTTTATGCTTATGTTCTTCTCATGATGTATCAGTTCCACATTAAAATACAAAAATAGTTAGTTAAAATTCGGGGTCCAACATCAACCCACACTATGCTCTTAGTCCATCCTAGACTAAGTCTCAGTTTTGGCCTCAGCCAAAAATTTAGGTCCAATTTATTCAATCTACTTCTTAACATTATCCCAATCTGATAATGTGTCGAGTAGCTTTGACATTATTTCTTCAATGGACTCCTTTGATTTATTCATCTCCTTAGGTTGGTCAGGATACGTGTTGGCCTTCTTGACCAATTTATCCAAGGATGTGTTGGGATCCTTCTAAACTTCTTCTAATGTTGAGACCTCACTGACAACCTATCCTCGAAGAGCTGTAAAACTAGTATTGAGTTGTTGTCATTGTATGTTTATTTTCTCTTCCATAGACTCGACATATTTGAAATCTTTTGTGCACTCAACATGATCTTATATTAAGAGGGTATCATCTACTAACTAATGCCTTTGCTATTCCTTTGCATGGAGCTAAGCCTCCAAGATTTTATTAGGTCATGCCAATCTCTCAAAAATCCTATCCAAGATGGGGATTACTTCCCCAACTCTTTTGAGAGCATGCTTACAAACCTCTACTTCCTTAGTAAATTTATCTACTAATAATAGATTACTCACTGCAGGCTATTCCTTATAGTGCTTCAATAGGAGATTCACTAAGGTCTCTAATTTATTTACAACTTCCCCATTTAGAGGCACTCCATCCGCTAATGTCAGTTCTTGGCCCAAAATTGATTTACTCAAATTCAACATTTTTACCTTGGTCTATATGGCCTCATTTATTTTTTGTTTCAATATAGCCACTTCTTCTTTGAGTGACTTCCATGCAATAACCTCTTTTTCATATATTACTACTACCTAGCCATGTTTCTTCTCTGCATCACGTGTATCAAAATTAAAAATTATATTTTGGCTCATGACTTTAAAAGCCATTTTAAAAAATGTAGCATTGGCTTATAAAGGGGTGATCTTTTAGGGATCAACCCATAGTGTGGTTTATAACACTAAAGCTTGAGAATCTAAAATGAGGTTGTCTAGAGGGAGCTCAAAATGGTGCTCTTCATTAAACATATCCAAAAAGAAGGACATTTATTACCTTATGTCAATAGTTGCATCTTGGGGAAGGAAGTGTTGCCAAAGATAGAGCATTTGATTTGGAATTCTTATTTAGTACTAAGTGTGCATATTGGTGGATGTATCAATCAAAGGTTGTTCTCCCTCATAATTGGTAGGCTTTGTTCCTTTATTCAAGCTGTGTTCTAGAATTTTGACCTCTATGTTAGTAGCCAAATAAGTGATATTGATAGCCATCCTGCTCATCTATTCAATATCATAACCATCTCCCTCTTCACCAAATAGACCCCCATTGTCCAATAGTGAGTCTTCAAAGGTGATGTCCTCTCACACTAGGGATGGTGTTTTCTTGGAATCAAATTCCTCTACCTCTTCCTTTTATCTTGAAAGTTCTTCCTACACTAGTTCTATCTTTGGTATACCTTATGAAACAACCCCTGATGGGTAAGCCCCTGGTGGTGATTACTATGAAGTTATTAAAGGTGGTGGAAGTGAAGTTGGGGATGGAGGAACTTATGGAGGTGAAGGTGGATTAACCTACAGAGGTAAAGCTCTAAGTGGAGAAGGTCTAGGTGGAGAAGGTATAGGAGGTGAGGGTCTAGAAGGTAGTGCTTGGGTAGTCCTCTACCATTTTAGAGGATCTTACTTTAAACTTTTATTGAAGTCGTGCCTAGCCCACTTCTTCTTTACTAGTTATTATACTAGTGAAAGTTTTCTTGAGTCTACTTTGTGCCTTTTGAAGTCTTCTTCTTGGGGTGTAGCATATAGAATAGATTATGCACTTGTTCTCCCACAATTGTTTATTTGACCTTGATATTAGTTTGATCCATATCCTACTTCTCCTTGCAGGCCTTCTTTCTAGGATAGGCATACATCATCTAGAGAGTATGAATCTCCAAGTTGATTCCATCTACTTTCAAAGTGATAGATTGTGCATCAAAAATTTCATTTACTAAGTCGATGAAGTATTGCATCAAAAAGGCATAGGGAAGTTTCAACCACATAAATAATTCTCTAGAAGAAACCATCTTGATTCACACCAAAGAAAAATGTTATTTTACATAAAATTGAGCTTGTTCTCCAACCTAGATGGGTAAGTCTTTAGGAATGTGTCATTCATTCCCAAAGGATTATTTCATTCCATCAAACCATGAATTCATCTTATTCTTGTAGGTGGGAGTGATGTGCCTAGGGCATGTGAACACCTTATAACACTCAATAGGGAATTTGTGTTAGGGAGAATATGCCCAATTCAACTATCCTAAGGTGTAGTCAGGTATACCTATCTTATCAAACACCATCAATAATAAAAATACCCCCTATGGGACCTATGATCGGGTATTTAATAGGTCTTCTCAACATCCTCAATGATTTTTTGGGTATAATACATGGCCTAATTATACTTAAATCCTTCAATTACTTGGTGAGCAATGTAGAGGTGGGCCATATCCACCTCTTTCCAATAATTGGTAACATTGATCTTGGTCATTATGATATGCACCACCACCCGAAGGGTAGGATCTTGTAGGTTCTTGATATGCATGATGTGGCCCTAATTTTGGTACATTGACATCATTGCTATCTTCCCAATCTCCTTTGAGTCCTCTAAGTCAAAATATACATCCATTCTAGAGTAATGGAGCCCTGACACTTTACTTATCCTTTTGAGTGTAATTTGCATGTTGTGCCCAACAAAGTAGAGATAGTCCTCATGTGTAACAACCCCACTAGGGTAGACTTAGAAATATGTGATTTTTTAAAATTTATATATATATATATATATATATATATATATATATATATATATATATATACCAAAAATAGATTACACCACAAAAATATAGAAAGACCATAATAAATATTCAAGGTGTGATAATAGAAACAAGCATAATACATCACATACCACTAATCTATAATATCATGAGAGTACAAATCATAAATATGAATATAGAAAATAATCATATCAACTCAACTACAATTGAAACAAGTCTATATCCACTACTGTCAAAGTATAATAATAAGCAATTACAACTATTGATGAAAATATTCAATGATAAGTACAATATAATACAATGTACATATAGATACATGGCTTCCTTAGAGCATAGTTCTCAAACTCAAGTATCTGTGGCAATCTCAAGTGTCATCTTGATAAGTAGTATTATTATGTGGAGGTAGATCATCATTCGAGCATTTTTCCACACCAACCATAGACTACTGACCCCCCTCACTTATCTCATTAGGAAATGGCCCTCCCTTCATGGATTATTAGATAGTGATGACATAGGAATCCATAGATACAAGGGAGTACCTGTGTGTTGTATGATTTCTATATTAAACATGTAGTGTATCATAAAAAACCATTCTATTGCAAGATATTGCACAAATATGTAAATCATACTCATGAAATGATAATGTCTCGCTAAAAATACTTTGGTACAAAGTTTAATGAATAATAAATAATAACGATCTATAGATTAATCATATTCATACACACCACTTGATCATATTGCCTTCATCTGGCATTAAGATACTAGTAAGCTAGTGAAGTCCATCTCACTCCTTACTCTGTATTAGTAATGCAAATTGATCAAATACAATTCAATCATAAGATTCATATAATTTACATCCTACTAGCAAACACATCATATAACTTCCAAACATAGGAGTAACCAAATCATACATTTATTTCGTTAAACATATAAATGAATCTGACATTATTTTCACCCCATACTAAAAATAATGACTATAGTTTGTACCACCTGAATAAAATACATATTTAACTGTAGATTTTTATTATCACAATTAGTTTTCAAACATACAATACCCTATGATAACCCATATTACCATAGTCTAGTGTTTTGAGACATAACTACTAATCTTCCACAATAAATCATAATACAGTAGTCATAACTACACATAAAAAAAAGCTTATATCCAAGCAACTAGACATAACAAGCAAGTCATAGTTTCTGGAAACACATAATATTCCATCTTAACATATTATATACTCTCAAAGATTATATACACACATACAAAAAGTCTTAACAACTGTTACAAAACATGTTATTCACATTATTAATCAACATGCACACAATAAATCAATCAAACATAGATGTGAGTTTAGACATAACAATTGTAGTATGTACCATTTAGGTACAACATACATTTTTTATTATAGCACTCTATGATATCCCATACTATCATAATTCACAACTACATAAAAACATATAACCTAACTTAAAATTTTAAGAATTAAATTATCTACATAAATAACAACAAGCAAACAAATATGAGATTCTACCATTCAAGTATACCCCAAGATTAAACTACATATTAGCATTCCAAAGTAACATAAAATATAAGCATGCATCACGATGCACCATTATATGCTATATATAACTAAACACTCTCATAATCATGTATTATATGTAAGTACTCAATAAATAATTAACAACCAATCAATCAATTACAAAGAAACAAAGAATTCATAAACCCATTATAACATTTATTTAAACATCTAGTTCTTTTTGCTAAAAAGATGTTTTAATATGATTATAGTTTTGGTCCCTCAAACAATTGATGACCAAATATAATCATACTTTTAGATATAAGTTTAGTCATATATCCCAACTCAACCATTTCTATTATGTACTTATGTTATATACTTAAATCCATGTGTACACAGTAGAATAAAATTCAACACACATGAATCACAGGATAATCTAGTCTAACATTTGTCATTCATTTAGGGGTTTGAATACACACATTTGTTAAGCTTGATTTTTTTTTATAATTATTTAATATAGTCCATAATCCACCCATGGAGCTAAAGCTATAAGATTACACCCCTATATCCAAATACATGCTACTAGGTACATTAATACCTATGTATTTATATTTAAGCAAATTGTAACTTATTTTAAAGTTACTCCCACACCATATGTTTTTAACTCACAAGCTATATATAATATGAAATTTATATATAAATAATGATTATTGCATTGGATTCCTATCTTTTCCATGTCTCATTGTACTCTAGAAAGGTTCTCAATATACTAACCTCACATAACATATATGGTTATAAACACTCCCAAATAAGATTTAATGATGTCATTGTTCCATTTAAATAATGAAAAGATTGACTTTATTTTAAAGCTAACAACTATGCTGAGCTAATTTAGGATTTTTATATGAACTCATATATTCTTAAGTTAACTGTTCATGATCGAAGAATAACCGATACATAGTTATATGTTTTACAACTATCACAGGTATAGGAAGCATATATACTATACTATACAATTCATATACACACACACACACACAAACACACACACACACACACATATATACATAAATATATATATATATATATATATACATACATACATATATATATATATATATATAAACAAACATATATATATACATACATATATATATATATACATACATATGTAGACACCTAAATAGTGTCTAACCCTTGGTCACCTTCCCCCTTGGTCCATTCCTAACCCATTCCTAAAACATGCAATTACTAATTTAAAATAATAAACTTATTTTGAATTAACCCCCCCTCCTTGGACACATCACCCATGACACCTCACCTAGGACACCTCGCTTTGGACTAATTCCCATCCTATGACTCACCCAAGACCTATTCTTACTTCTCTCTAACCGCCTAACAAACTCTCGTGCGTATTTAGCCCAACCTTCGACATTCTCCAATGGATAGTGCACTTGGCGGATGAAAAACGGGCTTGGTGGCTCTTTTTGCCCATTCTAAACCCGCCGACGTCGGTCAAATGTCGGCCGATGCCGGTGGAATCGCCGTCGTTTATACTTAACCAACTTTTCTGACTCTTTGATGACCCCAATCACAATCAGCTAGTTTCTGGAAGCAAATCACGAATCCTTCAATCTTCAGTCTTCGACCATCCATCAATTTACAAAATCTCTCAGTCAAGCCTCTCACTCTCTCCCTCAGGTGCAGCAACAGCTTCAGGGTTCTCTATCAGTAACAGGTTCTCCACACAGGCTACATCAACAGCAGGTACAGGAATCATCAGTAGCACACCTTCAACAAGGCACAGGTAAGTATATTGTCTGTGTTTTCTTTGTGTTTTCTAGTCATTTGCTTTTAAGTATTATGAATTAGATTCAGCACTCCCTCTCTCCAAACCAGACTATTAACCAAGCTAGACCTGAATCTTTACTTCTCCATCTCCCTATTGCCTCTGTCCTCTGTCAGACCATATACTCTGTCCATTCAACCAGACTCTCAGACCCAAACCCCAAACCATTCAACCAAGCCCAAAACTTTGTCTCAAGACCACTCAAATAAACCCAGACCCTGACCAGACCCTGTCCATGGACCATAGACTTAACCAGACCTCGTCCAAAGACCTTTGCCTCTACCAACGCCAGTCATTACCCCAACTAACGTCGGCAGATTAACCGACGTCGGCACCTTGACCAACCGACGCCGGTAGGACCACCGATGCCGGCGACCGTGACCAATTCAACAGCTTCTTTCAAGTAAGCCTTTGCTTCCCTTTTTCATTCCATTTCTTTATCATTTCAATTCTTTATCATTCTGTTGTTTATCAGACACTTTTTTTTATTGACTAGTGGGTTTATATCCCTTAAGGAAGTTTTCATACTTCTAGGATCAAGCTTTCCCTTGACAACCCACCATCTGTCCATTTAATGCCTTCTTTTGTCCAAGTTTCTTTTCTTTGCAGGTGTCATTCCTCCACAGCCAAAGAGGAGTACTCACAGCGTCTGGATTACAGTGCGCAGACTATATCCAGGTACACATCAAGCCTTGACCATTCTTTCTTAAGTTTCTTAATTCTTCCTTGAATCTGAAAGTAAAATTTGAATAGAAACATTCTGGCACGCTCGGTGGGACCCTTAGGGCCTTCCTTGGGTTCCTTTCCTTCTTTGTTCATTTATGTGCATTAGGTTTCTTCCTCTTCACCTCTTTTTTCTTTTCTAAAAAGACATCATAAGCAGGAATAAAAAGAACTTTTTCTTTTTTTTTCTTGCATTTCTAGACTAGTCAAAACATCATTTTCTTTAACCCTTTCTCCAACTTGTTTTCATTCCAATTTAACATTTCGATTTGGGGCTTAAAACTTATTGCATTACATTTTTGCTTGTGCTTGCACTTTCTAGTCCACACTTAGTAATTAGTAAACCGCATATTGAATAAATCGTAAATCACTTGATGTTACACAACCAGACCACGTGCACTCAATTTAACATAAAACTCACTTGAGACAAGGCCCGACTGGGATTTCATCACCCAGTGGATACCTTACCCATCCCGACAATCCTACTTGAATTTCACCACCAAGGGGAAAGCCAACTCTGTTCTCTGGCAGAGTCTAAACTATAGGGAAAGTATATTTTGGCTAAGCGAGACCAGCTAACCACTGGAATCATGAAGTGAGGGGAGCTTGCTCCTTAGCACCAGGCCTATACAGAACCTAATATAGACTTTTGAGCACCTAAACATACCTGAAACCATCTTTAGATTACCTATTCTAGGACCCTTCTTACAGCCAACTTCCTCAAACATCACATTAAGGCATAAGCCACACGATCTTAATAAAATTGTTTCTAGGGATTTAATGCTAGGATTTGTCTGTCATCATCATATTTTTTGTTTTTTTTGTTTCTTTTGAGCTGGTAAGGACGTCTTCTTCATTTTCAAAAACTTTTTTTCTGAGTTTCTGGAAAACACAGTAACCGACATCGGTCCTGTAACTGACGTCGGCAACTTTTCTATACCGGCATCGGTCATCTGACTGACATCGATAGTCTTCTTCACCGACATCAGTTTTTATACCGACGTCGGTCTCTGTCTATTTTCTTTTTTCCAAAAATAGTAAGCTTAAAATCCAACTTTTTGGCTGTCTAAACATCCATTCTGGTTTTTTGAGACTGAAAAAACACAGTTTTCTGAAACCTGACCCTTTCTTGCCTTGAATGGTTTTGACACGCAGTCAAATCAAGGCCCTTCTTGACCACGCTAGCCAACAACCGCTTCCACCTTCACCATCTATAACCAGTCCTATCATGGAGTTCCACTCGGAGACTGAAAGAACTCCTACTCGCCCAACCCCACCTCAGACTCCTATTGTTCCAGAAGGGGACCAAGATTTCACATGATTCTTGGACCTTAACGTCAAAGCCTTACAACACTATCTCACGCATAGCCAAACGCAAGACTCCCTAGGCAACCCAATCTATGGGATGCTGACTTCCTTAGTCGAGACAAGAATCACATCAACCACACCTACAATTCAGCCACTAGACAACACCTCCACCAATAACCCAACCGTGTCTTACCTTTAAAACGTAGCCACTCCATCTAAACCTACCTCCATGGGGGTTTCGATACTCCCTCAACCAAACCCCACACCTTTCCAAAACCTACTAGTCTCTATCCCCCTACTCTTGCACCTATCAACAAAAGAGTAACTGTTTATCCGTCAACAAGCGTAGCCACTCCTCAACCATCCTTGACGGCTCCTATCCAACTTGTGCCAACCAACCCCATAACACAAGTGCCCTTGGCTCCAACTTTCACTCCAATAACCAACTATCCATATGTTGCGTCTACGCAACCAACCACATCATACGCCCCTCCGAATATCTTTCAAGCACCTTATAATCTAGGGGGCACTCCACCTGCCAATCCGTCAGCAGATATCATCAAAATGCTGATGGATAAGATGTCTAGCGTAGAGACTTCCATTTCTGACTCAAGTAATGCTCTCTCATACGAGCAAATTTGCAATGAGCCTATTCATCCTTCCGTTCCAATTAGACCATACCCCAACCAGTGGGAGCTTCCCAAATTTTCTCGCTTTCAAAGCAAGGAAGACCCACAGTAGCACTTACGGGCATTCAGACATGCCTGTTACCTTATTGCCCATGACGATGCATTACTCTTGCACACATTTCCTATGTCCCTTTCTGGCACTGCGCTTAACTGGTATAGCTCTATTGCCAGCCATTCCCTCTTCACATTTACACAGCTGGCCCAGCTCTTTCTTGATCACTTCTCCATTAACATCACCAAAAAGGTCTCGATCACGGACCTTTACACTATCTGCCAATTCGAGGACGAATCAATAGCTGACTTCGTTGCTCTCTGGAGAGGCCTCATCAATCAACTCTCCTTTTCCTTACCTCAACCTAAACTTATTGAACTATTCTCCCGAGCTTGCGCCAAACATATTTCTTCCACCTTACGGGTTCAGACCTTCCGCACCTTCGACAAAGCCTTCACGATGGCCCGTAAACTTGAATTACGTGCCATCGAGGAGAATAAAGTCAAGTTGCAGAGCAATAACCTCAACTCTAAGACCAATGACTCTTCTTCTTCTAAACCTTCATCATCCAATCCTAAGTCTAAAGCTTCAGCTAACGTTGTGGTCGTTAGACCTTCATCCTCTTCAACCAATCAGCCTGAGCTATCCACATCTCAGAGCGCCACCCGTCAATTCCAGCAGAGATATGTTCAACGACAATATACTCCTCTTGGAGAATTTTACGCGTCTATACTGGAAAAACTTGTTAAATAGGGGATTCTCAACCTCCCCCAGATTTGACCACCACCATAATTTGATCCCTCATGCGCCATCCCTGCGTGGTATAGGGAAAATGACTTTTGCAATTTCCATCGTGTCAAAGGTCATGACACGGGAAACTGTAAAACCTTTAAAAACATAATCCAAGACATGCTTGAAAAGGGTGAGCTCATTCTAGATAATCCCAATGCACCTCTAAATCAGGGCATCGATATCTTCAAGCAACCATTCCCCAATCATCCACCAACCCAAAATAATGTCCAGACCTTGATTGACAACACGCATGAACATGACATTCGAACGGTCAATACGGTCTCGCCCTTCATCCCCAACCAACCTCAAGAGGTTAGTCCATCTACCAGTCCATCACGTGTAAATGAACCTCTTTCCCCGGTTAGTTCTCCGTCAACCTCTCTCATCTTGGAGGATGCCTCAACCTTACCGGCACCACCAGTTTCACCATCCTCCTTTCTTCTGCCTATGGAGGACCTGACCTTACCTACTCCTCGACCTCAAGTGGAGGGCACCATAATCCTTTCCCTTTACCCACTTGAGGAGTCACACTCTCCAGTTCCTTCTCCACCAAGAGAAGAACCTGACTCTCCATCTTCTTCAATCAACGACAATCCAGTTATAACTCCTACACACCTTGGGTCCGAGACTACTGCCACACCTAACACATCTTCTCAAGAATCCAAACCTCATCCAACATCCTCTCAACCATTTTCCTGACTAGTGGAGAAATTAAAACTTCTCCCTTCAAGGAAAGTGGAGCATCAAGGATTGTGGGAGTGTCTTAAAGTTCTTCAACATTCCCGTGCCCTCTCGTCTCATGCTGCCAATCCTCCCAAGGCAGAATCGCCCAAGACTCTCAATAAAGACCAAACCCCCACTTCTAAACCTACATCTACCCAATCTAAATCAACCAAGTCACTCGGCATTCGTCCTGTTTCTACCCTCACTCACCTGCAAGTGAAGGTGGACTTAGACCAGACCTCATCCAAAAGTAGTCTTCCAACCAAGTCGAAGAAGATTGCCAGACCGCAGAAGCGAACTCCTCCTCCACCATCAACTTTGCCCTCCATTTTAGGTCCTCATCCTTCTACCCTAATCAGTGTGCTTCCTACTCCGACCCTTAACCAACACAAATTACCTCCATTACTTCCTTTGCCAACCACAATTCAACCCCCTCTCAAAAATTTGGAACCTCTCATAAAGAAAGTGTCATCTTCACCTGTCACCGCACCATCAAACCAAAAGGTGGTACGAAAACCTTCTTCAACATCCCCCAAATAGAAGTCACCAGCACGTCATGCATCAACAAACACGGACCCCTTAGTAGGTTCATATGCTTTGATATTACGCCAACTTTTGTAGACTTCTAGCATTACCCTTCCTTCTATCAAGCCATTCCAACCCCTCGGGTCAAAACCATCTTGGTTCGATGATACGAGATTTGTTTATACCATCGTACGCTAGGACATGATACCAAGACTTGTTGTACCCTCAAGGCAGTCGTTCGCCGCTATATGGAGAAAGACACTCTTCTCCTTGAGGACACTCTTGACCGACCCTCGACACCTTCCCATCCAACCTCTTCAACCACATCAACATCTCACCAACAGGCCATGACCCAATCTTCACCTCCTATCTTTGAAATCAATGCTATCCATATAACCACTAGGTCACAAAAGGACAAGGCAAAAGAAAAAGCCATTATTCCTTGGACCTATCCTTTTGTCCATGCACCTCAACTGCCGAAACCCAAGATTTCCATTTTAGGTGCGTCCCAACCCCCTTCTTCAGAGGCAATCACAGAATCTATGATAAAACAACTTCACCAAATGCCTGTGAAAATGACCCTATATGACCTTATCCAAAGCTCCCCCTAGCATCGCCAGGCTCTAATCAAAGCCCTACAGGTAGCTGAGGTCCAACCTAAAGACCCTCAACCACTAGCTGCCTTAGTCCATTCTTTATCCCCCATCGCCTCCATCACTTTCAGTGATTCTGAGATTCCTACCTCTACCTTGGAAGATCAAGACGCTTCCCTTTTCATCACAGCCTACGTTGATCGAACCTGTATTAAATGAGTTATGATCGATGAGGGCGCTAGCATTAATATCATTTCCACCCATGCCTTTGATCAATTGGCTCTTCCCAAGAATTGCGTATTGAAAACTGACGCAATCCTTAGATCCTTTAATGACACCACCACTAACACTATTGGCATTGTTGTCCTCCATATCCGCATTGGTCCACGCACAATCTCGGAGCTCTTCTACATTATTGAGGGAGAATTCCAATACAACATTCTATTAGGGCGACCTTGGATCCACGCCATGGCTTGCGTCCCTTCAACACTTCACCGTTGTGTCAAATTTAAACACGACAAACAAGTCCATGTCATTCCTGCCGACCCATCCCCTTTTAAGACTTGTAACACAACCTATCGCCCTAATGACATTCTTATCCCGCTCAAGGCATCAACCCAAACATCATCTCCATCCACAGAAGCATCAACTAGTACACAAATAGTGGTTGCTACCACATCATCTTCTCAATTAACAACCAAGGACCCCATGGACGATATCTTCTAAAGACTTTCACTGGGGAAATATCACCTACTTACCCTAGACATGTTCCAGACTCCTCAAGAGTATGGACAGCTTCATCAAAACCCAAGCTATGACTGTCAGATCAGAATGGTCATTCCTTATGGTCCTCCTAGCCTTCAAACCAATCTCGTCTATGGGGGGTTGGATCAAGCTCCTAATGAATCAAATCCTTCCTCCTCGCCTCAAATATTCACATCCGATTTCTCCTTTCTTATCAACCCCACCTTTGCACATACCTACCTTTATAGGTGTGCATGGAAGGGTTTTGGCTTTGGGCGTTACGAACAAGGCTCCCATCAGCCTATCGAAACACCCAATGACAATAATGCCAAGAAACGGTATGGACTGGGTTTTCACGAACCCATTGAGGCTTCCACAAACCTTTGGCCCGAACCAACCATCGACCAAACTCTTCTAGACTCGCCTATTCTTCCATCCTCACCTATGGAGTCGATGGTTTCCATCCCTCCTAGTTTTTTTTTTTGCATAAACACCATCCGCTTGGAACCCCTAACCTATCAGCTCAATGGGGTTCCCAAGTCTCTCCCTCTCATTTATCCTAGCATGATAGACAATGAATCAACAACCATTAACACAGTCCACTACATAGATGATGACGCCATTTTTACCTATATGGGTGTCGATGATTCTTTCATTCAGTGCTCCCTCCCTTCTGAAACACAAGTTATGTTAAATGAATCAACCATCGACATTAACCTTTCATCTTCTGATGTTCCTCAAGTCTTAAAGATTGGTCAATCTTTAGACACTCAGGAGCAGATCGACTATACCACATTTCTCTCAGATAATCGTAAAACCTTTGCCTGGACCTACGCCGACATGCCTGGCATCGACCCTAACATTGCCACTCATAACATTGTCACAAATCCAGAGGCTAACCCTGTTAGGCAAAAGCTTTGCAAAATGCATCCTCGTGTTGCACTTCTTGTCAAAGAAGAGCTTTAGCGCCTTCTTTCTGTCTCCTTCATCCAACCCATCGATTATCTGCAGTGGGTCTCTAACATCGTTCCTGTCACCAAGGCGACTGGGGGGATTTGGATCTACACAGACTATCGTGACCTTAATCTAGCTTGTCCCAAAGATGACTTTCCTCTTCCAAACATTAACCAACTTGTTGATCTTACAGTTGGCCATGAGATGTTATCACTCATGGACGGATTTTCAGGATATAACCAAATCTTGATTGCACTGTAAGATCAGCACAAAACCACCTTCATTACACCATGGGAAACTTTTTGCTATCGAGTCATGCCTTTTGGTCTAAAAAATGCAGGTGCCACATATCAACGTGCCATGACTTACATCTTTCACGATCTCCTCCACAAAATCATGGAAGACTATGTCGATGACCTGCTTGGCAAGTCTAAGCTTCGTCGTGACCATTTGACTATCCTCAAAATCATCTTCTCTCCCCTTCTTTAGTACCAGGTCTATCTTAACCCTAAGAAATGCATCTTTGGGGTCCTCTCAAGAAAGCTCCTGGGATTCATTATCTCTTTTCGTGGCATCGAGATAGATCCTGCCAAAATCCATGCTATCCTCAAAATGCCACCTCCAACTAATCTCAAGCAACTTCGCAGTCTACAAGGAAAGCTCCAATCCATCCGTCGTTTCATTTTGCAGCTTTCTGACCGTTGCCAACCCTTTCATCACCTCCTCAAGAAGGACATCTCTTTTAAATGGAATAAAGATTGCCAAGAGGCTTTTAAAGCCCTCAAATGCTATTTGGTCTCTCCACCAGTCCTTATTCCACCAAAAGATGACCAACCCTTCTACCTCTACATCTCAGCAACCAATCATTCGTTAGGTGTCATGATCGCGCATCGAGACGAGCAACACCGTGAGCAAGCAGTCTATTACATAAGCCAAACACTTGTCGACTATGAAACTCGGTATACTCATATTGAGAAACTCTGTTTGGCATTAGTCTTTGCCACTACCAAGCTTCGTCACTATCTTCTCAATCACAAAACCTTTGTCATCACCCACACTGATCCCCTCAAATACATGCATTCCAAACCATATCAAAACCAGCGTATGGCTTGTTGGCTCATGCTTCTTACTAAATTTGACTTAGAATTTGTCCAGCAAAAATCTATAAAAGGGCAAACAATCACTGACCAACTAGCGGATGCCCCTCTTCCCGACAATCAACCTTCTCAGTGCGAGTTTCCTGATGAATCTATCGCCACTCTCTCGACTAATGACACATTCTACCAAATGACAATGTTTTTCGACGGCTCTAAATGTCAACTCGGTGGGGGTGTGGGGGTCATCCTCATTCCAAATGAAGGTGAACCCATGCCCCTATCTTTCAAACTCGACTTTGAATGTACCAATAATATGGCCGAATACGAAGCCTTAATTTTGGGACTTTAAACTGCCCTTTCTTTAAACATCAAGACCATCAGCATCTTCGGTGACTCACAACTTGTCGTCAATCAAATCAATGGTTCATATCTTTGTAAAAATGAAATTTTACAAAGGTACAAGCATCGTGTTGACACTCTTCTAGCATCTTTTGACCATCACTTATTGCAGACTGTTCCTCAATCAATGAATAAGTTTGCTGACACCATGGCTTCCCTCGCCTCGCATATTCCTTCTTCATCGTCATCATCATCAAGAATTTATGTCATGGTACATCATCTGCCATTGCCTTCATACATATCCACTGACATCAATCTCATCCACACCATAGACTCTAGTTCACAAGATGTATGGTATAAACAACTTGAGGACTACTTGGCTCATTCTCTCATTCCTCCCAACCTCTCTAGCAATGTGCGGCGGGCTTTCATCAAACGCACCGCTCGCTATACCATGCTAGGGGGCCTTCTCTATAAAAGAGGTTTTGACGGCCTTCTTCTTCGTTGTTTAAACTCCACTGAAGCTTCTCATGATGTTAAACAAGCCCATGACGGGATTTGTGGTGGACACTTCAATGGTAACTCGGTTGGCAAGTGCATCCTTCGCATGGGTTATTATTGGCCCACTCTTCATCAGGATTGTAGCAATTATGTTCGGCATTACATCAAGTGTCAACAGCATGCTAACTTGCTTCATCTCCCCAGTCACGCCTTATAAGTCGCTCAGGATTTTTGGCCTTTTTCACAATGGGGCTTAGATCTCATCAGTGAGATTAACCCTCATTCGTCTCTTCGTCATCAGTCCATCATCACTGCCACCGAGTATTTCACTAAATGGGTGGAAGCTATTCCTCTTGTCTCCACAAAAGCCAACAAGATTGTCGACTTCATCAACACCCACATCATCTGTCGTTTCGGTGTACCTCACAAAATCATCACCGACAATGGCAAGTCCTTTAAAAATAAGACCGTCCAAAAACTCTGCGATTCATTTGGCATCAAACTCAGCTTTTCTTCGCCTTACTACCCACAAGCAAATGGGCAGGCTGAGGCTTCTAACAAAATCTTAACTAAAATTCTCATGAAGGTGGTCAACGACACTGGAAGGGATTGGCACGTTCAAATACCCTTCGCTTTGTGGGCCTACCGCACTAGCATCCGAACCTCTACGGGTTCTACCCCTTTCTCTCTAGTGTACGGAATAGAGGCTGTCTTACCTCTCGAAGTACAGATCTTGTCTCTTCGCATTTCACTCCATGACATTCTTTCTAATGATGACTTTCGTCAAGATCGATTAGCTCAACTTGAGTTACTCGATGAACGTCGTCTTGCTGCCCTCAATCATCTCCATGTCTATCAAAATCGCATCAAGCGCGCCTATAATAAAACTCTGAGAGAATGAGATTTCAATATCGGAGATCTCGTCCTCAAAGAGAACCAACATGTGACCAATATGGAACGGAGTAAATGAGGCAAATTTGCTCCTAATTGGCTCGGACCTTATATCATCACGCACAAGTATGGATCAGGGACTTATCGTCTATCTTCTCTTGAAGGCCGACCAAAACCTGAGCCCCTTAATGCTTTGCATCTACGACCATTCTACTGTTAGTCGAGTATTCATCCACTTGACATTTAACTTGAGCTCGTCCCTTGAGCAATCCTTGTCCTTTTAATCCTTAATCTATTTCACCCTCTTTCCCTTAACAAAATCCTCTACAACCCTTTTATGATTTACGGATGCTTCATCCTAATAAAAGGGAGCCCTTGACCTTCTATAAGTCTTGTCCATGACTCAATATTCTGTCAAAAATAAATCAAGATGTCACAATATCCAAGGTCACAAAACCAAATCAAAAAGCAGACTGCTCCCTTGAAGGACAGCTGTAATATCATTGTTGTAGCTAATAGACTACTCCCTCAAAGGACAGTTATTCAAAAGCCCTTAAATCTATAAAGCAAAGTATAGACCACTCCCTCGAAGGATGGCTATGACTAAATCTTGCTACAAACAACACTTGCTCAGAAGCTTCCCACATCGATCAGCTTCACAAATGACCACCAAACAAATGACATCTCTAAGTGGACTTCCCGCATTGATCAGTCCGCTCTCTCAAAAAAAAAAAAAAAATGGGTCATGGACTTGACTTATAGTTGTCTCAGGGTCTCCTATAAAAAGGGACAAAGTTATCCATACTCTAAAAATGGGTTACCCTTTTCCTCCTCATATCACCTACTCAAGGGACTTCGAGCTCACTTTAATGTCAAAAGTGATTCGATTACCGCTCTAACATAACTATGGTCAATGATGCAACGCATAAATGGGGCCCTTCATTCGAACAACCCCTATCTATGCTGTCATTTTAGTCCTTGTCAATGAAAGGGCGCTTATGCCTTTTACTTTCTACCTACACTTTGGTCACATTCAACCACATCATTTGTCAAAACAATTCAATCCGACTCTTTTTAAACCACTCACATAGCCTAATCATTTTGGTTTTCATAGACATCATACACATGGAAACTATCAACCACACAATTCATGTCAAGCATAAACCATTACTTGCTCAAACATAAATCAACCTACAATTCATTTTTAGCGAACATCCATCACGAATATGGATAGTTGCTAAGGATGAAAAACCTCGACAAATTACAGCTTACACCATTTGGAAAAAGCTGTAGCATCATCTCCTCCTTGTCATTTCAAGCATGTACCCTTAGACATATGGGAAATGCTATATCCTTATCATGACCAAAATCAACCATTTCGATCTTTTTTCTCCCTTCTTGGGAGAACTACATTGGCCTGAGGCCCTAACGACAAGGGCTATGTAGGCAGCACTCAGTTGACATGGGGTCTTCTGGGGTTAGCTCGGCCATTCTCTTCAACACTTTCTTCAATCTCCTTCTCTCGTCACCTACCAATCACATCACAACCAATCACATATTTTCATAATCTTTAGCATAATTATTTACATCATAATCATTAATCACAACCACATTATCATCATCACACACTTAAGCATTCACATCATATAAAGTCATAACATAAATATCACTATCACATAATCCTTATGCATCATCATCTAATCTAAAAGTCATGACCATTATTAGCATTATCATAGCGCATCATTATATAAAACATCATCATTATAATCATCAACCATAACATTGTCATTATCACATTTAATCATCATAACATTATAATCATAAACATAATATCTAAACATGCATCATCATCATAATCAGAAATGCTAAATACATTAAACATTAAACAGCATCCATAACACATCAATGATCCAAAACCATCATATATATATCGAAATCTTTTATACAATGACACAATCTATCTCTGTCTCTCTCTCTCAAAAAAATATGATACATCTCGCATCAACGGCTCGCAGGCCGGTACATACATCAAAAATAACTCTCAAAATCTGCCCTCAAGGTTGTGGCTGTGGTGGTGGTGGCGGTGGCCGGGAAGATGTTGTATCCTCTCCCCCCTCTGATCTGTGCCATCTGTGAGACCCAGAAGCCATCGCTTGAGACATAGACCTCTATGGGCTCTGCTCTGCCCACATCTCTGAGTATCGTTATATCTGAGGGAACCCCCTGATAGCCCTCTCATAATAAGCGATCTCGTCCAGCACATCACTGTATCTAACTAGAGATACAGTTTACAGTGGACCCATCTGCCCTGCTGCTATGCCCTATCCTGACCCCTGTGGCTATGGCTAACCTAAATGCACCGATGCTGACTGTCCTGGCCCCTGTGAAAATGCCAGCTGCTGTGAGGGCTACTGCATCAAACCCTTACCTCTCAAAACCTGTCCTATCGCTGCCTGTGCTTGGGCTACGATGAGTTGTCCCTGTAGTAGTGTGACCTGATCCATCAACACTATCACTCGACCTGTCATCTCCATCAGCTGCCCTGTAACCCCTGCCAGTTGTCCCTACAAAATTGTGAATTAGGCCTGAGCCGCGTCTCTCTCCTACCGCGCAGTGTCCCTCTCCTCGCGGGTTGTATCCTGCTTCTTGGTAATGGCCTATAGATCTGGCTGGGGACCCACCTGTATGCTTGTATACTACCCTACCCACCACGTCGTGTAGGCCTTTGTACACCCTGGGTTGGCTATCCCAGGTCCTGCCGATAACTCCTTAAAATTTGGCTCCTCTGTCTCCTCTGGCAGTGGGAGCGGTGCCTCTATATCATCCCGCCTGTACTATGGAAATGCGGGAGGTACATCCTATAGTAGCTCATACTGGTGCCGCACTCTCTCTACTGGGATCCTCTCGAGCTCACCGGATCGCCTACCTCTGACCCATCACATGCTTTAAGTCCTGACCATCTGCTCGCCCTGGTCTCTGAATACTGGATACACCAAGTATGGTCTCCAAACAATTATTATTGGAATCAGGGCCTCCAGTACCCCTCGGTAGTGATCAATATCCCTGACCACTCCATCCACCCACATCTATGCCATCACCTCATGCCATCACCTGAATCTGACCCTAAAATCAGCCTGGATTGCCACTGGGAGGCCGAGAGGTCGGGTAACCACAATATGCTCGTATGCCCAATAGTGCAGAAGGTGGCCTACACACAGACTGTACCATCGCCACTGACTGATGCCCCATAGCTCTCTGTATACCTGGGCCAAAAAGATGGGTGCCTAGGTGAACACTATCTGCTGCTCTAGCATGTCCATCAAAACCCTAGTCATGGCCATCGAGAACTTGCCTCCCTCCACATCTGACAATGCATAGATTGTGATGCCGATCATCATCAAAACCTCCAGCCGATGTGCACCCTCATCCACCACGTACAAAGGCTCATAGGTAAAACTGGCTGAATGGTAGCTCGTCTCCGTGATGTGCTCCCCAAATAGCGTGACCATGTGTATGTCGTGCACCTCTCTCGAGCACGCATAAATGTCAGATCCGTGTACCGATAGCCACAAAATCCAGTACACATCCTCGATCGTGACCATCATCTCACCTGTGGGCAGGTGAAAGGTGTTGGTGGCATGGTCCCACTGCTCGATCAATGCCACCATGAGGCTCACATCCCTCACCACTCTGCAGTAGCGTCTCAGACCGCCTAGCCCCACTGTGCTCATCTGGGCCCACTCCTCGACCGTCACGCCTCTGCGCATCTGCGTCAGTAAAGTCAGGAGGCGATCCCGCAACATCAGAGTCTGCCTCGCCTACATCCATCTAGGGTCAATCTCATGTTAAAACTATTCCTACTCTTCCTATTTTACCAACCATTTTGACCATCTATGCCTAACTCGACACCTAGAAAGCCCTTGGCATAGCTTCGACCTTTCGACTTGACCATTTTTCACAACCCTTTATGACCAGGCAGCCACCGACATTGGTTAGCGTGCCAGCGACGGCACTCACCTAATCGACGTCGATCACTTAGCGACCGACGTCGGCAGGTTAGCGATCGATGCCAGTCGTTGGTCAGCCGATGCCAGCGAACCCGCCGACGTCGGTGACTGGTTCAGCCCTAGGGCTGAATGGGGCGAGCCCTAAAAATTAGGGCTTCCCCATTTTTAACCCCTACACCCCCCAAAACCCTCTAAAAAGACTCCTAATCTCTCCTAGACTCCCCACCCACCTTCCTAGCTACCCTCCCCCCTCGATTTCTGCCTAAAAATGACAAAATTTTGAAAAACTAAATCAAAAACAAAATCAATCAAATAGGGTTTAGAGACCCTCCTACCTCGTCTCGGCGTCGCCGGCGTGGTGGCATGATGGGTGCCACTGGTGGTGGACCTCCCGTGGGTCCTCTACTCCCCTCTACCATCTCTTTCATGCCAATGACTTTGCACGCTCTTGTTGGCCCACACGCATCCCTACAGCGTCTAATCGACTCCTTCTCTCCACCAATGCCTATCTGCCACCTCACACTGCTCCTCAGTCAGCTTTGTGTCACTTTCACTCAATCAACTCCAGAGCTCTTTTTTCTCTCAGACAACAAATAGAAAATGACTTTTGGTGGGCCGCCAATCTAGTTTTGTCAGATTTGGCAAGCCGCCGACGTTGGCATCGGCGTCCCCTAATCTGCTGATGTCGGCCGAACTCTGCCGACATCAACCATTTTTAGATACCGACGTCAATTTTTATTACCGACATCAGCGTCCTTCCAACATCCTTTTTTTCTCTGTTGCCCCAAAATCATGCCCCCAATCAGTTAGTCCTCTAGACCATGTCATTTTGGCCCCCTGAGGCACTCAATTAAGATCACTTTTGCCTCCATCCATCGATCACCAGACATTGGAGATCATGACTATCTCCTTTAACTGTGACTATTTCCAAAGCAATTATGCCTTGGTTGTTTTTGCATATATGCTACCTCATGATTGGTTAGCACAATTGTGTGCACACTTTTGACCTTCACAAGTATAGGATCGCAAGCCAGTTGATTCGCACTACTTGTGACTTTTTCGTGTTTTCGGGAGCACTTCCTAAGCCTGGGATACCTAGAACACGATGACCATTGGAGCTTTAGCTTAGATTAAATAACCCAATCAGTAGATGACTAAATGCTGGGGCCCAGTTATTTCAATTTTGGCACTCCTCAACCTTTGACCTGTGATAATTTGACCTGACCATCCTCATGAAGTGGTGTACGCACAATCATAACTTTTGCAGCGTTCTCCCTCTATCTTTTCCCTTTTTCATCTACTCTCTGTCAAATCAGCACCCAATTCCAGGTTCTCTTCTCTCATCTCCTGCTTTGAGGGGGGATACCTCATCCATAATCGGGGCAACCAACCCTCACCTATTTTTGTCTTGCAATTCACTTGAACAACCAACAAGACGAAATCAAATCTTATCCCATACCTGGGGTAACCGACTCCTATTTTTGTCTTGCAGTTCATTTAGAGCAACCAACAAGACAAAAAGGGGCAAATGTAGACACCTAAATAGTGTCTAACCCTTGGTCACCTTCCCCCTTGGTCCATTCCTAACCCATTCCTAAAACATGCAATTACTAATTTAAAATAATAAACTTATTTTGAATTAATCCCCCCTCCTTGGACACATCACCCATGACACCTCACCTAGGACACCTCGCCTTGGACTAATTCCCATCCTATGACTCACCCAAGACCTATTCTTACTTCTCTCTAACCGCCTAACAAACTCTCATGCGTATTTAGCCCAACCTTTGACATTCTCCAACGGATAGTGCACTTGGCGGATGAAAAATGGGCTTGGTGGCTCTTTTTGCCCGTTCTAAACCCGTCGACGTTGGTCAAATGTCAGTCGACATCGGCGGAATCACCGACGTCAGTTATACTTAACCAGCTTTTCTGACTCTTTGACGACCCCAATCACAATTGGCTAGTTTCTGGAAGCAAATCACGAATCCTTCAATCTTCAGTCTTTGACCATCCGTCAATCTACAAAATCTCTCAGTCAAACCTCTCACTCTCTCCCTCAGGTGCAGCAACAACTTCAGGGTTCTCTATCAGCAACAAGTTTTCCACACAGACTACATCAACAGCAGGTACGGGAATCATCAGTAGCACACCTTCAATAAGGCACAGGTAAGTATATTGTCTATGTTTTCTTTGTGTTTTCTAGTCATTTGCTTTTAAGTATTATGAATTAGATTTAGCACTCCCTCTCCCCAAACCAGACTGTTAACCAAGTCAGACCTGAATCTTTACTTCTCCATCTCCCTATTACCTCTGTCCTCTGTCAGACCATATACTCTGTCCATTCAACCAGACTCTCAGACCCAGACCCCAGACCATTCAACCAAGCCCAAAACTTTGTCTCAAGACCACTCAAATAAACCCAGACCCTGACCAGACCCTGTCCACGGACCACAGACTTAACCAGACCTCATCCAAAGACCTTTGCCTCTACCGACGCCGGTCACTACCCCAACCGACGTCGGCAGATTAACCGATGTCGGCACCTTGACCAACGGACGCCGGTAGGACCACTGACGTCGATGACCGTCACTAGTTCGACAACTTCTTTCAAGTAAGCCTTTGCTTCCCTTTTTCATTCCATTTCTTTATCATTTCAATTCTTTATCATTCTGTTGTTTATCAGACACTTTTTTTTATTGACTAGTGGGTTTATATCCCTTAAGGAAGTTTTCATACTTTTGGGATCAAGCTTTCGCTTGACAACCCATCATCTGTCCATTTAACGCCTTCTTTTGTCCAAGTTTCTTTTCTTTGCAGGTGTCATTCCTCCACAGCCAAAGAGGAGTACTCACAGCGTCTGGATTACGGTGTGCAGACTATATCCAGGTACACATCAAGCCTTGACCATTCTTTCTTAAGTTTCTTAATTCTTCCTTGAATCTGAAAGCAAAATTTGAATAGAAACAACATACATACATATATATATACATACATACAAACATATATACACATACATATATATATATACATACATATATAAATACATACATATATATATATACATATATATATATATATACATTTATATGTATATATATATGTATGTATATATATATGTATATATATATATATATGTATATATGTATATATATATACATATATATATATATATATATACATATATACATATATATATACATATATACATATATATATACATATATACATATATATATACATACATATACATATATATGTATATATATATATAAGTATATATATATATATATATATATATATATATATATATATATATATATATATATATATATATATATATGCATTCACATTTTATAAGATCGTGGATTATACATTAATTATCTTATTATCTATCATATTACTATGATTGACTCAATTACCCAAAACTAGTGACATTAAGTATTTAGACCAAGTATTTTATTGCCCAGCGCAAAATCAGTGACACCACTAAGGAATGGTCCGACTGCATCCACTATAACAATTCCCTAAGGCTTGGTAATATATTTTGGAGTCGTATTTTCTCAATTAATTTATTGAATACTAATTCCAGTGTCCCTATATAGCTATGCAATTATGCAAAGAGGAATTTTAGTGAACTAAAACAGTCTTAAATTAAATTCTAGCCACTTTCTTATTGTATAGATGATGACTTTCTTAATAGTTGTACTTACCTAAACTAGGTGCAACGATTCAAGAAAGAAAATAAATATCTACAGCTGTGCACATATGGGTTGTTGCATATTAATTACTTCCACTTGCACAAATTTTTTTGGCTTACTCCAGCATGTTGACTTTTATATATGAATGCCCAAGTCATTGCCTTATTATAAATGAATCATTTCTTACCTTATAAAATCATTGGAATCATTAACTAAGTCACTACATATAATAGAATAGTTTGATTTAACAGTTTAGATTGTTATATCATTAATAATGTATTTGGATCATATTTTTATATAGCAATTACAGTGATTTAAAATTTTCAATTTATATATGTATAAATGCAGCTCGTACATATCTATAGCCATAAAATTTATTACTTAAAAGTGACTCGGATGTATAAAATAATATATATTTGCATATATAGTGATCCTATCTATAAGAGTATATATATCATGTAAATACTAATAGGTGTATATATTTAAATACAACGATTCAGCTAATAAATCATTTTAGTAAAAATAATATGCATATTCAGAGTTTTATTATCATAGTATATTAATATAGATTTATAATAGACATAAAATTTTCTACTGCAACCATGCAATCTAACTATTATATTTTTCAACATGAATGTGTAAAATCGAACAACACTATCTACCTAGCAGCCCATATAGGTCTAGTCTCAATTTTCCTCTTTCCAACACTCCTTTTGTCCTCCTATAGTTATGGCATACGCTCTCTCTTATTTTATTCAGACAAAGGCTTATATATTTTCCGTAATTTACCCCCTATAAGAATAGGTAAAGCCTTCCCTTTGGTTTTAGATTTTAGTTTTTTAGCTTTTCTCCTTTTTTTAAAAAGATATTTTAATATTCTTTTTTTTATGTCATGTTTTTCTTTTATCTTTATTTCTTATTTTTATTCTTTTCTAATTTTTTAGGTGCCATTAATTAATTTCTAGCATTACTTATAAAAATTAGTATATTTACTAATTAAATTAACATTTCCAAACATCATGATGGATTAATGACAAATAGATTAATAAATCTTAATTACATAAATCTCCAAAATATTAGTGGACACACAAATAATTCATGTAATATAAATTCTACATAACCAATAACTATGCTAGTAAATCATGGTTAAAATGACTATTTAATGCAAACAACATCAAAACATATTATGTTAACCACTCATTATGTATCTAACATGTGCTAGCTATCTGTGGTGTGTGAGAGTATCCATCAATTTCTTTATCATCCTATAACATCTTGATCTATGTCACCCTCTTTGATGATGCTCTCCCTTCATCACACTTTAAGGGCTAAGTTCTCTCACGTCAACCTCACAACAAAATAGGTAGTTAGACCATAACAATCATAATATATATTCATCATAAAATATAGCTTAAATGACAAATCAACATGATCATAAAGTAAACTTTTACTTACAGCTAACTCATAGTAGGGCGATCATGTAATCTAAGCAATATCCTACTACCCTATCTAAGCATATATTTCATAGCTTAGTTAAAAATAGCCAAATCTAAATTTGTTAACTATAAATATCTGTGAATAATATAATAAGTTTACCTGATGAGGAATTAGGATGTAGCATCATAGACTCATGACAGTAGGAATTTAATTGCTTCCATATGTTTTCCAAAGCATGGAAGGTTGAAAAATTGAAATAAGCCCGCAACATCTAAGGCATTGAAAATTTTGAGGTCATATACCAATTGATTTTTGGTGTTTTGGCACTCAACTTAGTAGTCATTTTATAACTTAACCTCATTCCCAAATTTATGGTGATTGTAATCAAAGATGGTGCAAGAGGGCAATTTCAATACCCAATTTTCTTTGCACAACACCATCTCTAGATACTACATTTCCCCTATCATCAATGGTTGGGTTGGAGATGATTGTGCCTTCTTCACTTGGCATGCCATCTTAATTTCTTCTCCTTTTATACGTTGTGCCTCTTCCCTGATTAATACTACTTCTCCCCAAGTACTTATTCTTCCTTTGGTATGGTTGGAAACATATTGGTCCTTAAATCCTTCTTCTTAGCTTGCATCACCCTCTGAGGAGCCCAAAGGTTGAGACATGGCCATCCAACATTCCCAAAGGAATACATGACTATTGTGTAGATGACTTTGGCTTTTCTTACTTTGTTTCCCTCTAATGCAGGATATCTACCTCTGCAACCTATAATTACCAGTTCTTTCTATCATGGTCATGTTTTTGAGTTAACCCTGTGCTTGATTACTTAGCTTGATGCTCAACTCAATAGCTATTTACAAAATTTTGATGTTGTTTACTTGCTCTAAAATTTATCCAATGTAAATCATTCTTTGACTTTGTAAACTCAAATTGAAGCAAAGGTAAAAATTAAAAATGAGCTTCCTTATCCTTTTATAGCTTCAAGGGGGTAACTTGAATTTATTACCCCTTTTCTTTTCATCCATCACTTTTCATTATTAATGTACTTGTAATAGACACCATTCTTTGACCATCACTTCTCACCATAAATGCATTTAACAGTATTATATTATCATGATGTTGGCACAATTATCACAACTACTATTTCTTTCACATTAATGACACATCTTATCTTGTGCTTTCATTTGAAGTGGAAGTTAGTTGTGTCCCGCACTTTTCTTTAGATTGAAAGACAATTATTCTATTTATTTTGAATTTTCAAACTATTTGGTAGGAATATCTTATCTTTGGGCTATTTAACTTGTGCACCTTAAGTTATGTATGTATTCCTAATCATGAATATAGATACCTTTTACCCCACACTAAAACTTTGTTGTGGTCATCCAAAACTTTGCAAGTACTAAATTAAACTAACTCTATACTAAATCAAAAGGTGTGCACAACTAAGGCAATGCTTTTATTCAAACAGTAAATCTTAAACTAATGGCATAAACCTTATTGTTACAAAATTCTAACTATTCAAAGGTGAAATACAGTCGTAGATAGCTTCTATTGTAATGCCTAGGAAGAAATTAGTTTTCCAACCTTTATAATCAATAAGTGCTAGTAGGTCAAATGCTATGAATTATAAAAAGACTGTCTCATTGAATTCAAAGTTTTATACAATGGTGCATGAACTTGGAGTCATAGAGCAAGACATTCATCTTAGGGGTAAATGTTTTATGCTTGATATGTTGATCATGCCATGTCTTTTATTTACGTTTATCCACATCTTGACTCCAATGAGCAAGGAAGTGGGTTTTATCTAGTTACAACAAAGTATCTAAGTGTGATTTCAAGGATGATTCCTCATTTAATTGTCCAACATGTGAAATATGAAGAGATGGTACCAAGAATTCAACTAGTAAAACTTCCTCTTTGACATATACCAAATTGAATAGTGTGTTCATTTTTAGGTGCTTATAGGTTTTATAGTAAACCCAAAGTACCATAGATACTCTATCATTCCAGTCAATTCGGTTAATATTACAAAAAAAATTAAGTGTTGTGCCTAAGATTTTATTAAATGCCTTGGTAATTATATTGGCTTGGGGGTGATACGGTGTTGTTTTATGATGAGCAATCATAAACTCACCAAGTAGGATGTGAATAGTTTCATTTAAGAAATGGGTACCAAAATCACTAGAAAAACTTAGTGGGCATCTAATCTAAGTTATGATATGTTCCCAAATGAAGCACATAGAAGTAGCAGTAGTACAATCCCTCATTGGTACAACTTTAACCCAGTGCATGACATAATCACTTGTTATAATGATATAATGGGAACCTATTCCTTGTCCAACTAGATTGATGGGGTTGACAAAATCAATGGCCCAATTTTTAAATAGTTTTTAGGAAAGAATTGGAGGTAAAGGCATGGCATCCCATTGATTTGGTTTTCTTACATATTGACAAATGTCACACTTCTTAACATATATCTTGGCATCTTGAAAAAGGGCCACCATAATCTAACCAATAGAACCTTCCATGCAGTAGCCACTTTAGGATAGTGTCCACCTACAATTCCCTCATAAACTTCTTGGATTACTTTAGAGAACTCATGTTTCATGAGACAGTGCTGAAAAATTTTGTCTGGGCCAAGCTTGTAGAGGTCTCCTCCAATGAGTTGAAAAGGTGTGGCATGGATTATGAGTTGTTTCTTGGCCTGAGGAGTTACACAGTTAGGTGTTGATCCATTAGTTAGAAAAGTTTTAATTTCTTCCAACTCCTTAGGTACAGGAGAAACATGAAACATTTGAACATCAAGTAAGTCATCTTCAATAGCGCATGGTGGTTTTTTGGAAATAATTCAAGAAAGATGGTCAGGGCCATAATTATTTTTTCCTGGTTTGACCATGACAGAGAATTGAAATTATTGAAACAACATTATCAAGTGGTAGATGTGTCTATGCAACATATGCTTATTTACTAGATACTTTAAAGCTTCATATTTGTATATAATACAAAAGGAGTTGCCAATAAGTATTATCAAAATTTCTATAGAGCATAAACCATTGATAGTGTTTTGTGCTCCATGCTGGTGTAATTCCATTCAACTAGAGTATGTTTCCTACTAGTAAAATAGATAGGGTGATCAAGGTGACCTTTACTTGGTTGTGAAAGGATTGCACTAAATGTCATTCCATAAGCATCAACATAGACATGGAATGGTTTTGTCTAATCAGGGAACTGTAGAATTGAAGTGGTGACCAATCTATCTTTTAAGGTCTCAAAGGCTTATTGACAGGAGTAGGTTAATATGAAGTGATCATTATGTTTTAAGAGTTCTTCCAGAGGCATGGTAATCTTTGCATATCCATGAATGAATTTCCTATAATACCTAATATGGTCTATAAAAGCAAAAACTTCAGGTTGATACTTTGGCACTGGGAAGTGAAGTATGGTAGATATTTTTTTGGGTCTACAAAAATTCCATCCTTGAAAATAATATGTCTTAGAAGAAACCAAAAGGCATAGCAAAAAGACACTTTTTAAGGTTGAGATATTTGTAAGACTTGACAATGCTCAAGCATGATTCATAGATTATAGAAATGGTCCTTGACCAAGCCATAGACTGTCTAGTCATCCAAGACTTGAAGAAATTAATGGATGAAATTTTTAAAGGCCTAATGGCTATACATGAAAAAAAATTAGGTGTGTTCTTTAGCCCAAAAGGAATGATAATATAGGTGAAAGATCCCCACTCAGTGGCAAATGTAATCTTAGGTTGATCCTACTCAATGATCTAGACCTAATGGTACCTAGAGAATCCATCTATGAAAGTATAAATTTCACACCTAGCGATGCCTTCAAGTATTTACTCTATTAATGGTGTTCAGAAGGGATTAGTAATGCAAGATGAATTAAGTATCTGGTAATCAACATAATTTCTAATGTGTCCATCTTTTTTTATACTTATGACCATGGGATTGACCCACTTAGATTCATCAATTAGGGTAATCATTATGGTGTGTAATATACTATCAATTTCTTCCTTCACATGCACCCATAGATTTGGATTCATCCTATATGGAATTTTCTTGATTGGTCAAGTGCCATCAACCAGTTTGATATGCATTTTGCTTAGATATGGATGAACACCTTGCATCTCACTATAGCTTCATGGGAAGACATCTTGGTATTATTTTAATAACTCAAATATCTTTGAAACTTTTGTGTCAGTCTAGTAATTACCTATAGTAGCTATTTTTGTTTCTTCCTTAGTGTCAAGGTTGCATTGGATAGTTTAAATTAGTCATGAGTAAGGGCAGTCTATATCGGGACTAGTATCATGAATAGTTTGTGTGTCATAGTCTATAATGACATATAAATGATTCTCTAGAGGGTCAAGTGGGTTGGACCCTTCACCTTATTCTACCTAAAGTACTATTTTATGTTTCCCTAGGCATATATCTTCACATAAGTATTGATCAATGACTAGTTCTAGTATAGGAACAAGTTGTACAGATGGTTCATTAAATATAAGTAGACCTTCTTCTAAGATATCTGGATATATCTCAGGCAATCTTGAATGGGACTAGGGTCACCAACAATTGTTTCACACATGGCCTAGAGAGTGAGGCACAAATCCATTCTTGGATAGGAATAAAATAATTCTAAATTCATGTTTTCTTTTAAAATATGCCAAAATTGGGTACCCATATATCACTCTTCATGGACATACCATGCTCTCGCCTAGGTTCGTAAGGTTCTATAGAAAGCATTTACCCATAGGTACTCTAGTAAGAAAGACACTTTAACTCTCCACATGGATTCACAAGCCTCTATATGGGGTTCAAGTGCTCATACTCTGCTATAGTTAATTTTTCCCTTAATTCAGTTGTCATGATGAAACCAGTGATGCAAAGTATAATGTAATTGATTGAATTAGAGAAGTTGTTCACGATGGGTGCATTTCCACCTTGCATTAATGCCATCAAAAAGGTGAACCAATGATCATATATGATCATTTTCAGAGTTATATAAGTCTTCAAGGCACCGTTTAAAATCACATACTTTCATTTGTCCATGAAACCAAGGAGCTTGATCAAGTCTTTCTAAGGTGCATCCATCATTGTTCCCCTCATGACTTGGCTGCTAAGAAGGCAAACAAACATGTGACATTTATTATAATGGCATGGAATGTTCTTTTGACTACCAATGACACTACACACTCTTCCATTAAGGTCATAGTCATCGTGGGCCCAATAATTACAAGCATTGCTTATGTATCAGAAAGAGATTGAGTGTCTATCCAATGAAGGATGACATCAGGATTAGGATCATGTTGCTCACCATCACTGGCTATGACATTATAAATGTGGTTAATATATTCTTTCAAATTAATAGGTTCTACATATGGAGACACACATGTTTGATCTAATGGAAACATAATGCATTGATCAATATTCTTAAAACTAATGTAACACTTTTCGAAACTTAAGTTTGCATTGTTTTCATAACATAGAGGTCACCCCAATAGAGTTGGAAATTCATCAACCTCTACTAACTTGAGAAATTCAAATTCAAATTTTAAATATACTCTAAGGATATCCACCATTGCATTATTAAGGATGATAATGGGTAAAGCATGAGTTTTGTTAGCCATAAACAATTCATACAGGGATGGTTGTAATGCTGGACTAGCCATTTTATGCCATGCATCCTTGGTGAGGATGTTAACATCAGTGTCAATGTCAACTAAGATGTCTTGAATCACCCAACCATCAATGTAAGTTTCACTAGTAATTTTTTGTCCTCTTGAGGGTTAGGAACAATAGGGGTATCTTATTGTCGAGCATGATTTAATTGATGATCCTTAGTTTTTTGAGTCAATTGAGGTTGAGTGTTAGTGTTTTTAACTAATTTTTAAGCCAATTACTCAATTGTGGGAAAATGTTTGCATCCTATATATGCTTGTAAAGATTTTAGAAATCATCTCATGTTATTTTTTAAGGTGATGTTTCCTTTTGTATATCAGCACATTGCATTGCTTCTTTGTGTTTAAGAAATTGAATTTATCCTTGTAGTTCTTGTACTAGTTCCATGGTGTCCTGGAGTACATAATTTTGTTGTAGGGCATCATGATACTTCCTTGCTTGAGGCTCTTCATGATGTACCTTCTTAATAGGAGTAGATGTAGAATGAGATTATCCATCTCTATGCGTAGTGATATTCACCTATTAAGATGTTGGGGTGAATGAGCAGAGCTATCAGTGAGGTTTATCAATGTGAATCATACCTACACCTTTTTCATTCTTTCCTTAGTGATGGTTATGTATAAGTCAAGGCATTATTCCAACTGATGTTCCTTTTTACAAAAAAACACATGTTGGGTAAACTGGATGATCCCTTTGATAGTGATCCAAAGATCCACACTTATAACATGTCCTTAATGGGAAATGACCACCTCCTCATCCTCACCCTCTACCTCGACCATAATAGCCATCATTATCTTTACTATTAGACATAGAGGTTTGACATGTACTGCACATGTGTGCTTCATAGATATCACTAATTAGCTAATAATCATTTCTATCATAGGTGTAAGCATTGTATATTTTTCAATAGTCAAAAACCTTTAAATGGGTAGCTCATTTCAAGAGAGGATAGGAGCATACATCATGATCTTCATGGAAAATTTCACATAACTACTTCAGTATAATGCATATGTTCTTACATGGGTAATAGCTTCAATTATGACCTTCAAACTTGCAATTGGTATACCAAAGACCGTTACGAGTATTATATGCATTGTTTGAAGTTAGTTTTTTAAGTTGTGATACCATTAAAGATATTTGGGCTTCCATGAAAGGACTAATCTTAGTGTCAATACTACCAATAGCTTTAGCATGGAGGGCGGCTTCCAAATCTTCACGTGGGTTAGTGAAGGTCTTTTGGGATAGTGTTCATCAAAATGGAAGTAATAAACCTCCCACAAACCATTGTGCATGTTGATTAGCATTTATTTCAAATAAAAGCTTTGATAGAATTGTTTTGAAAGATGCATCATATTCCCATACACTTTTAGTATAACAACCTCACTAAGTTAGACACATAAATACATGATTTTTTTAAATTAAATAGACATATAAACTAAACATAAATTACACCATGAGAATCCACAAAGACCATAAGAATTACACAAGGTGTAATAATAGCAACAAGCATAATATCATGAGAGTACATGACATAATGGAAATATAGAAAGTAATCGCATTAACTCTATTTCAAATATAACAAGTCTATAGCCACCATTTTCCAAGTAAAATTATAATTACATCTCTTCATGATAATATTTAATGATAAGTACAATATAATAGAATGTGCATATAGATACATGGCTCCATCAGAGCATAGTTTCTAAACTTAAGTATCTGTGGCAATCTTAAATGTCATCTCAATAAGTAGTATTGATGTAGGAAGGGAGAGCATCACCTAAGTGATTTTTCACACCAACCACAGACCAATGATCCTGTGCACTAAGCCTATCAGGGAATGGCCCTCCATTCATAGATGAGTAGATAGTGACAGCACAAGAATCCAGAGAGATAAACAAGTACTTGTGTATTGTATGATTCTAAACTAAACATGCAATGTATCATATAAATCTATTTTATTGCAAGATATCACACAAACATGTAAATAATACTCATGAAATGATAATGTCTCACTAAACATACTTTGGACAAAAGTTTTATAGATAAAAAATAATAATGATCTAAATCAATCAAAATCATACACACCACTTGATTGGACTACCTTCATCTATCATTGTCATACCAGTAAGCTAGTGAAGTCCATCTCACTCCTTACTTCGTATCAACAACGCAGATTGTTCAAATACAATTCAACTACAATATTCATCTAATTTACATCCTACTAGTAAACACCATCTTATAATGTGCTAAACATAGGCGTAACCAAAGCATATATTTATTCTGTCAAACACATTAATGAATCTTACATTAATTTATATCCCATACTAGAATTAATGACTACAGCCTATACCACTTGGGTAAAATATACATAGCTGTAGATTTCAACTACCATAATTTGTTTCCAAACATAATGATAACCCATATTACCGTAGTCTAATATTCTAAGACATAACTACTAGTTTTCACAAAAAAAAGTCATATAAAGTAGTCTTAAAATCAAGGAAACATAAGCAACTATACAAGTAACTATATATAATGAAGCAAGTCATAGTTCTCATAGAACACAATAACAAATTGACACAATATTCGTTAAACTCACAAAGCTTGCATACATAAATTCTTACCAACAATTATAAAACACGCTATTCATAGCAATAACCAACATATATACAGTCAATCTATTAAATGTAAATATGATTTTAGGCATAATATGCATAGTATGTACCATCCAGATACAACATACTTTTATATTGTAGTACCCTATGATATCCCATACTATCATAGGTTCTCAACTACATATTGACAAATAATCTAAACGTATTATTTCAAGAATCAAGTGACACACATACATGATAGCACTTAGGCAAGAATAGAGCTATATCACCCAGGTATACCCTAAGTCTAAACTACATACTATCATTCAAAGAAATATAACATATAAGCACACATCATGATGCACTACTAAGTATGATCAATCATTAAAACACATTAACATCTACACAATATGTGCCACACACAAGTATTCAATAAAGAATGCATATAAAATCATAATCAATCAATCATTTATAGAAAAATAAGGAATTCATAAACATGTAATATCATCCCTTTAAACATCTCACTCTGTTTACTAAAAGAATATTCTAGGATGGTTATAGTTTTCTAGTCTTTCGTAAACTTAATGACTATTTAACCATAGGTATAATTGTTATATCCAAGTACTTGTTCATCTTGTGAGTACCAAAATTAAATACTCCAATGATATATATAAATACTATATCAATGTTCACATATATGCTCCAATTAAAAACCCCTATGTTTCCAACATTCCTTGGAATTTCCATAATCTCAAAGATACACATATATGGATGATCTTTTAGGAATTTGCAATATAAACCTATTCACAAATAATTATTCCTAACTAGACATATTTCATCATGATATATTTGAGAATGTATAACTCCGTACACAAGTCCTCAATACCATGCATTTTTTCACTTTCGGGTTTGCATACAATTATATGACAATATTCAAATTGCTCTAAAATTGTGATACATAAAGTTTCATCAAGTACACAAATAAATGGAACACTCAAGCATTGGACATAAAATTATGCCATAAACTCGTATCCAAATGCATTTGTATTTTTATGTTATCTATGCACACACCTTCGTACATACTAATACACCCATTACACATATTATACCCCTAGTATATAATGGTAATGAACAATACACAAACCAATGACTCTCAATAATCTTTTTGTATCCCAAACCATATAATTAATTCAATATCTCAAACATAATTATCATTAAAATAAGAATTGAGGTAAAAATGTTAAACTTTCCCAGGAAAATATCTATTCCAAAGATGACTTCGATATTTAGAATTCCTTTTATAACCCCTTAATGCTCTCGAGTAGAGATATTAATCTATTGAGATAATTAGTTTTATCCTACTTAAATTATTCCTTTCACATCAACCATTTTATAAATATATTAACATATACCTTATGTATTATATTCTATGCCCCAATTGGTTAATACTCAGAGAAATATAGTATACAGTTAATAACAAGTGTTGGCATAACTCTATATAAGCCCACAATATAATGACACCAGCAACATGGAACACTTATTCTTTGTCATCATCCCAATATAATTTATGGTGTATAAAACATTGTTCCATAATTATTTTCTCCATAGAAAGAGTACACATCATAATATATGTATTGTTATTTTTAATATCAATGATTTGGTTACTATAAAATATATTTTTCCTACTCACTATTATCCCATAAAAGTTTTTATTTATAAATAAATATATTTATGTTTGTTGATATAAAAAATGCTAAGCATTGGTATATATATACATAGATGTCCATAATTTCATTGTATAGAAAATTAGATATGTATAAATGTCGTAATTAATTTTATAAAAAAAATTTGATATATATAAATGTGCCATGCCACATCCACAAGGTAGGTTTTCTTTTTATATGAATTCAGTGTTGTGCCACATCCAAGAGTATTTTATCAAAAGAAAACAAAGGGTTGACTATGTTTTGTACAATGAACCCTTCTAGGCAGATAAATTTGAGATGTAATAAATAATAATAAATTAGTGTAACCAGTTAATCAATGACATTCATTATTTATATATAGATTGTAAATAAAATCAACTCACTATTAGAACACATATGTGTCTTCAACAACTTAATCATTCTTTACTCGGATTGAGTTTTAACAATAGCGATGCCACATAAAGGGGTTTTACAACAATTGGCTATCCTTGAATTTACCTATTACTTGACTCTAATGACCTTATACAATTATATAGCTAAACGTACAGGGCAACAACTTTAGTTAAAGACATCCCTAATATATAGCGACTCTAACCATAAAGAAATTTGAAGATTATCTATATATAGCTTGCATAAATTTTGGGCTTTAGATATCTTGTTATGTTATGCTATGTTTTTTTATTTATTTATTTGCCTTGATGTCATAATCTACTAGATGTCTATGAACTCCTAAATCATTATTATAATAATCATCTGATAAATTAAGTCGATATTTATGCTTATTAGATCATTTTGTGAGCTAAAATAATTATGAGTTTTGATATCACAGTGGCTAGAATTTTCTATTGGGACTAATTAGAACCATACCCACATTATGAGATGAATGGTTGTTATTACATAAATCACCTATATAGTATAGATCTCACTATAAAAATGTCTATCTTAAATATGGTGAGATTCAGGAGAGACAAAGCAAACTATACTATCACATATATTAATATAACACCATATATAGCATCGTAATACACATAAATATGTTTTCGCCTTATAAAACTATAATTTCCTAGCTTATTCTAGGCAAATCCATAGTAATGTTCACAAATAATAGATTCAAAACTAAAAAACTACAACCTAATTCTGTGTATGCATAATTGTAATTACATAATCTACTTGGTTACAAATGTTATGGTTCTAATTGGAATATTCATAGCTTTTACAAAAAAATGCCTTCGTGTTCCTTCTCTTTTCCTTTTGCTTTCCTCCCTCTCTACTCTCCTTTTTATGATACACCTCACTTTTCTTTTTCTAAAGCTTTCTTTTTTTCCTAAGAAAGCATAGTTTTACTTTTACTTTTATTTTTATTTCTTTTATTCTCTTTAATTTATTCACTTTCCTTATATGTGATTTTCTAATTAAATTTTAAGATTTTATCTTTTTATTTTTATCTATTTTTTAAATTATTTAATCAATATTTGTATTTATTTCTTTTTCTACTCATTAGTAATAATTTATATATATTGCTAATTAAATTATCATGTCAAAATAATTTATAGATTATTAACCCAAATTAGCCTAGTAAAGCAAATCTCAAAACATTCATGGCCACACACAAGATAATTCCACAAACCAAAGTATAAATGACTATCTAATGAAGAAGGCATTAAACACACTTGATAACCATTCATTTATGTATCTAATCATGTGCTAGTGATCTATGGTTGTGTAGGGTACTAGTCGATTTCTTTGTCATCCTTCGACATCTTGATCTATGTCACCCTTTTTGATGATGCTTTACCTCTGGCATGCTCTGAGGGATGAATTATCTTACATCTACCTCACAAAAAAACAAGTAATGAGACCATAATAGTCATGATATACATTCATCATAAAAAATTGTTGAAATGACTAATCAACATGATCATAAAGTAAATATATACTAACAGCTAAACCATATCATTATGATCATGTAACCTAAGAAATATCCTACTACCCATATCAATATATATCTAAGCTTAGTTAAAAATATCCAAATCTAAATTTTGTAGCCATAGATATCCACAAATAATCTAGCAAGTTTGTCTAGTGAGAAAATCGGGATGTAACATCCTTCCCCCAAAAGCTAGTCATCATCCCCGATGACTCTTATTCAATCATAAGTTTTTAATTAAAACACTATTTAACAAAGTAAAAACATGATATACAATATCAAATTAAACAATAAATGGGAAATTACCTATATAACTCACCATAGCTCCCTCAAATTGCACCATTCCTAGAGTATTGGTCTTACAAGACCCTGCTCTGTGACATCTCACTACTTGCAAACAAAGTTTATGAGTATTACTTACTATGATTGATTATGTCATGACCACCCCAATGTTCAAAATTATCAAGACAAGCCTATATACTATAAGACTGACCACTTATGCTACCTTAAAGGGTTCCATAAATCTCAGTGAAAGTTTCATTGACTTCCTGGAAACACATAAGATCATCATAAAAGCCAAAATAATGACCAGGGAGAGTCCCACAAAATTTTCTATCCCTCAGCACATCTCTCTATCCTAGAGAGTGTTTTTTTCATTTTGAAGAAAAATATTTAGGAAACCTGGCAAGAATGATGTGCATTAAGTTAATACTATCTTTACCCCACATAGGTCCTGATAAGTATAACATGTCAATATTATCACTACTCCACGAAGCTCTTTGACAAATGTGATGATGAATAAGAAGTAAAAATACTACATTTCTAATGTATACAAGATTAAGGAATAAACGTCCCACTATATACATGCATATGGCCATATGATTGAATTTGATAAGTTTTACCTATCAAACCCTGAATTCGACAAGTCCGTCTGTTGGATTTAACTCAATAAAAACTAAGTCAATGTGAAGCTAAATAGGATACTATCCTATCACTTAGAAATCATGTTCCTAATTCACCACTCTTCCCTTAGGTCTCCATGACCTAAAGATCTCTAAAAAATGCACAATGTTTAATGAACCATAAATCCATACTGATAGATCATAGAAAGAGAATACATACTAAATAATTCAAAATATATCAACATACATACAAAATACATCATACAATTATCCCATAATTGTAGTAAGTTACCACTAGCAACTAATCATACTAGTATCATATTTCATAGCTTAACCTATGTGTTTTATTCATAGTTAAGAGGAAATAATGTTAAAATTATCATAATGTACAAAAGCCAAAGAACACACTGTCCTTATTACCTTATAAAGGTAACAAGTGAGATAATGTCTTTTAACTTGCTCAACCAACACACAACAAGATAAAAGTTTATCTCAACCCTTAGATTGACATGATGTTTAGCACATCCTATACCCTATTGCTTTCAATGAAAGGTACAAAAATAACTCTTTAAAATAATCATGATTTAAGCAAAAAGAGATACATATCAATATAATTGAGGGTATATAATATCATATTAATTATAATCAACATATAATTCTTAATCTAGAGTTTAATATACATTCAAGGTTTGCCACCCCATGTGGTCTTGAAATCACAAACTACGTCAGATATTGACTCTAAAGAGTCATAAGTGAAAAGTAGAGAGCTATCATCTCAGAAACTCCTACATACCCTCGCATGGTAAAAAGAAAACGCCGTAACTCAATGTTTCCAAAACACTATCTACTTACCAAATCTATAAGTATATTATCGCAATATATTTCCACAACCGGGAGAAAAATAAAATGCTAATCATAAAGAGATATCAATTCATCAGTTCCTAAAACTCTCTCAACAAGAAGTAGAAGATATTTATCCCATGAACTCCAAGGAATATGATCAAACAACCTTGCAAAAACAAGTTCCTGTTTAAGAGAACACTATATCAATATCAAGAAAATAAGAATCCTCTTGGTAGCTTATAATGATGTCAAAGGATAATGAGATAGTAACAACTCACCTCTAAGCTAACTAAGAGAGATGACACTTCTTCCTAAACCAAAACTTAAAGGGTGCCAACCATAAACAAGATCATAACACATAGGAACTCTTAACCAAAACAACAACAATCTACTATAAGAAATTTACCATTGCACTAGGTGGTACCAAAACTATATTGGTCTTATAAGATTTTCCATTCATAGGATTAGTGAAAATAAGGTAGAAAAACTAAAGCACAAATATATAATTACCAAGAAGGATGTAAACACACTCGAGGTGTTCGATCTAAGTGATCAAACTATGGTAGAAATATTTTATTCATAACTTATGAACTACATTATATACTCATCTACCCAAGCCTCATATACAACCATCACCATTGGGACACTTGATAAACCAATCCTCTAAACAATGCAAAGGGGTATGAGTGCTCTTAAGGGAACACACTTAATATTCTACACATATTTTGTGAATGTCACAAAAACTCCAATCATGGTGTAACATGGTTCTGCACTAAAGTACTACTAATCAAAAATATTAGTGCAATACTTCATGTCACTAGGTTCACATCGATGAACAAAAAGACACAAAAATGCTAATGGACTCATTAGGTCCTAGAGTTCAAGCCATAGCTTTGATACCATATGTAACAATCCCACTGGGTTAGACATAGAAATACATGAATTTTTTAATTAAATAAATACATAAACCAAACATAGATTACACCATGAGAATTTACAGAGACCATAAGAATTACACAAGGTGTAATAATAACAACAAGCATAATACATCACATAATATTGATCTCTAATATCATGAGAGTACATGACATAATGCAAATATAGAAAGTAATCACATTAACTCTATTTCAATTGTAACAAGTCTAAAACCACCATTGTCTAAGTATAATAATAATTGCAACTCTTCATGACAATATTCAATGATAAGTACAATACAATATAATGTTCATATAGATACATGGCTCTCCCAGAGCATAATTTTTGAACTCAAGTATCTATGGCAATCTCAAGTGTCATCTTGATAAGTAGTATTGTTGTGGGGAGGGAGAGCATCATCCAAGTGCTTTTCCACACCAACCACAGACCAATGATCCCCCACACTAATCCCATTAGGAAATGTCCCTCCCTTCATATATGAGTAGATAGTGATAATGTGGGAGTCTAGAGAGACAAGCAAGTACCCATGTGTTGTATGATTCTAAATTAAATATGTAGTGTATCATAAAAATCCATTCTATCACAAGATATTCCACAAACATGTGAATAATACTCATGAAATTATAATGTCTCTCTAAACATACTTTAGCCCAAAGTTTTATAGATAAAAAATAATAACTATCTATATCAATCAAATTCATACACACCACTTGATCGGACTGCCTTCATCTATCATTATGATACTAGTAAGCCAGTAAAGTCCATCTCACTCCTTATTCTGTATCAACAATGTAGATTGGTCAAATATAATTCAACCAAAATATTCATCTAATTTACATCCTAATAGCAAACACCATTTCATAATGTGTTAAACATAAGAGTAACCAAAGCATACATTTATTTCATCAAATGCATGAATGAGTCTTACATTAATTTTTATCTCATACTAGAATTAATGACTACAACCTATACCACTCGGATATGATATACATAATTGTAGATTTTAAATACCACAATTTGTTTCTAAACATACTACACTAATGATAACTTATATTACCATAGTCTAGTATTCTAAGACATAATTACTAGTTTTCCTAAGAATAATCATAGAAAGTAGTCCTAAAATCATGGAAACATAAGAAACTATACAACTATATATAACAAAGTAAGTCATAGTTACCATAGAACATAATAACATACCGACACAACATTCATTAAACTCACAAAGCTTGCATGCATGCATACACAGATTCTTACCAACTATTATAAAACACACTATTCATAGCAATAACCAACATGTATACAGTAAATCAGCCAAATGTAAATATGTGTTTAGGCATAATATGGATAGTATGTACCATCTGAATACAACATATTTTTATACTGTAGTACCTTATGATATCCCATACTATCATAAGTTCACAACTACATAATGACACATAATCCAAACTTATGATTTTAAGAATCAAGTGACACACATGCATGATAGCACTTAAGCAATAATAGAGATATACCACTCGGGTATACCCTATGTCTAAATTGCATACTAGCATTCAAAGAAATATAACATATAAGCACACATCATGATGCAATGCTAAGTATGGCAAATCATAAAAATGTATTAATATCTACATAATATGTACCACACACAAGTATTGAATATGAAATACATATAAACTCACAATCAATCAATCATTTACAGAGAAATAGAGAATTCATAAACCCGTTATATCATCCCTTTAAACATTTCACTCTATTTACTAAAAGACTGTTATAGGATGGTTATAGTTTTTTGGTCTTTTTTAAACTCAATGACTATTTAACCATAGGTATAATTGTTATATCAGAGTACTTGTTCATCCTACGAGTACCAAAAGTAAATACTCTAATGATATATATAAATACTATATCAATGTTCACTTATATGCTCCAATTAAAAACCCCTATGTTTCCAACATTCTTTGGGATTTCCATAATCTCAAAAATACACATATATGGACTATCTTTCATGATTTTTCAATATAAACCTATTCACAAATAATTATTCCTAACTAGACATATTTCATCCTGATATATTTAAGCGAGTATAGCTTCATCCACAAGTCTTCAAGACCATATAGTTTTTCACTTCCAAGTTCGCATACAATTATTCGGTAATATCCAAATTGCTCTAAAATTGTGATACACAAAGTTTCATCAAGTATATAGATAAATGGAACACTCAAGCATTCATAATAAAACTATGCCATAAACTCGTATCCAAATGCATTTGTATTTTTATGCTATCTATGCACACACCTTCATACATATTAATACACCCATTACACATATTATACTCCTAGTATATAATGGTAATGAACAATACACAACCCAATAATTCTCAATAATATTTTTGTATTCCAAACCATATAATTAATTCAATATCTCTAACCATATAATTAATTCAATATCTCAAACATATTTATCATCAAAATAAGAATCAAGGTAAAAGGTTAAACTTTCCCAGGAAAATATCCATTTCAAAGATGACTTGGACATTTATAATTCCTTTTATAACCCCTTAATGCTCTCGGGCAAAGATATTAATCTATTGAGATAATTAGTTTTATCCAACTGAAATGATCCCCTTTCACATCAACCATTTTATAAATATATACCATATGTATTATATTTTATGCCCCAATTGGTCCATACTCGGAGAAATATCGTATATGGTTAATAACAAGTGATGACATAACTCTATATAAGTCCACAATATAGTGACACCGACAACATGGAACACTTATTCTTTATCATCATCCCAATATAATTTATGGTGTATCTAACAATCTCTTTCATAATTATTTTCTCCATAGAAAAAGTACTCATAATATATATATTGTTATTTTTAATATGAGCAATTTGGTTACTATCAAATATACTTTTCATACTCGCTCTTATCCCACAAAAGTTGTTATTTAATATAAAATATAAATATGTTTGTTGATATCAAAAATTCCAAGCATTGGTATATATATATATATATATATATATATATATATATATATATATATATATATATATATATATATATATATATACACACACATAGATGTCCATAGTTTTATTGTATATAAAATTAGATATGTATAAATGTTGTAATTCATTTTATACAAAAAAAAATGATGTGTGTGTGTGTGTGCGTGCGCGTGCCATGCCACATCCACAAGGTAGGTTTTATTTTTATATGAATTCAATGCCGCACCACATCTAAGAGTATTTTATCAAAAGAAAATAAAGGGTTGACTATGTTTTGTACAGCAACCCCTTCCAGGTAGATAAATTTGAGAAGTTATAAACAATAGTAAATCATTATAACCAGGTAATCAATGACATTCATTATTTATATATAGGTTGTAAAGAAAATCAACTCACTATTACATCACATATGTGTCTTCAATGACTTAATCATTATTTACTTGGATTGAGTTTTAACAACAACGATGCCACATAAAGGGGATTTACAACAATTGGCTATCCTTATATTTGCCTATTACTTGACTCCAGCGACCTTATAAAATCATACAACTAAACATACAGGGCAACAACTTTGGTTAAAGACATCTTTGATATATAGTGACTCTACCCATAAGGAAATCTGAAGATTATTTATATACAACCTACATAAATTTTGGGCTTTAGATATCTTATTATGTTCTACTATGTTTTTGTTTTTTTTGCCTTGATGCCATAATCTACTAGACGTCTATGAACTCCTAAATTGATATTATAATAATCATCTGATACATTAAGTTGGGAATCATGCTTATTAGATCATTCCATGAGCTAAAATAATTATGAGTTTTGATATCATAGTGGATGGAATTTTATATTGGGACTAGTTAGAACCGTACCCACATTATGAGATGAATGGTTTTTATTACATAAATTACCTATAGAGTATAGATCTCACTACAATAATGGCTATCTTAAATATGGAGAGATTTGAGAGAGACAAAACAAACCATACTATCACATATATTAACGTAACACCATATATAGCATCATAATACACATATAGATGTTTTCGCCTTATAAAACTGTAATTTCCTAGCTTATTTTAGGTAAATACATAGTAATGTTCACAAATAATAGATTCAAAACTTGAAAACTACAACCTAATTTTGTGTAAGCATATTTGTAATTGCATAACCTACTTGGTTACAACTGTAATGGTTTTAATTGGAATATTCGTAGCTTCTACTAGAAAACACCTCCATGTTCCTTTTCTTTTCCTCCTGCTTTCCTCACTCTCTACTCTCCTTTTAATGCTATGCCTCACTTTTCTTTTTCTAAATCTCTTTTTTTCCCCTAAGAAAGCATAGTTTTATTTTTACTTTTATTTTTATTTCTTTTATTCTCTTTAATGTATTCACTTTCCTTATATGTGATTTTCTAATTAAATTTTAAGATTTCATCTTTTTGTTTTTATCTCTTTTGTTATTATTTAATCAATATTTTTATTTATTCATTTTCCTACTTATTAGTAATAATTCATATATGTTGCTAATTAAATTAACATGTCAAAATCATTTAATGATTAATTTATAGACTATTAACTTGAATTAACCTAGTAAAGCAAATCTCAAAACATTCATGGCTACATGCAAGATAATTCCACAAACTAAAGTATAAATGACTATCTAATGAAAAAGGCATTAAACACACTTGCTAACCATTCAATTATGTATCTAATCATGTGCTAGTGGTATGTGTGTAGGGTGTTGATTGATTTCTCTATCATCTTTTGACATCTCGATCTATGCCACCCTCTCTGATGATGCTCTCCCTCTGGCACACTCTGAGGGATGAGTTTTCATGCATCCACCTCACAACAAAACAAGTAGTCAGGGCATAATAGTCATGATATATATTCATCACAAAATATAGCTAAAATGACTAATCAACATGATCATAAAGTAAACATATACTTCCTACTAATCCATAGCAATGTGATCATGTAACCTATGCAATATCCTACTTCCCATATTAATATATATGTAAACTTAGTTAAAAATAGCCAAATCTAAATTTTCTAGCTATAGATATCCATGAATAATCTAGCAAGTTTGCCTGATGAGGAAATCAGGATGTAACATTTAGTGAGCTCCTGCTTTATATCTTTTAGCATGGCAATACTTTGTTGCTCAAATTTGATAATGTCAAATTCCTGAAGGAATGTCATTTTAAGTTGTTCATAGTCAATTATTGCTTATTGAAGGTCAAACTTCCTATACCACTTATGCACCCTCTCCAAAAGTGTAGTCGTGAATTATGTGGCCTTTCATTCAAAAAAAGCTATGCCTCATGCCATCCAAATGAGTTCACACTTATGGACATGTTTTGCAACATTCTCCATGCCCTAATATTTAGGTAGGTGAAGCATCATTTCATAATATACTATCGATAGCTAAGGTGTTTACACTAGTGGCTATTGAGAACCCCCAAATCTTATTCCTTAGGGGGGAAGTCCACCAATTCCTCCTGTGCCACCTCCTAACCCACCTCAAGTATAAACTCCCATGTCATGGGGTGTAGTAGCCAATTGATTAATATTATTTGGGCCTATACGCTGTTTACTATGAATGTTAGGTTTACCAAGCATCCCAAGTTGAGCCATGAAATTCCCTTGAAAAAGAAAAGAAAGTGTTAATTCCATATGAGTTACAATTGGCTCAACTAAAATTTCCCTTATAGGCTTAGTTTCAGATTCTACACTATTTGTATCCCAATTATGTATAAGTAATTCATTTGATTCAAAAGCATGAGCACACACTATGGTTGGAAAACTTGGTTGGTTTAAACTTGGTTCTTTAGTGTTGTGTCATCCAGCTAGTTTCTCCTTCATATGATAAAAGTGGCATGGGGCATGGTTTGAAAGTGATGAAGTCCTCTTTGTGTGTTTATGCTTCCCTATGGACCCTAAAAACACTTCTTGAGTTCTCCCAATCCCTTCCCATGCCGCTCCCTTTTAAGATACTCTATCAAGATTCATCATATTTTTGTTTCCATAATGCCCATTGACTAGATACAATTTTGAACCTAAAATCCTTTACCAACACTTCTCTATTCCCCTTCCAATTATGTGGCTCATGAAAGGATGAATTTATCTCCCCATTAGTAGAGGTTCAAGTCCACAGTCAATGAACAACTTCTTGACTTCTAGTGGAAAATGTCTAATATACCGACCATACGGCTCTCTGAGAAACTAGAACTTGGCTTCTTTAAGACAAGAGTAAGTGGTTACAACATACTCCAGAATATAGCTATTCAACACTCCTCTCCACCAAATATCAATAACTCATGTCCACAATATTCCTATTCATGTTAAATCCCTTTAACATTCTAACATCTAAGATTGTCTTCTCTCAAAATTTCATGATCGACCTTAAGCATAAGGAGATGGCCACGCATGCAAATGAACAAAGATTTCAACAAAGAAAGTTTCATTCAATGCACTATAGATATTTTGTTCCACCCACTGATGTGTAGAAACTCTTGGTTCAAGATAAGAAACCGCAACATTATCCTTGACCCTAGTAATCCATTATTCAATAATTTCAAGGGTGATACATTCAAGCATCTTCCATTACTATGTAGAAAGTGCTACAGGTCCCGATAATAAAACCAAAATGTTGGGTTTCTTATATTAATCATGTTTTTAGGCACTGAAGTGTAGCCCCAATGAGCTAGCATGTTGGCCCTTCACACAGGACTGTGGTCTTACATGCTCACCCAAAATGCATAGCAAGAGGTTGATTCCCATGGGTTATGTTATGCAGTAACATATTAATCATATACTTGAGTTTAAACTTATATCTAATTAGAATTTACGTAGAAAAATAAATACACTACTTTGGTCCTTGTCTCATCAAGCTCAACAACCATAATTACAAGGATAAATGCCATGGAGTTCAAAAGATTGTTACATAAATTCTAAAATCACAAGTTGTATAAATCTCATATTAAGCTACAACTACAAGTTACTCAATGCAAACCTACTTTCAAATGCATAACTATCAATTATATATAACATTAACATCAAAAATGATTATAATAGCCATATTTCTATATTATAAGTCACTAAAAATGATACCAGTCTTAGCCACCTTACAATGATCTCATACAAGGGTATTTATACTTGTTTTTCCTTGACCAAGTTGTTACATTAATAAATGACATGAGTGATTGGCCAGTGAACTCTCTGTGGACTGAGAGTTCTCGAAGTCTATCAATTATTTTGTCCTAAGGGCCTAGGCCTTTGTGCATGCTATATACTTGTTCTATGCTAGATCCTTAATGCCATGTGTCTTCCTCTTTGTGGGCCAATGCAAAACTCATTATGGTTTAAGTCTGAATGGCCCTTGAGAATCGCTCCTCAACCATCTCTCACTTCCCATGTGCTCCCCAAGTCTTTCATTGTTGTTTTGAGTCCTATGCTCTTGAGTTTCTCATAGTTATAAGCCATCTTTAACTGGGTCTTCTCATGTTGGTGCTTCTATGCCCTTATCTTTTCATGCTTCACTGGTTATGTGCCATGGTCCTTCTTCACCAAGCTAGTTCCATGCCATAGTCTTTCTATGCTTATACTCCTCTCATGTTGTGTTGGTTCTATGCTAAAATACTTAGTCAAAATTTGGGGTCCAACATTTCCTCTTGATGATGTCACTTTAAATTGTGATGAGACTAGGTGAGTGATGTCACTCCCAAAAAGCCTCTAAATTTTAAATGAATAATATCACTCTTCACTTGATTAAATTTGAAGGCCTCTTGCGCATCGCATAATAACACAACAAAGAAGGAGAAGGTGGTAAAAAATTGGGCCCTGCTTAGGTAGGTGGTAGATTTCATGACATGTCAAAGTAAGGGGCATATCCCAATTGGTGCCAGTATAGGAGCCAGAACCTGGAAGGTGCACGAGCAGGGGCAAACCTAATAGGTGCTTGAGTAGGGGTTAGAACTTGAAAGATGTGTGAGCAAGGGGAACCCAATAGGGGTGTGAATAGGGGGTGAAACTCTATACGTGCTCGAGCAGGGGAAAATGTCTGTTGAGGGGTTAAAATCCATTAAAGGTGGGAAATGTCTGCTCAGACTTATTTTTCGACTATAAAAAATCTGTAACTATCAAAACTCCCTGACAGGGTTGGAAATTCTATCAAGTTGAATAAACCTTCTAACTTGTGGATTTTGTATGACTCCTCCAAAATATGGCAAAAATCCATGTAAGAACTCAAAATACCAAAAAAACCTATAAATTATTTCATGATTTGAGAACCCTACTATACGAATATGCATGAAGACTGTGTAAAGTACCTAAAACCCTCCAAAAGTATCTAAAAATAGTTATCACAAATCTAGGTCATATTTATAGTTGATTTCAAGATTTTGATGCCTTTCAAAACTAATGGTGCTATATCTTTTTCCATTGGATACTTTAGCGGTATAGTTTATATGGATTTTTATGAAATCCCACCAAACCCTTGAAAATGCTAAAAATCAAGAAAGCCAACAAGAATGCATGCAATAAATATCACACCAAGGATGTTTAGAAATGATAAAATGATTTTCAAATCAACTCTGATACCATATTGGATTGATCTAAGATATCAGAACATCTAATATTGCATAAAACCCTAGGAGTAGGAAAAATCAGATTAAAACAACATAAGTTGCATTAAAAGCTTCATTCACCGATTAGCCAAAAAATACAAAGGAGTTACATTATATAGTGATAAATTAGGTCACCAAAAAGGTAAAACCTCAACTCACTATTAGAAAACACATTAAGTGTATTTTCCCCTAATGACCTTAACAACCCTAAGCAAGCTGACTAACAATCGTGTAGGTAAAATCGTAATTGAAAAAAAGCCTACACCAATAGTCATATCATCTAAGCTAAAATACTTAAAAGCTTACCCAAGGTATAACAATAGAATACCAAGAACCCCGTTATGAGAACAAAGCACAAAGACATAGCCAAGTTCATCATCTTCATAAAAAAATAATATAATCCAAAGAACATCTAAGTATACAACAAACATATTATCATATAACAACATTGATATAAATAATTTATTTTCACTATCATATTCATATTCTCATCACAAAGCATACAAATCATTAAATTACATTCATCACCATTAAGGGATGATCTTCACTCATATACATCATATAGTGAATTCACTTATGAATCACTCAAACCCTAACTTTATTCCTTCCCCAATCCTATGACTCAATAGTTGCAAACATGTGACCTATAACATATCTAATCCCTTCAAATGAGAGGTCTATATTTATAACATTCTTGGACCCATTTGATCCATACCAATAATTTTTTTGTTAGCGTCACTTATTCATTATTTGTCATGCCAATTGTCTTGCACATCAACATATTCCCTTATTTGATTCTTCCACTTGTCTTGAAAAATACTATATTTGATTGCTCTAACAAAATATTCTTTCCCATCTTATATCAAACCTGAAAAATTTGCATTTTCCTTATTTGGATGTCTTCTATCTATCATCGTATCATCATCTATTGTTCTTCTTATGTTTCTTTCCCTTTTGTGTTTCTTATCTAATGCATGTTTGTTTCAATCTGCACAATGCACATAAATTGTCTTATTAACTTGCACACCACTCCCTTCCTACATGCTTTTTATTGATTATGTGCATTGGAAGTGTCCAAGTGACTCTATGCATCTCACTTGCACATTATTAGACTTAGAAAATCTTCACATGTTTTTTCTATGCACATTTTTATGGTCAACATGAAGAGTCAACTTAGTAATGGTCATTTTGCTAATGATTCCTTTCTCACTCTAGCTGAGAATGAATATTTTTTCTACAAAACATCCCTGGTTCAAGCATGTAGTGGTCCAAAACCCAATGCCATCGCTAAATTATGATGTAAATATTATATTGGTTAAATAATTTTAAATATAAATGGATCAACAAAGGGGAGATATTCAAATTATTATGCATTCCTTTTACATTTGAAATATTATCTTTAGAACTTTGGCAATATGTTCTGTAGAGAGAAGAAAATAAAATTGATTTATGGATTACAAAGCCCTTGTCCTAGGTAGGGAAATTCCAAAGTTTGCATAATATTATTGTGTCGACAAATGTGTACTACTCTTCTTTCTAGGTGCCTTCGAAAGTGTCCTACAAAAAACTTGCAAAGTTGCTCAGAGACTTCATATGGGCTAAATATGCCAAGAAAACTTAGGCTTTCATATGGTTCCCTAGGAAGTTTGTTCTCTCCCATAGGACAAAGGAGGCATAAGAATTATTAATGTTTATAGAAAAAGCATTGTTTTTTTGCACCAAATGGGTTGTGTATGTCATTGAAGGCCTTAAAGCTTGGAATATTATGTTTTTACACTATATTTATGTAGGCTCACCTTATGGAAAGACCGATTAGAAAAATATTGGGTTCCATACTTTTTAATTACTTTCCCCCCTATCAAGATTGTTGGGTCTTTTATTGCTTAGATTATATAATTTTTTTTGAGATGGTCAAATGATTCCTCAAATGGGTCAATGATGGATTCAAATTCAGTCTTTCTCTCAATGACCACAACATCTAAGGGTCTCCCATGATTGCATCCAATAATAATATTCTGCTTGCTGAAACTCTTAGTATTAAAGCTCTTCAAAATTTTAAAAAAGACATTTATAATGTGTGAGATCTTATCTCTTCTTGAGATTGGATTCCATAGTCCATTTTGTAGAGAAAGTATAAGTTGTTAACTTTTGATACGCCTTTTATTATGCATATATATGATATTATAGTAGATGTTATGATGCATACACCAGGGCTTCAACCACTTATGGCATGGTGTAAAGATTGGCATTGTAGTCGTGACACACCATTTAAGCACTACTCCAGGTATGTTGTATCAAATCATGAATCCCTTCTCTTCAACTCTTGGCAAGTTCAATAGTGGGCAAAGTCTTAACTATTCACCCCCAAATTTGGCTTGCCCATATTAACCGGATCTGGGAAGCTAAGCTTGAGCATAAGGTTGCACATTTTTTGTAATGTTTTGACTAATAAGGCTTGCCCCTAAGGGAGAGACTACTTCACATTAAAATTTGTCATCCCAAGTGCCCTGTGTGTTGCAAAGCAAATACTTTTAAACATTGATTTTGGACCTACCCACGAGTTCATGACATTTGGTAGATGATCCATAGCCTTTTTATGCCTTTTCACCCAAAACCCATTAATTGAAGGATGGCTTTATTTGTATGCTATGCTTAGTGGTTGATATACATTACTTTTAATTAATTTTTTTCAGAGCTTCCATTTTTTTTAGTTTTGAAAATCTAGAAATAATGAGTTTATTTCACGATAATCTTCCACTAACCACAAAGTTTGTGCTCTCACCTCTGCAATCTTTAAGATTCAATGCAAATCAAGAGTGGCTTTAAAATTTCAGCTCTTACAGGAGCTACTCAACTACTAGGGAAGTGCTCCTTGCATTATGAATAAGGTCCCTCTCGATATCTCGCTACATGACTCTCTTCCATCGACACCTAGATAGAAGTGGAGCAACTCACATAGTTGTTTCTCCACTCCTCCTTAGCGGAGAGGCTTTAGTCGCATGGCAAATGGTCATTGGACTATCTCATTAGACTTTCCCTGTGTGTGATGCATGTAGATGTTGGGTTACTCATTCCTTTGTTGCTTGGGTATATAATGCTTGTGCCTTTGGCTATGCAAGATAACACTTATGATAGTTGGGTGGTGTTAGATCTACCATCGGGAGAGCCCTCTTCTTAGACTATTTTGCCTCTCAAAGACGATCCACCATCTCCTACATCTAGTGCCATTGCATGTGCTTGATATTTTATGTTGTTTGTTATATAATTAAAAAATTATTAATTATATGTTTTAAGAGACTTGTTTTTTAGCTATGATTTTTTACCATCATTTATTTTGAGCTATGAATACTAACTCACCACCTTTTATTAAAAATCATTTTGTACTTTATCTCTATATTTTTTGTTAATAGATATGTTTATGCATTTCCAATTCTATAAATACAATATATATTAATATATATGTCTTAAATACATCTATCTAACATATGCCAAGAGGCATCAATCTCAAAGTTATTTTAGATTTTTCATATATCATATTAATTATTAATTTTAATCCTTTATTCTACGATTTTCCATTACTTAATGATAAAAGATATCAATCTAACTACACCACTATGTTAAGTTTGAAAAAATCTTTCTAAAAAAAAACTTTAAATTCTACTCTATAATCAAAATATTACAATTTTTATATTAGTTCTAAAAACAAAAATATTTTAAATCACACTCAAATACTCATCAAATTTAAAATTTAAAGGAAAACATAATTTTAAACAACTTGCTCCATTACACACTCCCTAGCATGTTAAGCACCTATCCTTCTAATTATCCCCAAATTGCCCTTTTGACACACCCATGCGACCTCTCGAAAGGGAACGTTGCTGACTTATAGATTTACATTCATGTGCAAAGTTTTCTCTGTGCGACACACCAATGTTCGAATTGTTGCCCGCTCGGATGCTTTGCTGCGTTTGCTTAAGCTTTTATTTTAGCACAGTTCAACACTATAGGCTATGATTCCTTTCCAGTTCCTCAGCAGACAATTGTTTTTGAGGTAAAGTCTAAATAAAATTATGTTCTAGGTTATTTTTTCAATGCATGTACCCACAACAGACCAGCAGAAAAATGACTATTGGAAGCTTTTTGTGCATTCTTTTTTCTGCGTATAATACACGAACAGGATTGAGTTCACTCATTTTTCCGTTTCAAGCCCAGTTTTACTGGATTTAAATCTTAAACCCTAAACCCTAACCCTAAACCCTAACCCCTAACCCTAAACCCTAAACCTTAACCCTAAACGTGGAATTTTAAGCCCTAAGCCCTACGTCCTGTATATGCAATATCACTGTTTCTGTATTAATGGCCACAGTCAATGCTTTCATATTCAGTGCATTTGGAATTGTTTATCCCTCATGCGTCCTTTCTCGGAAAAGTGCAAGAAAAAATAGGAAAGCTGTTCATTTGCTAGGTGCTAAAACCCCAAGCTTTGTGCCTTCCTTTCCGGTGGCTCATGGCATCTCTAGTTCTACATCTTTTCAGTGTATCATGGGGGAGAGGTTAAAGCAAGGATGTGAATTAGTAGATACTCTGCTTTGTCATGAGGAAGGGAAGAGGAAACACTTCTACGACAGGAATGCCCCAAGAGACGTGGTCAGGGGTCATTTGAAGTTTTGGGATTTAGTTAATCAATTATCTACTAGCATACAACAAGAACATTGGGAAGAAACGATGGAAATTGAAAAATTAAGATTGATGAAGAAAGATGCAAAGGCAAATGTTGTGGTTGAGGTTTTGAGGCTCCAAACCGATGACAAAAGGGCCCTTGAATTTTTCCAGTGGGCAGGAAAGCTGGAGGAATATGAACACCACCCTGACTCTTACTACACCATCATCGAGATTCTGGGCGCATCAAACATGCTTGACACAACTCAAGCCATTATACAACAGATGAAGAACAAGGGAGTTGAGTTAGGTATGAATGTTTTCAATGGTCTGATTAGACGGTATGGAGAGCGTGGAAAAATTAGAGCAGCACTGGATGTTTTTGATTTCATGAAAAGTGAGGGATACATGCCTGATACTTCCTGCTATAACAACATTCTGGTAGCCCTTGTTAGGGGTAAAGAGCTTGAAATGGCTGTAAACATCTATGTAGAAATGTTGGGATTTGGACTAGTTATAGATACACGAACTTTCACAACAATGATTCACTGCTTGTGTATGATAAACAAACTTGGAGAAGCCAAAGACATGCTAGAGAATATGTTGGACAAAGGCTGCCCCCCGGATGTTGTAACATATACAGCTTTAATCTCTGGCTTTTGTAAAAGAGGCAAGATGTCTCAAGCATTTGACATTTTTGAGAAAATGCAGGAGCATGGTAACACTCCAAATGTTAGGACTTACAATTCTATTATATATGGACTGTGCTTTGTAGGCAAAGTGGAGGAGGCCCTGAGATGGCTTCAGAAGATGCATAATGAGGGTTGCACCCCTGATATATACAGCTACACTTGCCTGATAGATGGTCTGGGTAAGGTAGGCAGAACCAATGAAGCAAAAGAGTTGCTTGCTGAAGCACTTGGAAGAGGCCTGACACCTACAATTGTCAGCTATAATGCACTATTTCATGGGTATTGTACGGAAGGGAGGCCATATGATGCTCTGGATCTGTTTGATGAGATATCTCAGAAAGGTGTTATGCCTAACATAATAACTTACACCACCTTGGTTCATGGGCTAGTGAAATGGAGAAGAATTACTGAGGCTTTGAGATTGCAGGATGAAATTGCAGAGAAGGGCTACAAGCTTAATTTTCCAACTTTAACTGCCTTGCTTCAAGGATTATGCAAAGAAGGTTACTCCAAAGATGCATGCAGGTTATTTCGAAAAATGCAAGAGATGGGCCATGTTCATGATCCTCATACATATTATATGGTCATTTATGCTAATTTATTGGCAGGAGAGATGCAAGAGGCATTGACCTTATTTTATGAAATGGTGAGAAATAACCCACCAAATCTTATGACTTACAATGAAGTCATCAAGGAGTTTTGCTTAAATGGAAGACTTGATGATGCTATTCATATGTTGAAATTCATGATGGAAAATGGCAAGGGTCAAAATGTCACTTCGTACAATATCCTGCTTAAAGAACTTCACAAAGAAGACAGAGGAGATGTTGCATTGCAAATCTATGCAGCAGCCAGGAAGAGAGGTCTATTTCCTCAACACAAGCCTGACAACTATTTACACAGAAGAAATCTCATAGGAGAAAATTGAACAAGGGTTGTGAATGCGTCTTGGAGGTTTTTAGTGGTATAAAGGGCTGGATTGGATCGTATCTGTTATCTTGTCCTAGCATGGCATTTTTATTCCTTGGAAGAACAACAAAATTAAAGTGTTTTCTGACAGTGAAGAAGATATTACAGTACGGTGCACATTCGAACATCTCTGAATATAATCTTAGAGGTCCCAGATCTTATTGAGTAAACTTTTCTTGAGTTTATTCTGAGAAGCTTTTGCATTATGTAACAAAAACAAATTTACATACAACATATGCAACGAAAACAAGTTTGCATGCACCATATTGCAGTTGGTATGTTTTAGAATCAAGAAACTACGGACAAAGGTAGGATTGCTTGTGAAAAGTTCATCTGCATCATGTCAGGGCTGGCTTTGTGAGTTTGATTAGATTCTTTCCTCATAGTAATCAAGTTGTATAGCTATCAAATAGGCTTGCTTGCCTCTTAAGTCTAGAAATTGGGGTGTGACAACCATCATTTACTTGCCGAGACCTATTGATGGCAATTAATATTACTTAGAATCAATAGCCACAACATTCTTCAATACAATGCTGTGCACCATCAACAGTACTTCGTACATAGCACTTAGGGGAGCTGAAAATTTGTTTTTCTTTAATTTCTTCAATGATGAGGAACCGATTGTTCATATGTTCTAATTGGTATACAGGAAACCGTGATTCTTTCAAATTAAACGCGCAACTACTTTTTGGTCAATTAGCTATCTTGAAGATTTTCAATGTAATTTGCTTGTACTATAAATTTAAAATGAGCTAGACTGTCAAAGATGTGTATCTTGTGGCATTGACATTTTTTTTAGTCAATCATGGAAAAATACATCAGCCATATGTTTTGGCTGAATATTTGAAGCGTGGTGCATATTTTAGTAGGTTTCTTCCTATAATATTTATTTAACAGTTGTGCTGGAGATTAGGCAAGAAACTTTCCTGCAAACAATTCGTGAGATGATTTGAAGAATGAAGTCAACATTTAAAGGTTTTTTTAGGCTGAATTAATGGGGATTGACAACAGGTCGTCCACCCTTATGAACCAAAAATTGGATAAGAAGAACAATGCCAATACTGAGTGCAATTATGAAACCATGGTGAGGAAGAGACTGTTCATATGGTCTAATTGATATACACGAAACCATGATTTTTTCAAATTAAATTTACGACTACTTTTCGGTCAATTAGCCATCTTGAAGATTTTCAATGTAATTTGCTTGTAATGTAAACTTAAAATGAGCTAGACTATCAGAGATGTGTATCTTGTGGTAATGACATTGTATATGGTCAATCATATAAAAATACATTAGCCATATCTTTTGGCTGGATATTTGAAGCATGATGTGCATTTTGGTAGGTTTCTTCCTATAGCATTTTAACAGTTGTGCTGGAGATTAGGCAAGAAACTTTCCTGCAAACAATTCTTGAGATAATTTGAAGAATGAAGGCAACATTTAAAGGTTTTTTTTGCCTGAATCAATGGGGGTTGACAACAGGTCGTCCACCCTTATGAACCAAAAATTGGATAAGAAGAGCAATGCCAATACCGGGTGCAATTACTGCCACAATGGCCTAGCCATCATAGAATTTGGAAGAAGCTTTTTGACACGCAGTTTGTGTCTTTTGCTTGCTTCAATATTTTGTTACCATGTCTATCAGGTCATTGCAACTACAGTGTCTGACAAAAATCTGCTTTTAATTATTTTGTGTATCCCTATTTACTGTTCGAAAACTTCCAAGTTTGGCACAAGCTGAAAGCATGTTGAGTTTGGTATTACGATTGCCAATTTCTTTTAGAACTGTTCAAGACCTTTTCAGTAAGCCATTTGTGTGTATTCAGCAGTATGAATCATTTTGTCAAACAAATCATGTGCTGTCACAATTACAACATCTTGACAATAATCTGCTTTTGATCCATCTCGAATCCCTGTTCCACAGATTCCATTATTGTACAGACTGGAGTATGTTGCTGAGTGTTGCAGAGTTTGGCTTTGTAAATACCAATTGCATTTCCATAAGCTTTTCACGGTTTTCACATCAAGCCCATTTTGTACATATCCAGCAGTGAATGCAGAATATGAGAACACATTATGTGGTCATATTGTTAAACAATTTGTCTGTCTTCTGTATGCTTCCATATCTGTCTTCTGTATGCTTCCATATTCTGCATATATGGCTATCTGAGTGTACATAACAACACCATCTGACACTTGTAGGGACTATCCTGACAAAGGTTGCCAATTTGGCTTTACACCTGCCAACTAAAATTGATAAGAAACTCCATGTCTTTTTTATCAACCCATATTTTGTGCACAATGAAAGTTGATTGCAATGCTTGAGATCACAATCTATCAAAACAATATATGTGCCTCCTGGAAAGTTCTTGACGGCTCTTATAGCTTTTCCATGGGACCTATTTAACAATTTGAATGCAATTGCCATTTTCTCACCATGGTGGCAGATATGTATCCTCGTCTACCACTACACCATTCAATACAGGCTTCATATCTAGAGTATACCCTGTTGCCCTCATCTTGCAAGACTGTTTTTCATCTCTTAGTGTATGTGGGAGTGATCTGCCTTCTTTTGAATATCACCCAACCTGCCTAACTCAAAACCTGCCGCCAGTACTGGGGAAACAAAATATTGTGGAAAGATGCATCCATCTTACCGATGAAAACAAGTCTTAGCAGAAGCAAGATGGAATTTTTTATGTTGCATAGTTGAATAAATAATTCGCAGAGCAGCATACTAAAGTTTGCCATTGCACAACATATACAACACCAGATTTTGTAAGCATTCATTGTGGTAGTCATGGTAGAAAGGAAGCCAAAAGGAAATGTTAAAATAAAAAATGCGTTAATCTGAAGAATCTCTGCTAAGAATTCTTGCCAGGGATGTGGCATTGAAAAATGCCATCGGAGCTTGGCATGAAGAAGTCACGAGCTCAAAAAAAAAGACCGATGCCTCAGGCCTCAAAGTGACTATAAATATTCCCTGCAAGAATACAACTTTAAAGCAATGAATACAAAGCTGAGTAAGCGTTAAAAGTCCTGACTTGAGCACTCTGCACCTTGGTAGCTAACCAAATTTTACTATTCTGTCCATCATAAATTCAAGTGGGATAAACCAGCAGCAGAACAAAATAAGAAACTCTAGTTTGCTTTCAAATAGTCAATATATGGCTTCAGACCACAGATACCACACATGACTATCAGGGTAGACGCATCCACAACACACAAAGGTCCAGTATTTATTGTTTATGAAGGATCTCTGATCCCTGTTCTGAAGTACCAAGTTGGGTGCAAACCAGGAAACTGATGGCAAATGAATGTTGGCTTTGTACCTGCGAACTGCACCCGCCTAAAAACGTGCTTTTCAACAAGTCTTATCTGGGCAAATCTAGTAAAGATTTTTATCACCAAACTGCAACTTGAGGAGGCATTTTGTCTTTGACATTTCGTATGGCTTCTACATGCAACAAAATCTGCAAACATGTCTATCAGGGTATAGTCACTACCACATCAGACAAACTAATTTCAAATGATATCTGATGGAACTTTGTACCCTATTCCAAAGATCCAGGCTTGGTGCAAGATGGGAGGATGCAAGCATAGGGAGATGAGATTGGCTTTACTCCTACAATTGCTATAGATTGAAAGTTTATCAAGGATTTTTCAACAAACCCTTTTTGGGAAAACCCAACAACAATTAAAGTCCATGAGATCACAACTTGATGATGGTTTATGCCGAGCAATTGGTGTGTTATTTGAATGCCAGCCTCCCATTGTGCAACTAACTATCAAGAATGACAAAATCCTTATTGGACAAAGATGACATACAAATAAATTCTGATATTATCCAAACCTCCAGGGAATGCACAAGGCATGGAGGAATCTGGGAGAGGCTTACGAGTCTTTTTTTTTGCCTTGAGCCATAGTTTTGCTAGCAAGGAATTGTTGTCACCTTGGATTGCACCTTGAAACGAAAACGTGCTGAAATGGCTAATCCTCTCTCCAGTTGAAACAATGGGATCTTTTCACGAGAATGGGTGTCTCAATGGTGAGAAGAACCACCAGAGAAGGCAAGTCCTTGTAAGATGTATCAATGCGGATCTCTACTTTGTGTTGCGAATCTAACATGAAAAAGGGAGAAATAAATTTGAAAGGGAAATCCTACCTAATGACGGTGATACACTAAAGTGTTCATCCACTCTACTTGGAACCTTGAACACTAAATCAAACAAGGGAAAATGAAAGACCTTTGATTTCAATTGATCACTACAAGTATTTCATGAGAAAATTTGATCCAATGACAAAAACGTGAGGGAAAACAATGGAGAGAGGTCTGATACAAGACACTTTGCAAACATCTAACATCCACTTACAACGTCAACAAAAAACATAAAACACTGAGCATGCCTTGCTTAACATGATGAGTTAACAACTATGTATGAATCATAATTTGAGAAGAGAGAAAAATCTACCACATATGCAAATCGTTGAATGAATGTACACTGTTCCAGCGTTTGAAATTTGAAAGTACAGTCTTATTGATTGAAGAGGTTACACAACTCACTAATCGCAGTCTAGTCTTGCTAAGAGAGGGATATATTTTACAACGTTGAAAAACCATTAATATAAAAAATTACAAAGAGCCAAGAGATTGGTGTTGGAAATAGGAGAGAAAGTTAACTCTTCATTCGCGCAAGTGCAACTGCATTGCATGGATCTTCCAAATTTGTCTTTCCTTGGTTTATACCTGGTTGTCTTGCATGAAGGATCCTTGGCATTGAAAAAAAAGAAGAAGAAGACAAGCTTTGGATGCATGACACTTACAAATAGATGTTTTGACTTGAAAACTAGTCAACTTCAAAACAAGAGTAGTCAAATTCACTCAAACTGTTGGAACATTTGAAAGTCTCCCCTTTGCATGAAATCAATACAAATGCCGAATTAAGAATTGTGTTTAAACCGTTGGAACGTTTCGAGCATTGAGACAAATGAAAGTGTGTGCATGAAATTTTTGGGTGTTTGAAATGTTCAATGCTTTGCGCATTCATCATGCAAGGCAACTCTATTTTCAGAATTGAAGCATGCTTGTTTTCTTAAACGCGTTCACTTCATTAGTCACTCATGTTACTCTGTGCATGATATTTGTTCATCCTCCTTTTGTCTTTATTTTATGTTTATTTTATTCGTTGTTCATGCTTATGTCCATGTTCAATTCTGCTTCAGTCTTATTTGTATTTTCTCTGCTTTTCCCGTGTTCTGCTTTAATTCAGGAATCAAACTTTATTTTAGCTTTCGTCATTCGAACACATTGTCCGAAGGACTCTCTGTCTCTTCTCTTTCCTGGGCTTGGCATTTCCTTTTCTCTTTTTTGGCTTTGGCTTACACCCTTGTCTTTTCTATTGGGTTTTTTCCCACCTGAATTCCTTTCGAACAAAAAGTCCGAAGGAATTCGTTTCCTTGCCAATTTTCTTGAATTTATTCTTTTAGGCTCTTAAGTCTTGCTCTTTTGTTTTCTTTGGGCTTTTGTTGACTTCATATTCTCACAGATTTCCTATTTGACAATTATTCTGAAGGATTTCCTTAAATTTTTTCGTTTCGTTCTTTGCCTTTGGTTTTTTTATTTCTATCTGGTTTTTTTTCCATGTTCATCCTCCATCGGACCTTTTCCTTGAATTCCTTTGGACTTCTTGTCTTGACTTGAAAACCATAAAGTGAACCAACCCGAAGGGTTACATACCCTTCGGGACCTTCGGGACTTTTGAATTGGACCTTCTCGAAGGGCAGGTGCCTTTTGGGTCTTCTCAACTGTGCTTTTCTCTTTTCTTTCAGACAAAAAATCTGAAGAAAATAAGCTTTGAACGACTGCCACTTAGTCATGTTTTCAGACTTTTACAGTCCTTTGAGAGCTCTTTCTCTCGGACAGAATGTCCGAATAAATATTCCACCTCTTATAGCCCAAAAAAATTCCTTGGAAAGACAAAATAACTAAACTTACAGCTTGTGTGTCTTGGCTATGTTTGCACATTTGGCTGTAATCAAGAAAGCTCCTTGGAGACCTTTGCATGACTAAAATTCACCTCATTGTAGATGGCCACTTGGGTGGCTGTAAATGCTCATTTAAGGGCCCCAAAACTGATTCACAAAACAAACTTGGCACCATAGCAAAGTTTCAAAGTGTAGGGGTGATAATTTGCCCTATGGGGGGCAAAATTGTTAACATTTTTGGTGACTCTGTTGGGAAGCATACCTGCTATGCTAGAGCACTGAGGCCATATAGATGTTATTCGAACACCAAATGGTGAACTTGATTTTTGACTGAAATTCTCTATCTGACCTTGGTTGAAGTACCCTTTCTCCCTCAAAAAATAAGGGAAAAACATGAAAGCAAGAAAACTAACTAAGAAACAAATGTGCAAACAAGCACTTATTGAACAAAACTAAAGCAAACTACTGTGCTTGAACAACATTTGGAAGAAAGCAAAAACAACTATGTACATAGAGTTTTGCTCTTCAATAGCAATGTTTCAGATGTGTCCCATTGATTGGGATTGGAAGCTCTTGGCCGTCCATCTTGGCAAGTTGGAAAGTGTTGTGGGATTTGCAGCTGGAGATCATGTATGGGCCACTCCAAAGAGAATCAAACTTCGTATGCCTTCTTGTTTGGCTCGATCTTCATACCACTTGAGGACCAAATCTCTTTCATTGAAGCTTCGTGAGGAAGCTCCTTTGTCAAATATTCTTTTCCCCTGTATCTGATGACTTTTCATGGCTAGCATGAATTGATTTCTTGTCTCTTCCAACTCCATAAACTTTGCATACCTAATTTTCATAGGCTCATTCTCCAACAATTAAAGTTGATGCATTAGTTTTAAAGCTAGAAACTCAAGAGAAAGAGGTAAGCTTACTTCCTTACCATATACTAGCTTGTATGGAGAGTTGGCTATTGACCTCTTGTAGGTGATCCTATCAGCACATAGAGCTGACTTCAACTTGAGATGCCATGACCTCTGATTGTCTTCAATAGTCCTTCGTATGATCCTTAAGAGGTTCTTGGTTGTAGATTCAACAAGGCCATTTCCTTGTGGATAATAGTTCGATGAAGTGATGAGATAAACTCTGTGTTGGACAGCACATTGGTTGATCCTAGATCCCACAAAAGCCATTGCATTGTCATAAATAATGGTCGAAGGAACTCGAAACCTAGTAAGCAGACCTTCATAAAAATCAAAAATGTTAGTTTCGTTTGCTTCTTTCAATGCAATTGCTTCTATCTAATGTGTGAAGTAATCCGTAGCTGTTAGAATCCACTTATGCCCTGAACTCGAAAGAGGATTAATGAGACCAATAAAGTCCAATCTCCACTAGACAAAACGTTGATCCACTGCAATTGGCTGAAGGGGCAGGGTTGCAAGTTTAACTTTTCTTACAAACATAGCACATTGTTTGCATTTCCTAACCCATGTATGGCAATCGCCAAATATAGTAGGCCAATAGTACCCACCTCTCATGATTTTAAGTGCTGTAGTTCTTGCGAAAAAGTGTCCTCCACCATGTCCATCATGGAATTCTTCAAGTAATCTTTGAGTTTGGCTTGGTTCCACACACCTTAGTAACATTCCATTAATATTATTTTTGAACAAAACACTGTCAACGAGCAAGAATGGAATTGATTGCAATCTGAAATACCTTTTTGAAGCACTTAGGTGAGAAGGGTAAAAACCATTTTGTAGATAGCTTATCAAATCAGAAAACTAGCTAGAAGGTGAGGTGTGAACAACAACAATCTCTTCATCATTTGACACTAAAATAGCTTCATTAGTTTCTTGCAAGTCCTGAGCTAGATGCTCATAAAGTCCTTTGCCTCTACCTAGCTTTGTAACCTTAATTTCCACGTCATATTTCATTACCTTGGTTATCCAACCAGCGCTCTTCTCATTTATGTCCTTGTTTAGAAGAAATTCTTTGATGCTTGAATGAGCAACCATTAGATGTATTTTATTATTAGACAACAAGTGCCTAAATTTCTTAAGAGATCTTATAACTGAAAGGACATGCTTTTCAACAAAAGAATACCTTGTTTCATACTCCTCCAAGCCTTCGCTGTAGAAATCTATTGACCGCTCTAAATCTTCATGATTCTGCTGAATAAAAATACCAAAAATGGTGTTCATATTAGCATACATATATAGAATGAAATCTTTTGTAAAATCTAGATTTAAAAGCGTAGGAACACTTGCTATGGCTTTCTTAACATCTTCAAACCCTTTTACTCCCTCCTTGGACTAGCTGAAGTTTTGATTTTTCTTTAGCATCGCTGTAAGTGGTTTAGTTACAATAGCGAAATCTGAAATGTATCTCTTTATAAAATTGATTTTTCCAAAGAAATTTTGCAAAGCCTTTTTGCTCTTAGGCAATGAGAGTGTAAGAATGGATTGAATCCTTTCATAATCTATGTTTAAATCGTGCTTTGAAACATGTCCAAAAAACTTACCTTCATGAACTGAAAATACACACTTTTTGGGATTTAGAGATATCCCAAATTGCTTACATCTTTCAAAAATTTGTTTGAGATGAACCATGTGATCTTTTGCATCTTTTGAAAACATTGTTATATCATCTAAATAAACAAGCACAAACCTGTTAAGAAGGCTTTCGAAGGTCATATCCATGGTTCTCTGAAAAGTTGCTCTAGCATTAGACAAATCAAATGGAATCTTTCTGCATGCAAATGTCTCCCATTTAGTCGTGAAGGTTGTCTTGAATTGGTCTTCTTTTTTGACCAAAATTTAATTGTAACTACTATATCCATCCAATAAGAAAAACCTCTCTGAACTTGCAACAAGCTGTAAAATTTGTTCCATTGATGGCAATGGATAGTGGTCTTTAAGCGAAGCCTTGTTTAAATCATGAAAATCAACACACAAACGAATCTCACCATTCCTTTTTCGTACTGAAACGAGGTTCGCCACCAAAGTTGAGTGCTTGATTAGAACTATAATCGCTGATTTTATGAGCTTGTGAAGCTCAACTCTCATCAAAGGCTCAAGCTTGGGATTGATTGGCCTTTGTCTTTGTCTCACTAGTTTAGTTTCCTCTTTTAACTTAGTGGTGTGTTGAGCCAAAATTGGATCAAAACTTTTGAGATCACTATACAGCCATGCGAATATATCAGCAAAACTCATGCATAAATCAATGAAAACTTTCTTTTGTGGAGGAGTGCATACCTTGCTCAATTCAATATTTTACCAGTTGCAATCTCTATATTGGCATAGTGCTCTTCCTTTGTTGACAAGGATGGTTTCTCTTTTCTTAGCTCATTATCTTCATTTAAAATATTTTCAAGAGTGACCAATCCCTTGGGTAGCCTATTCGTTTTCAATTGTACAATTTGATCACCATACTGCTATAAGTGTTTCGACTAATTTATTAAAGAAAACCCAACCTCTTCCTGCAAAAATCTCACAATTTGAGTGTCATTTTCAAACACTTGTCAATTCTCTTGGTTATTTGGAACAGAAGACCTTACAACTACCTTTATATGTGATTGAAAAATGTCACTTTTTATATCTACTGAAATATTAAATTGTGCCCCAACAGCAGCCAACCTATCAACATATTTATTCTTATTTCTTGGTATTGCTTGAATATTAAAAACTTGAAAATCTTTAAGTAAATCTTTAAGTAAGATTTAAGCAACAGATTCTTGCATATATTCAAACCTCTTACTTGGTGGACTACAAGTTCACTATCTCCAAACACTTATAAACAATTTACTTTCATCTTCTTAGCCCACTGCAAACCATGAACTAGTGCTTCATATTCAGCAATGTTGTTTGAACAACTAAATTAAAATTTAATAGAGGAGAAATACCTTTGTTCTGTAGGAGAAATTAATATCATTCTAGCTCTGGTTTCATGCATATATCTTGATCCATTAAAGTACAATTGCCACAAGCCTTCTTTAGATTTCTCTTCTTTGACCATGGCTGGTATTGGTGCATCGTTTTCATGAAGACAATACACACCAAAACCTTCCTCTTCAATTAGTTTGTAGGGATCATGCTCATGCAAGGTAGAAGCTCACTCATTAAGAAACAAATTTGAAACTCCATCCAAAGACAAGTCCTTTTCTACTTCACTAGTTTGTAATATTTCATCTGAGATGATACAATTTGCATTGACCACATTTAGCGTATAAGACTCCATATGAAAACATGCAATAGACTTTAAATGAATTGTTACCTTTGTACCATACTTGGTTTTGAACAACAAATAAGTCCAATCAACTGATAAAAATCTTTCAATCTTTGAGGTGAAGTCCCTTAAAAGGCACATAGTGAAATAAAGAGGCAAGTCCACCACTACAAATCCTGCTGAATAGTAACGTTAGGACAAACATGTAATGTCAATTTTAAATTTTTGATAATGCCTATCATCTTTGCTGGTGAACCATCCAACTGCGATACCCCTTTAGTATTTGGCTCATAAACAAGGTCGAACTTGTCTGCAATTTGTTTGGGCATTACTGTACTGCTAGTTCCACTATCCACCATACAATTATGAACCAAAGTATCACCCACTATCAAAGAAAGATAAAAGGGGGGAGTTTTTTTCATTTTTACTTCAATTTTATCCACCTTTGACATCTTATTTTCTTGTTGTACCTATAGCTTAGTTGGCTGATCCGAATTTGTCAAGACAACACTTTCTTTCTCAACTAGTTTTGTAGACAATTCAAGAGCTGAAAGTTCTTGAATGAGTTTATCATTTTGCCTTAGAATTGAAAGAGAATCTCACATGTTAATGTTGATGTTAGACTTCTTCATTTTATCTACAACACTGAACTGAGATGCACTAACCTTTGATTGCACTTTTTGTGGTACTTGCTGCTCACGAATTAGATGTATTTGTTGCAATTTACTAACCTCTATATTCTAATTTTTTTGGGTTGTTGGAGTAGCAAGCTAGCTTTTTGTACTTTGAACAACAATACTAGGATCACTTGAGGTATTTGCTAACAGTTGGGCTTCCTCAACAACTCTTCTTTTAATTCTCTGATAGGTTATAATTGCAATTTGACCACTTAAATCATTAGTTTTAACACCCTAAGTAAAAACAACATGATCATCGACATGCCAATTTACATTAATAGCATCAGGCTGTCCTTGAACTTGATAAGTCACTCCTTGTGATGTCAAACATGTATCTTGATATTGACCTCTTTTAAAAGAGAACTCTTCTTGTGTTATCTATGGCATGGTGAAGTTCTATGATACCAAGGCTTGGTTTTGAGCATCATTGAGATTTGAGGGCTGCCACCCTGAATCCTACACCAAATTATTTTGAGGTGGGGTTGGATCAATGGCTTTTAAAGTGGAAGGAGCATTCAGATCAAGAGCAACATAGGACTTAGCTGGAGTTATAGCTCCTTGTGTTTGATAGGATGGTCTATTTTCTCTAAAACTCTGATAAGGAGACCTTTGATCTTTGAATTACTAATAGTTGTTTTGATTTTGCTGTTGATAGGACATATTTGACTGAAATTGCTACCTTTTGAGTTGTACTATTTCATTTCCAAAAGATTGTAGCAAACTTTTCAACTCTCTTATCTCACTAGATTGATTAGTAGGGGTTGTAATAGGAACTTGAGGTGCTGGAATAGGAGCTAAGGATGGAATTTGAAAAACTTGAGGCACTAGTTGTTTCTATTCAAATTTTGTTTTCAATTTCAAAGGAAAGAAACTAAAGAAAGAATGGTCAAGGCTTGTGTACCTGGATAAAGTCTGCGCACTGTAATCCAGACGCTGTGAATACTCCTCTTTGGCTGTGGAGGAATGACACCTGCAAAGAAAGAAAGCTTGGACAAAAGATGACGTTAAATGGACAGACGGTGGGTTTTCAAGCAAAAGCTTGATCCCAGAAGTATGAAAACTTCCTTAAGGGATATAAACCCACTAGTCAACAGAAAGAAATGTCTGATAAATAGCTGAATAATTAAGAACTGAAAGTGATAAAGAAATGGAATGAAAAAGAGAAGTAAAGACTTACTTGAGAGACGCTGTCGGATTGATAACAGTCGCCGGCGTCGGTAAGCCTACCGGCGTCGGTTAGTCAAGGTGCCGACGTCGGTTAATATGTCGACGTCGGTTGGGGTAATGACCAGCGTCAGTCGGGGCAGAGGTCTTTGGTCGAGGTCTGGGTTGGTCTATAGTCCGTGGACAAAGTCTGGTTAGGGTCTGGGTTTATTTGAATAGTCTGTGAACAAGGTCTGATCAGGGTTTTGATCTGTGGACAAAGTTTTGGGCTTGCTTGAATGGTCTGGGGTCTGAGTTTGAGAGTCGGGTTAAATGGGCAGAATGTATGATCCGAGAGAAGACAGGAGAAACAGGGAGGTGGACAAATCAAGATTCGGGTCTGGGTTGATTAACAGTCTAGTCTAAGGAGATATTGCTTGAAAGAAATAACTGAAAAGAGAATAAGAACACAGACAATATACTTACCTGTGCCTTGTGGAAGGTGTGTTACCGATGATTCCCGTACCTGCTGTTGATGTAGCTTGTATGGAGAACCTGTTGCTGAGGGAGAACCTTGAAGCTGTTGCTGCACCTGAGGGAGAGAGTGGGAGGTTTGATTGAGAGATTTCGCAGATTGACGGATAGTCCAAGACTAGGATTCCTGATTCACTTTCAGAGATTTTCTGATTTCTCATTCCGATCCTCAAAAGAGTTGGAAAAATTGGTTAAGTATAACCGACGTCGGCGATTCTGCCGGCGTCGATCGACACTTGGCCGACGTTGGCGGAGTTAGAACGGGCAAAAAGAGCCACCAAACTCGTTTTTCTTCCGCCAAGTGCCCTAGCTGTTGGAGAATGCCGAGGGTTGTGCTAAATACGCACGAGAGTTTGTTAGGAGGTTAGAAGAATTAGGAATAGATCTTGAATGAGTCATAGAAGGAGAATTAGTCCAAGGTGAGGTGTCCCAGGTGAGGTGTCATGGGTGATGTGTCCAAGGAGGGGGGTTAATTCAAAATAAATTAAGTAAGTTAATTATTTTAAATTAGCAATTGTTAGGAATGGGTTAGGAATGGACTAAGGGGGAAAGTGACTAAGACACTTTTTAGGTGTCTACATTTGCCCCTTTTTGTCTTGTTGGTTGCTCAAACCGAACTGCAAGACAAAAACAAGAGTCGGTTGCCCCAGATATGGGATAAGGTTGATCAAGTGAACTGCAAGACAAAAATAGGCGAGAATTGATTGTCCCGATTATGAATGAGGTAAAAGGGTTGGTTGTCCCGATTATGGATGAGGTATCCCCCCTCAAAGCAAGAGTTGAGAGAAAGGAACCTGGTATCGGGTGCTGATTTGACAGAGAGTGGATGAAAAAGGGTGCAAGATAGAGTGAGAACGCTGCAAAAGTTATGATTGCGCGGACACCACTTCACAAGGATGGTCAGGTCAAATTGTCGCAGGTCAAAGGTCGAGGAGTGCCAAAATTGAAAGAACCGGGGCCCAGCATTAGTCGTAGCTGATCAGGTTATTTAATCGACGCTGAAGCTCCAATGGTCGTCGTGTTTCAGGTATCCCAGGCTTAGAAAGTGCTCCCGAAAACACGAAAAAGTCACAAGTAGTGCGGATCAACTGGCTTGCGATCTTATACTTGTGAAGGTCAAAAGTGTGCGCACAATTTTGCTAACCAGTCTTGAGGTAGCATACATGCAAAAACAACTAAGGCAAAGTCGCTTTGGAAGTAGTCGCGGTTTAGGAGATGGGCATGATCTCCAATGTCTGGTGGTCAATGGATGGATGCAAAAAGTGATCTAAATGTGCCCCAAGGGGCCAAAATGACATGGTTTGAAGGACTTGACTTGATTAGGGACATGATTTTGGTCATTTTGAAGAGGATTGAAGGTTTGAAGGCCATCGACGTCGGTTATATAACCGATGTCGGTGTCCATAAGAGACCGACGTCGGCAAAAATTGGCCAATGTCGACGGCCTAGGGCACGCCGATGCCGACGTCGGCGGCCTACCAAATCCGACAAAACCGGATTGTCGGCCTACCAAAAGTCATTTGTGAATGTGATTGATAGAGAAAAAAGTTGTCTGGAGTTTGTTGAGTGAAAGTGACTCCAAGTTGAGTGGTGCAGCAGCGTGAGGTGGCAGAGAGACATTGGTGGAGAGGAGTTGATTGGACGCTACAGGGACGCGTGTGGACCAGGTGAAGTGTGCAGAGCCATTGGGACAGAAGAGATGGCAGAGGGGAGTAGAGGACCCGCGAGAGGTCCACCACTAGCGGCACCCATTGTGCCACCACGTCGGCGACGCCGGGACGAGGTAAGAGAGACTTTGAACCTCAGTTTGATTCATTTTAGTTTTGAATTTGTTTTTGAAATTTGTTGTTATTTTAGACATAAATCGAGGGGGAGGGTAGCTAGGAAGGTGGGTAAAGAGTCTAGGATAGGTTAGGAGTGATTTAGAGGGTTTTTTGGGGGGTTTAGGAGAGAAAATGAAGAAGCCCTAAAAATTAGGGCTCGCCCCGTTCGGCCCTGGGGTCGAACCAGTCGCCAACGTCGGCGATCCCGTCGGCGTCGGTCGACCAGCGACCGGCGTCGGTCACTAACCTACCGACGTAGGTTAGGTGAGTGCCGTCGCCGGCACGCTAACCGATGTCGGTGGCTGCCTGGTCAGAAATGGTTTTGAAAAATAGTTAAGTCGAGAGGTCGAAGCTACGCCAAGGGCTTCTTGGGTGTTGGAGTAGGCATAGATAGTCTGAATAGATGATCTAATAGGAAAAGTAGGAACAATTTTAACATGAAATTGTTTGTGTATGGATGCAGGCGAGGCAGACCCTGATGCTGCGGGATCACCTCCCGACCTTGCTGACGCGGATACGCGAAGGTGTGTCTGTCGAAGAGTGGGCGCAAATGAGCGCAGTCGAGTTAGGCGGATTGAGACGCTACTGCCGAGTGGCGAGGGACGTGAGCCTTATGGTGGCTTTGATCGAGCGGTGGGACCATGCCACCAACACCTTCCACCTGCCTATGGGCGAGATGACGGTCACGGTTGAGGACGTGTACCAGATTTTACGACTGGCGGTGCACGGAGCAGACCTGTATGCGTGCTCGAGAGAGGCGCACGACATCCATATAATTACGCTGTTTGGAGAGCACGCCGTGGAGATGAGCTACCACTCAGCGAGTTTTGCATATGAGCTATTGTACGCGGCGGATGAGGAGGCACATCGGCTGGCCATTCTGATGATGATAGGCATCATGGTGTACGCGTTGCCAGATGCAGAGGGCGACAGGGTTTCGGTTGCTATGACTGGAGTTTTGCTTGAGATGATAGAGCAGCGGACAGTGTTCACTTGGGCACCAATGTTTTTGGCCCAGGTATACAGAGAGTTGTGGGGTATCAGCCGGCAGAGGCGGTACAGCTTGTGTGTGGGCCACCTTCTACATTGCTGGGCATACGAGCACATAGTGGTTACCCGTCCTCTCGGCCTTCCAGTGGCAATCCAGGCCGGCTTCAGAGTTGGATTCAGGGGATGGCGCGAGGTTATGGCACAGACACGGGTGGATGGAGTGGTCAGGGACATTGACCACTACAGAGGGGTACTGGAGGCCCTGATTCCTGCAGACATCATTTGGAGACCATACTTGGTCTATCCAGCGTTCAGAGACCAGGGAGAGCAGCTGGTTGGTGTTCAGAGCAGGCCCTGGGTCAGAGGCAGACGAGCTGGTGAGCTCGAGAGGATATCTGCAGAGAGAGTGCGGCGCCAGTACGGGCTGTTACAGGATGTGCCTCCCGCCTTCCCACAGTACAGGCGGGATGACATAGAGGCGCCGCTCCCACTGCCAGAGGAGACAGAGGAGCCCGATTTTGAGGAGTTGCCGGCAGGACCTGGGATAGCTGACCTAGGGTGTACAGAGGCCTACACGGCATGGTGGGCAGGACAGTATAGAGACATACAGGTGGGTCCCCAGCCAGATCTGTAGGCTGTCACGAGGGAGCGGGATACAGCCCGCGAGAAGAGGGACATTGCACGGGAGGAGAGAGACGCGGCTTAGGCCCAGGTCTCAGTTTTGTAGGGGCAGCTGGCAGGGGTTACAGGGCAGCTGACAGAGATGACAGGGCAGGTGGCAGCGTTGACAGCGCAGGTCACTCTTTTACAGGGACAACTGGCTGCAGCCCAAGCACAAGCAGTGGCAGGGCAGAGTTTTGGAGGGCAGGGCCCACTACAACAGCCGTCATTTTCACAGGGGGCAGGACCATCAGTATCAGTGCATCGAGGTCAGCCACAGCCACAAGGGTCTGGACAGGCCACAGGAGCAGGGCAGATGGGTCCACCGCAGACTATATCTATGGTTAGATACACTGATGTGCTGGACGAGATCGCGTATTATGAGAGGGCCATCAGGGGGTTCCCTCAGATACAACGATACTCGGAGATGAGGGCAGAGCAGAGCCGACAGAGATCGATGTCGCGAGCGACGGCTTCAGGGTCACGCAGACGGCAGAGATCAGAGGGAGGAGATGATACAACCTCTTCTCGGCCACCGCCACCACCACCATAGCCACAGCCTTGAGGGCAGCTCAGAGATACAGTTTTGATGTATATACCGGCCTGCGAGTCGAAGATGAGAGATGTATGATGAGAGAGAGAGACAGACACAGATTGTGTCTTTTTGTATAAAACAATTTTTGATATATATATGATGAGATTTTAGCTATTGATGTGTTATGGAGATATTTAATGTTTGCAGTATTTTTCATGTGTTTCATGATGCATGTTTTGATATGATATTTATGATGATTATGTTATGATGATGCTAAATGATGTAAATGATTATGTTAATGATGAGAATGATGCAAATGATTATGTTATGTTTAATATGATGATGATGCTTGATGAAAATGAATGTGATAATGACAATGTTTATGAAATGGTTATATGATGATGACTTTATATTAGATGATGATAGATGTGATATTGAATGTTTAATTTGTGGATGATGCGAATGTTTAATGAGTTATGATGGATGAAATTTATGACTAATGACTTATGTTGTGATAATGAAAATGAGAGTATACTAATGATTATGTGAATATGTTATTGACTGTGTTATGATTGATAGGTGACGAGAGAAGGAGATGGAAGAAAGTGACGAAGAAAGTGGCCGAGCTAACCCCAGAAGACCCCATGTCAACTGAGTGCTGCGTACATAGCCCTTGTCGTTAGGGCCTCAGGCCAATGTAGTTCTCCCAAGAAGGGAGGAAAAAGATCGAAGTGGTTGATGATTGGTCATGATAAGGATATAGCATTTCCCAATTGTCTAAGGGTACATGCTTGAAATGATAAAGAGAAGATGATGCTACAGCTTTTTTCCAAATGGTGTACGCTGTAACATTGGTCGAGGTTTTTCATCCCTAGCAACTACCCATATTCGTGATGGATGTTTGCTAAGAATGAATTGAGGCCTATTTATGCTTCAACAAGTATTGGTTTATGCTTAACATAAATTATGTGGTCGATAGTTTCCATGTGTATTGGTGTCCATGGAAATTAGAATGATTAGGCTTATGTGAATGGTTTAAAAAGAGTCGGTTTAAGTCATTTTGACAAATGATGTGAGTGAATATGACCAAAGTAGAGTCAGAAATTAAAAGGCATAAGTGCCCTTTTATTGACAAGGACCAAAAGGACAACATAGACAGGGGTTGTTAGAACCAAGAGCCCCATTTATGCGTTGCGTCATTGACCATAGTTATGTTAGAGTGGTAATCGAATCACTTTTGACATTAAAGTGAGCTCGAAGTCCCTTGAGTAGGTGATAGGATAGGAGGAAAAGGGTAACCCGTTTTTAGAGTATGGATAACCTTGCCCCTTTTTATAGGAGACCATGAGACAACTATAAGTCAAGTCCATGACGCGTTTTTTTTTTTTTGAGCGGACTGATCAATGCGGGAAGTCCACATAAAGATGTCATTTATTTGGTGGTCATTTGTGACGTTGATCGATGCGGGAAGCTTCTAATAAAGTGCTATTTGTAACAAGATTTTGTCATAGCCATCCTTCGAGGGAGTGGTCTATACTTTTGCTTTATAAATTTAAGGGCTTTTGAATAGCTGTCCTTCGAGGGAGCAGTCTATTAGCTACAGCAAAGATAGTGCAGCTGTCCTTCAAGGGAGCAGTCTGCTTTTTGATTTGATTTTGTGACCTTGGATATTGTGACATCAATTTATTTAGTTTTGACAGAATATTGAGTCATGGACAAGACTTATAGAAGATCAAGGGCTTCCTTTTATTAGGACGAAGCATCCATACGTCATAAAAGGGTTGTAGAGAATTTTGTTAAGGGAAAAAGGGTGAAATGAATTAAGGATTAAAAGGACAAAGATTGCTCAAGGGACGAGCTCAAGTTAAATGTCAAGTGGATGAATACTCGACTAACAATAGAATGGTCGTAGATGCAAAGCATTAAGAGGCTCAGGTTCTGGTCGGCCTTCAAGAGAAGACAGAGGATAAGTTCTTGATCCATACTTGTGCGTTATGATATAAGGTCCGAGCCAATTAGGAGCGAATTTACCTCATTTACTCCGTTCCATATTGGTCACATGTTGGTTCTCTTTGAGGATGAGGTCTCCGATATTGAAATCTCGTTCTCTCAGAGTTTTATTGTAGGCGCGCTTGATGCGATTTTGATAGACATGGAGATGATTGAGGGCAGCAAGACGACGTTCGTCAAGTAACTCAAGTTGAGCTAATCGATCTTGACGAAAGTCATCATTAGAAAGAATGTCATGAAGTGAAATGCGAAGAGACGGGATTTGTACTTCGAGAGGTAAGACAGCCTCTGATCCATACACTAGAGAGAAAGGGGTAGCACCCGTAGAGGTTCGGATGCTAGTGCGGTAGGCCCACAAAGCGAAGGGTATTTGAACGTGCCAATCCCTTCCAGTGTCGTTGACCACCTTCATGAAAATTTTAGTTAAGATTTTGTTAGAAGCCTGGGCCTGCCCATTTGCTTGTGGGTAGTAAGGCGAAGAAAAGCTGAGTTTAATGCTAAAGGAGTCACAAAGTTTTTGGACGATTTTGTTTTTAAAGGACTTGCCATTGTCGGTGATGATTTTGTGAGGTACACCGAAACGACAGATGATATGGGTGTTGATGAAGTCGACAATCTTGTCGGCTTTTGTGGAGACAAGAGGAATAGCTTCCATCCACTTGGTGAAATACTTGGTGGCAGTGATGATGGATTGATGACGAAGAGATGAATGAGGGTTAATCTCGCCGATGAGATCTAAACCCCATTGTGAAAAAGGCCAAAAATCCTGAGCAACTTGTAAGGCGTGACTAGGGAGATGAAGCAAGTTAGCATGCTGCTGACACTTGATGCAACGCCGAACATAATCGCTACAGTCTTGATGAAGAGTGGGCCAATAATAACCCAGGCGAAGGATGCGCTTAGCAACCGAGTTACCACTGAAATGCCCACCACAAATCCCGTCATGGGCTTGTTTAACAACATGAGAAGCTTCAGTGGAATTTAAACAGCGAAGAAGAAGGCCGTCAAAACCTCTTTTATAGAGAAGGCCCCCTAGCATGGTATAGCGAGCGGTACACTTGATGAAAGCCCGCCGCGCATTGCTAGAGAGGTTGGGAGGAACGAGAGAATGAGTCAAGTAGTCCTCAAGTTGTTTATACCAAACATCTTGTGAACTAGAGTTTATGGTGTGGACGAGATTGATGTCAGTGGAAATGTATGAAGGTAATGGCACACGATGTATCATGACATAAATTCTTGATGAGGATGATGATGATGAAGGAATATGAGAGGCAAGGGAAGCCATGGTGTCAGCAAACTTATTCGTAGATCGAGGAACAGTCTACAATAAGTGATGGTCAAAATATGCTAGAAGAGTGTCAACACGGTGTTTGTACTTTTGTAAAATTTTATTTTTACAAAGATATGAACCATTGATTTGATGGACGACAAGTTGTGAGTCACCAAAGATGCTAATGGTCTTGATGTTTAAAGAAAGGGCGGTTTGAAGTCCCAAAATTAAGGCTTCGTATTCAGCCATATTATTGGTACATTCAAAGTCAAGTTTGAAAGACAGAGGCATGGGTTCACCTTCATAAGGAATGAGGATGACCCCCGCACCCCCACCGAGTTGACATTTAGAGCCGTCGAAAAACATTGTCATTTGATAGAATGTGTCATCAGCCGAGAGAGTGGCGATAGATTCGTCGGGAAACTCGCACTGTGAAGGTTGATTTTCGGGAAGAGGGGCATCCGCTAGTTGGTCAGCGATTGTTTGCCCTTTGATAGATTTTTGCTGGACAAATTTTAAGTCAAATTTAGCAAGAAGCATGAGCCAACGAGCCATACGCTGGTTTTGATATGGTTTAGAATGCATGTATTTGAGGGGATCATTATGGGTGACGACAAAGGTTTTGTGATTGAAAAGATAGTGACGGAGCTTGGTAGTGGCAAAGACTAATGCCAAACAGAGTTTTTCAGTATGAGTATACCGAGTTTCATAGTCAACCAGTGTTCGGCTTATATAATAGACTGCTTGCTCACGGTGTTGCTCGTCTCGATGTGCAATCATGGCACCTAACGAATGATTGGTTGCGGAGATGTAGAGGTAGAAGGGTTGGTCGTCTTTTGGTGGAATAAGGACTGGTGGAGAGACCAAATAGCTTTTAAGGGCTTCAAAGGCCTCTTGGCAATCTTTATCCCATTTAAAGGAGACGTCCTTCTTGAGGAGGTGATGAAAGGGCTGGCAACGGTCAAAAAGCTGTGAAATGAAGCGACGGATGGATTGGAGCTTTCCTTGTAGGCTGCGGAGTTGCTTGAGATTAGATGGAGGTGGCATTTCGAGAATAGCGCGGATTTTGATAGGATCTATCTCGATGCCACGAAAAGAGACAATGAATCCCAAGAGCTTTCCTGAGAGGACCCCAAAGACACATTTCTTGGGGTTAAGACGGACTTGGTAATGAAGAAGACGAGAGAAGATGATTTTGAGGATAGTCAAATGGTCACGACGAAGCTTGGATTTGCCAAGCAGGTCATCGACATAGTCCTCCATGATTTTATGGAGGAGATCGTGAAAGATATAATTCATAGCATGCTGATATGTGGCGCCTGCATTTTTTAGACCAAAAGGCATGACTCGATAGCAGAAAGTTCCCCACGGTGTAATGAAGGTGGTTGTGTGCTGATCTTCCGGCGCAATCAGGATTTGGTTGTATCCTGAAAATCCGTCCATGAGCGATAACATCTCATGGCCAGCCGTAAGATCAACAAGTTGGTCAATGTTTGGAAGAGGAAAGTCGTCTTTGGGACAAGCTAGGTTAAGGTCACGATAGTCCGTACAGATCCAGATCCCCCAGTCGCTTTGGTGACAGGAACGATGTTAGAGACCCACTGCGGATAATCGATGGGTTGGATGAAGGAGATTGAAAGAAGGCGCTGAAGCTCTTCTTTGACAAGAAGTGCAACATGTGGATGCATTTTGTGAAGCTTTTGCCTAACAGGCTTAGCCTCTGGATTTGTGACAATGTTATGAGTAGCAATGTTAGGATCGATGCCAGGCATGTCGGCGTAGGTCCAGGCAAAGGCTTTGCGATTGTCGGAGAGAAATGTGGTATAGTCGGCCTGCTCTTGAGTGTATAAAGACTGACCGATCTTTAAGACTTGAGGAACATCAGAAGATGAAAGGTTAATGTCAATGGTTGATTCATTTAACATAACTTGTGTTTCAGAAGGGAGGGAGCGCTGAATGAAAGAATCGTCGGCACCCATATAGGTAAGAATGGTGTCGTCGTCGATGCAGTGGATTGTGTTGATGGTTGATGATTCATCGTCTATCATGTTAGGATAAACGAGAAGAAGAGACTTGGGAACCCCGTTGAGCTGATAGGTTAGGGTTCTAAGCGGATGGTGTTTATGCAAAAAAAAAACTAGGAGGGATGGAAACCACCGACTCCGTAGGTGAGGATGGAAGAATAGGCGAGTCTAGAAGAAATTGGTCGATGTTTAGTTCAGGAGAAAGGTTTGTGGAAGCCTCAATGGGTTCTTGGAAACCCAGTCCATACCGTTTCTTTGCATTATCGTCATTAGGTGTTTCGACAGGCTTATGGGAGCCTTGTTCGTAACGTCCAAAGCCGAAACCCTTCCATGCACACCTATAAAGATAGGTATGTGCAAAGGTGGGATTGCTAAGAAAGGAGAAATCAGATGTGAAGATTTGAGGCGAGGAAGAAGGATTTGATTCAGTAGGGGCTTGATCCAGCCCCCCATAGACGAGATTGGTGCGAAAGCTAGGAGGCCCATAAGAAAAAACCATTCCGATCCGACAGTCATAGTTTGGGTGTTGATGAAGTTGTCCATACTCTTGAGGAGTCTGGAACATGTCTAGAGTAAGGAGACGATATTCTCCTAGTGAAAGTCTTTGGAAGATGTCGTCCATAGGGTCCTTGGTTGGTAATTGAGAAGATGATGTGGTGGCGACCGCTGTTTGTGTACTAGTTGACGCTTCCATGGATGGAGATGATGTTTGGGTTGATGCCTTGAGCGGGATAAGAACGTCGTTTGGGCTATAAGTCGTGTTACAAGTCTTAAAAGGAGATGGGTCGGCGGGAATGACATGGATTTGTTTGTCGTGTTCAAATTTGACACAACGGTGGAGTGTTGAAGGGACGCAAGCCATGGCGGGGATCCAGGGTCGCCCTAAGAGGATGTTGTATTGGAATTCTCCTTCAATGATGTAGAAGAGCTCTGAAATTGTGCGTGGACCAACGCGGATGTGAAGGACAATAGTGCCGATAGTGTTAGCGGTTGTGTCATTAAATGATCTAAGGATTGCGTCAGTTTTCGATACGCAATTCTTGGGAAGGGCCAATTGGTCAAAGGTGTGGGAGGAAATGATATTAATGCTAGCGCCCCCGTCGATCATAACTCGTTTAATACGGGTTCGATCAACGTAGGCTGTGATGAAAAGGGCGGCGTCCTGATCTTCCTCGGTAGAGGTAGGAATCTCAAAATTACTGAAAGTGATGGAGGCGACAGAGGATAAAGAATGGACTAAGGCAGCAAGTGGTTGAGGGTCTTCAGGTTGAACCTCAGCTGTCTGTAGGGCTTTGATTAAAGCCTGGCGATGTTGGGAGGAGCTTTGAATAAGGTCATATAGGGTCATCTTCACAGGTGTTTGGTGAAGTTGTTTTATCATAGATTCTGTGATTGCCTGTGAAGAAGTGGGTTGGGATGCACCTAAGATGGAAATCTTGGGTTTTGGTGGTTGAGGTGCCTGGACAAAAGGATAGGTCCAAGGAATAGCGGCGTTTTCTTTCGCCTTGTCCTTGTGTGACCTAGTGGTTACATGAATGGCGTTGATTTCGAAGATAGTAGGTGAAGAAGGGGTTATGGTCTGTTGGCGAGATGTTGATGTGGTTGATGAGGTTAGATGGGAAGGTGACGAGGGTTGGTCAAGAGCGTCCTCAAAGAGAAGAGTGTCTTTCTCCATAAAGCGATAAACGACTGCCTTGAGGGCACAACAAGTCTCGGTATCGTGTCCTGATGTGCGATGGTATAAACAAATCTTTGTATCATCGAACCAAGACGGTTTTGACCCGAGGGGTTGGAATGGCTTGATGGCAGGAAGGGTAATGCTAGAAGTTTGCAAAAGTTGGCGTAATATTAAAGCGTATGAACCTTCTAAAGGGTTCGCGCTTGTTGATGCATGACGCGCTGGTGACTTCTGCTTTGGGGATGCAGAAGAAGGTTTTCGTACCACTTTTTGGGTTGGTGGTGCGATGACAGGTGAAGACGGCACTTTCTTTGTTAGAGGTGCCGAATTTTTGAGAGGGGGTTGACTTGTTGTTGGCGAAGGAAGTAATGGAGGTAATTTGTGTTGGTTAATGGTCGGAGTAGGAAGCACGCCGATTAAGGTAGAAGGATGAGGACCTAAGATGGAGGGTAAAGTTGATGGTGGAGGAGGCACTCGTCTTAGTGGTCTGGCAGTCTTCTTTGGCTTGGTTGGAATACCACTTTTGGTCGAGGTTTGGTTCAAGTCCACCTTCACTTGCGGGTGAGTGAGGGTAGAAACAAGACGAATGCCAAGTGTCTTGATCGGTTTGGATTGGGTAGATGCAGGTTTAGAAGTAAGGATTTGGTCTTTGTTTGGAGTCTTGGGCGATTCTGCCTTGAGAGGATTGGCAGCATGAGACGAGAGGGCACGGGAATGTTGAAGAACTTTAAGATGTTTCCACAATCCCTGATGCTCCACTTTATTTGAAGGGAGAAGTTCTAATTTCTCCACTAGTCGGAAAAATGGTTGGGAGGATGTTGGATGAGGTTCAAATCCTTGAGAAGATGTGTTAGGTGTAGCAGTAGTTTCGGACCCAAGGTGTGTGGGAGTTATAACTAGATTGTCGTTGGTCGAGGAAGATGGAGAGTTAGGTTCTTCTCTTGGTGGAGAAAGAACGGGAGAGTGTGACTCCTCAAGTGGGTAAAGCGCAGGGATTATGGTGCCCTCCACTTGCGGTCGAGGAGTAGGTAAGGTCAGGGCCTCCATAGGCAGAAGAAAAGAGGATGGTGAGACCGGTGGTGCCGGTAAGGTTGAGGCGTCCTCCAGGATGAGAGAGGTTGATGGAGAACTGATCGGGGAAAGAGGTTCATCCATACGTGATGGACTGGTAGATGGGTTAACCTCTTGAGGTTGGTTGGTGATGAAGGGCGAGACCGTATTGACCGTTCGAATATCGTGTTCATGCGTGTTGTCAATTAAGGTCTGGACATTATTTTGGGTCGGTGGATGGTTTGGGAATTGTTGCTTGAATATGTCGATGCCATGGTTTGGAGGAGCTTTAGGATTATCTAGAACGAGCTCTCCCTTTTCAAGCATATCCTGGACTATGTTTTTGAAGGTTTTACAGTTTCCCGTGTCATGACCTTTGACACGGTGGAAATTACAGAAGTCATTTTCCCTATACCACGCAGGGATGGCGCGTGAGGGATCAAATTGTGGCGGTGGTCGAATCTGGGGAAGGTTGAGAATCCCCTGTTTAACAAGTTTTTCCAATATAGATGCGTAGGATTCTCCAAGAGGAGTATATTGTCTTTGCACGTATCTTTGCTGGAATTGATGGGTGGCGCTCTGAGATGTTGATGGCTCAGGTTGATTAGATGAAGAGGATGACGGTCTAACGGCCACAGCGTTAGCTGAAGTTTTGGACTTAGGATTTGACGATGAAGGCTTAGAAGAAGAAGAATCATTAGTCTTGGAGTTGGGGTTCTTGCTCCGCAATTTGACTTTGTTCTCCTCGATGGCACGTAATTCAAGTTTACGGGCCATCGTGAAGGCTTCGTCAAAGGTACGGAAGGTTTGAACCCTTAAAGTGGAAGAAATGTGTTTGGCGAAAGCTCGAGAGAATAGTTCAATAAGCTCAGTTTGAGGTAAGGAAAAGGAGAGTTGATTGATAAGGCCTCTCCAACGAGCAACGAAGTCAGCTACTGATTCGTCCTCAAATTGACGGATAGTGTAAAGGTCTATGATCGAAACCTTTTTGGTGATGTTAATGGAGAAGTGGTCAAGAAAGAGCTGGGCCAATTGTGTAAATGAGAAGAGGGAATGGCTGGCAATGGAGCTGTACCAGTCGAGCGCAGCGCCAGAAAGGGACATAGGAAATGTGCGCAAGAGTAATGCGTCATCATGGGCGATAAGGTAACAGGCATGTCTAAATGCCCGTAAGTGTTGCGTGGGTCTTCCTTGCTTTGAAAGCGAGAAAATTTGGGAAGCTCCCACTGGTTGGGGTATGGTCTAATCGGCACGGAAGGATGAATAGGCTCATTGCAAATTTGCTCGTATGAGAGAGCATTGCGTGAGCCAGAAACGGAAGTCT